>JADWQK010001039.1:0-400083 GCA_017933935.1 Sesamia nonagrioides | reverse complement strand
AGAGATGTCAACACATCGTGACGGGGTCCACGAAGACCGATGCCTCCTGAGTCAGGGTTGCGGGTTGGTTAAACAAGAAACCCCGGGCCCTGGCCGTCGCACAGGCAAGTGAAAAAACACAGGTGGGTTTTAGTCAGTAAAAGTAACACGCCCTTCCGCTCCGCACAGAGCGGGAGAAGTCATGTGATGATTTCCTATCCCAACAAAAAAAAAGGGTTAATGACTACAAACACTGGCGTCGATTCTCTTATTCAAAAACTAAGCTAATTTTAAGTTCAGTGCTTCTTTGTCTTTCAAAAACATTAAAAAAGGATAGAAGATAACATTTTAATTTAATCCTGTCAAATTAAGATATTCCATAGACAGTTTAGATTTTATTTTCTTTGTTTTTTGCTTCGCTGGTATTTTGGCGTGGCTAGCTGGCATATGGTAATTTTTTTTTTTTTTTTTTTTGTTAGTTATAGTTGTTGTTAGTGCTTGACTGCAATCCCGCCTGATGGCAAGCAGTGATGCAACCGTTGTTGGTAAAACGCACTAGCTTATTAAGCCTATTCACTCAAAAAAAACTGAGTGAATAGGAAGGAAGACGGCAGTTGAGCGAGGTGATGTAATGTTTAACCCAACAACACGACCAACGATGCTGCGCCAGAGGATAATCTGGAGACCCGCCACGACCAATCTCCCGACACAACAACATTAGGCACATCGTACCCGGTACACATCGCAACACAACTGCTCAGACCCGTCCTCCTTACGGGTTCACCAGACATAATGCCGGAACACGACGAATCGCTTGGCGGCAAGACGTTGTCTGGTGGGTGGTAACTTATTGAAGACTTATTGACGGACCTGACACTTGTTTTCGCTGGGGGCTGATGTTGTTGCCTACCATCGAGAATTTCATTGTTGTTGTTTTTTTGTGTTTATTACTATACTTAGTCCCCCTTATTCATAAGGTTTGCTTAAAGTTAACTAGTGATTAGCGATTGTTTAACCATACATTTTAGACGTTTGCACATCTCTTAACTTTAATCGTCGTTTATGAATAAACCCCTTAAACACTGTGGTGTTTATTCATAAATGGTAATTTATTCATTTATTATGGCACACCAAAAATTTACAAAGATAGTCATCATCATCATCAGCCTCTACTCGTCCACTGCTGGACTTAGGCCTCCTCCATGGCACGCCAACAAGCTCGACCCTGAGCAACCGCCAGCCACTACCAGCCACCTTTTTGATGTCGTCGCTCCGTCTCGTCCAAGGGCGTCCTACGCTACGTTTGCCGAGACGCGGTCTCCACTCGAGGACTGGTTTACCCTAACGGTTGTCGGTCCTGCGGCATATGTGACCAGCCCATTGCCACTTCAGCTTGCTAATCCTCTCAGCTATGTCGATGACTATGGTCCTCTGTCGGATCACCTCATTTCTGATGCGGTCCTTCAGAGAGACGCCCAACATAGCCCGCTCCATAGCTCGCTGAGCGGCTTTAAACTTATGGACTAGTCTGCCGTAAGTGTCCACGTCTCGGCTCCGTAAGTCATGACGGGTAGAACACACTGGTTGAAGATTTTAGTCTTCAAACATTGGGGTATGGGCGACGAAAATACCCGACGAAGTTTACCAAATGCTGCCCATCCCAGCTGGATCCTTCTACTTGCCTCCTTCTCGAAGTTGGTTTTCCCTAATTGCAACGGTTGCCCGAGGTATACATATTCTGAAACAACTTCGAGCGGCATTTCCTTTACGGCAACCGGTCCCGGAGTGACCCGTTCATTGAACATAATTTTGGTGTTGTCTAAGTTCATCCGGAGACCGATGCGTTGGGAGGAGTCAGCTAAGTTGGCCAGCATTTGTTCCAGCTCTTGCTGCGTGTCCGCCATGTTGACGATATCGTCCGCAAATCGCAAGTGTGAGATGTACTTGCCATTGATGTTAATGCCCCGACCCTGCCAATCTAGCGTCTTAAACATATCCTCGAGGGCATTATAATAATATTAAAACTAATATTATTCAGTCAGTTCTTATTATTTTCTCTTTAAATTACAAAAATAAGCAGTGATCGTCATTGTTAATTATTAATAATCAGCGTACGAAACTTTATTTAAGAAAAAAATTGTAGGTGCGCCTCAAAAATACTTACAATAGGTATTTATTTGAGTTGCCACCTCCACAACAATATAACAAAACGAACAGCCAACAAACAAGCGAATCACGACATTGGTTATAATATTATTGTTACGGGCTAGGGGTACTAAAATGCCGGCATCGAGCACGTATCCAATAGAGAGGTAATGTCACTAGTTTTGTTCGAAAACAAAATACGAAAAATTGCTGCGCCGGCCGCTGCACTCTGATTGGCCGACTCAAGGTCAAGTATTGCACTAGAGTAGGGCAACAAAAATATAATTGTTTATATCGATATCGATAATGTTCCAATGTTTGTTTAGCGTATTAAAATACTTTATTTTATTTCTCATAGTACTACATGGTCCATTAGACAAAATTTAAATAAATTAATTAAGAACAGATACCGAAACGTATTTCACTCTTGAGAACTTATCGAGGTCGGATATACTTAAATGATTTGATAAAATAACTTACTATCTATTACTTTGAATACACATAACATATTTAAAATTTGCCTTGAAATGTATTCAATTTATTACATTTACTAGGTAATTTGTTTGTTTACCCTTTTTGGTTAATATCGATACACAATGTCAGTAGCACAATGCAACACTAGTAAAACCCTTAAAGGATAGAAAAGGATGGCATAATATCGGTTACACTTAGTAAGAGCAAGACGCATAGACAAGTACCTGCTGTTTGGGTTTTTTGACCAGTTCAACTTGAGCCCTGATAAATGGACGCAAAGTGAATTAAATCATAGTTTATTGATACTTTCCGATGAAACGAGATTCCGTCTGTTTTATAATTCGATGTTCTGCTGTTTTACCACACCACCGAATAGAACAACACGACATTATGGGGTACAATACCAAACTTTGAATATTTTCAATAGTATCGGGAGACGTACGCACAGGTCACTGCTTGGTGCCGTACTGTTTTAGTGAAATCGTGAGTTGTTAGTTATACAGGACAAATCACAGATAAGTTTCGGAATTTGACAGCTTATATTACTACTCTATTGGATATGTGCTCGATGAATGCCGGTTAAGGGTTAAGAAGTTTATTAACGACGAAGGTACAGTCGGTAGTAGGCAATGACAAGTAGAATGTCGCTGACGTTGCACCGATGTCTTCACTTACGTCCACGAAGTCCGTGTCGTAAACACACAATAACACTACAGATGTTACTTCACGTAGTACTCGGAGTTCTCGTTATAGTTGTCGCAGCAGGTCTTCTCATAGATCGCTTCTTTACTGTCGCTTGTTGTTGTATCACTAGTCGAATGCAGACTAACTGCGGGCTGGCGTCGCCGGCCTTTATATAGATCAGCTGATCGAACATTCCAGATTCGTCTAGCTAGACGTAATAATAATACCGCATAACTTCGAGGTCATTTAGTAAGTACCTACGGTAATTCCCGGAAACGGGTTTCTGGAAATTTCGATGTCGACACTTTGTTGTCAAAATTGTAGAGACCTGTACCATTCGATAGGCCATCCTAAGTCTAGCAAGGCGTTTTTATATTGCACTTTTAAAATGTCTAGATCTGGAAATATAGGGCTTAAAGGTTATGCACTGCATGTCACGCGATATTGAACCTTATGCCATCGACATAAGGTCCATTCGTAACAATATTAAAAATAATATATAAATGTAAAAATCTATATATGTCTATTTGTTTGTTTGTCACTCTCTTTTGTTGAAGGGACTACTTATCTCTTTCTAACCCCCACTTTCTTAAAATGGGGGGTGGAAGTGTGTATGGAGCATTCATCGCAAATAATTGTTTTTTTAACCTCCTCCCAGCTCCTAAAATAGGGGATAGAAATTTGGGACAGTGGAACCGGGATACCCCAGAAATAACAATAAACATATTTTTTTATCGTCTTAGAGCTTATAAATAATAACCATTATCACTATAATTACTCCTTACCTCTCCAGGGTTCAACTCTCCACCAGGCAGCTTGAAGAATGCTGTCCCGAGCTGCAGCAGTAACACATGTGGGAGACCATGTTCATGAACCAGCAATACCCCTTCTACTGACCTGTAATTAACAGAGAAAGGAGAATAGTAACGAGGGTTGTTCAATATAGTATTAAGTAACAAACTGATGGGCATTTTCAAATAAAATCGCAACGAACCTTCGTAGGGTTAACATCTATAAGTTTTGGTATTGCAGAGGGTTAAGATCATCTTAATGTCAAGTGATGTTTGAGTGTACGGTGGTATTTGTAGTCAATAGTGAGTTATCACCGTAACTACTTGTACTATGTGGTATGGTCATGGTTGAGCTGCATTCAGCCATAATTTAGATAATAGGAGCCAAAAATTTAGTTATAGTTAGCAAATTACATTTTAACTCACACCGCTACACAACGGACAGAGTGCATCACCTTGCCTTTTACACTGCATAAATTGAAGAACTCAAATAATTTGCTTGCAGCGTTCTTCCCATCTAATTATGATTTCTACAAGGCTAGAGTGAATAGGCTCTTAATAAACTAGTGTACTTTACCATCTTTCCTATTTATAAAAATTATTATCATCTTTACTATTGCATCACTGCTTACCACCAGGGGCAAGCATTTGTTTACAACAACACAAATAAATAATTAAATATACAATATGTAAAGAAAACCCTGTCTGATCCGTGAAGGTATTGTTAAGTATTGATAACTGATTCTACTAACGCCTACAAAGCCGGGCTAAACTTAACCCTTAACCACCTAGCACCTATTTCTGTCCTTTAACCACCTACGTGCAGTCACAGCGACCGCTAATATATTATTGCGATTATTTTGGGATCTCTGATAAGAAATTAAAGTCCGGTTAAATAAAATGCATGTCTATACTTAATTGCTTCATTTAAGCGTCATAAACTAGCAAAGGTAATATAAAAGTTTTATAAAAATGGAATAACATCTATTAAATAAGGAAGATGGCACCAAAAATAACAATACTAAGAAAATGAGATCGTTATTCTAAAATACTTAATTTTGTCACTTCTTTTTCCTATATCTAATAATTTGAATAAACTAAAAATAAAATTAAATATCAAAACTAAACAAAAAATAAAAAATTAAACAAAATTGCAAAGCCTCAACTTTTACATTTTTTCGCGGCAGTAACAACACATTTTTTGCGCACACTCCAAACAAATAGGTACTTTACACACGAAACATAGGTAAGCCGTTTTGCGTTTCTTTTTTGGATCACTCGTAAAGCATGTTTTATGAACTGCAAGTTTTTCGGCAACAGAAGTGCTTGGTAAATCTTCCTTTAAATAAGAGACTCCAAATGTCAAGTGGTGTAGTAGAGTTATTGAGAATACTACAGAATACTGGTTTTACACCCGGCGTTTGCTGTACAGTATTATGCTAAGGTGTCCTTGAACGAGTAACGTTTGGCACAGATGACCAGCGAAAACGATTGCTGCCGAAGTATTTTTTTTTTCTTGGCCTACCTCTGGACTGCTAACTCGAAAGCGGAATGTCATCTTCTGACGAGTCGCTTTCTTCTGGAGACCTGGATATAGATTGTGACCTTGAAGAGGTTATTGGTGCCGATAAGCTATTTTCATCGTCGTCACCCTAAATTTCAGATTCAGATTCACTATCTTTAGCCTGCTCTTGAACAACGGTTACATCAGGTTTGACGTCGCTGAAATCGTCGCCAGAAAGGTCATTTTTGTCCGAGACTTCTTGCTGAAGCCATCTTATAATATTTTCGTCATTTTACTCATTTTGACTCTAAAACAGTAGTAATAAGTAATTATAACAAAAAGTCAATCAACCACCGTCACGTCACGCAACCACCTACGTGCGGCTACGTGTTCGCGCAGCGGAATGTTGTTGAATTTAAAGATTTTAAATATGCAGATATTTAGTGTATGACGTCGTGTAATTGTGTATGGTAAAAAAAAATTTGTGCGTGCAGCCATTGTGGAGAAATTCACCAAAAACTGATTCCGCTGGGCGAACGTTGTCCTGGCGGAACTTTTTTTAATCCATTGACTTTAGAAAAAAGAGATGTGTCCAAAAATTAGTGTGTATTTGTGTGTAATTGTGTATGTATGAATAAAATTTGTGCATGCATAGACTTCGGAGAAATTCAAGTTTCCGCTGCGCGAACGTTTGGCCATTAGCTAGTTTTCATATAAAGCGCTTACATAGAGAGCTGTAGATTTTTACATACGTTGTTTTGAATTTGTGCATATTTGTGTACAAAACAGATTTAGAAAAAATCGTAGGGCTAAAAAGATAAAAATATAAACGTAAAACACGCTTTTTAGGTCATAGTTCTTAAAGTATGCACTTTGGGGTCTAGATTTTCACGTTTATACAAACCTTGTAAGTGTCTGCAACATATTGCCAAATATCAATGATGTTCCTTTAGTAATTAAAGAGATATAGGACAATTTACCATGACAAAATCACTGTTTACAAAGCAGTCAAATATCACGACATTCTAAAGGAATTGCATGGTAAAATGTATGCTAATAATTAGTGTATTCATTCAACTATTCACATGCAAAATTTCATGTCATTAAATTCAGTAATTAAAGAAAAACAAAATACTGACGAAGCATCGAAAACCTACATAACCCGACCAAGTTCGGATAGCTATAAAAAAGCGGCCGTGCAATATATTTAGGTAACATCCCAAAATTTACAGTATAATACCGGTATTGAATTGGTATAGGTGATAACACAATTGTTTCGATATAATATAAAGGTCATTTATTTTTGTACATCTACTTTTTTAAATGTATTTGACTATGACAAAGTAGGTACTATTTACATAGTTACTTTATTTTAAGTATGCGCTTGAGACCTGAGATATAAATAACTATATTAATTTAGGCAAATAAAATTCATACAGCTAATTTTTATTGAATATTTCACGGATCCGGATTTTTACTATAGACCCCTCAGGGAAATTAAATAATTACCACAAGTAAGTACTACTGTTTTTAAATGTTGATTTATTTTTATATTAGGCAGACTCTCAAACCTAAACAACTGAATAGTCTACTTTATTGATCTGTGATTGTTAATCTGTAATTTTATTATTGGAACTAGAAAATATTAGGTATACTTAGAAATGTTGAGGTTATTTACTGTATTTGCTACTCATTTAAAATATTTCTTGAAAATACCTTTTTTATACAAATGTTTTAGTTTATAAGCACTTTTTTAATGTTGATCAAATGTAATACGACTGAATAGTCCAGTTATCTGATGTGATTTTAATTTTTATTGAAGCTCGAAATATTATACGTCTTACCCTTATATTCATAATAGTTTATTAAACCTATTTTAGTAAAACACATTTAAGTCTATTGCTGCCGTTGCAAGCGTTTGTTAACGTTATTATAATTACATAATTGAGCATTATATGTAATTAAAAATATTTTTGTACACGGATATTTAAATAGTACCTACTTGTTAATTGAAGATGTATTTTTGTCGTAGATAGTGGGCGTTATTATAAAAAAAACATTTTTCATTCAAGAAATGCAATTGTTTTATTTTTTCCTAACGCTTGTGTACGCAACTGTGCCATATTAATAAATACTATATTGGAAGGTTAAGAACGTTCTTAAGATATATGGTACGGCCGCTTTTTTATAGCTATCCGAACTTGGTCGGGTTATGTAGGTTTTCGATGTTTCGTCAGTATTTTAATTGTTCTTCTTTAATTACTGAGTTTAATGACATGAAATTTTGCATGTGAATAGTTGAATGAATACACTAATTATTGGCATACATTTTACCATGCAATTCCTTTAGAATGTCGTGATATTTGACTGCTTTGTAAACAGTGATTTTGTCATAGTAAATTGTCCTATATCTCTTTAATTACTAAAGGAACATCATTGATATTTGGCAATATGTTGCAGACACTTACAAGGTTTGTATAAACGTGAAAATCTAGACCCCAAAGTGCATACTTTAAGAACTATGACCTAAAAAGCGTGTTTTACGTTTATATTTTTATCTTTTTAGCTCTACGATTTTTTCTAAATCTGTTTTGTACACAAATATGCACAAATTCAAAACAACGTATGTAAAAATCTACAGCTCTCTATATAAGCGCTTTATATGAAAACTAGCTAATGGCCAAACGTTCGCGCAGCGGAAACTTGAATTTCTCCGAAGTCTATACATGCACAAATTTTATTCATACATACACAATTACACACAAATACACACTAATTTTTGGACACATCTCTTTTTTCTAAAGTCAATGTATTAAAAAAAGTTCCGCCAGGACAACGTTCGCCCAGCGGAATCAGTTTTTGGTGAATTTCTCCACAATGGCTGCACGCACAAATTTTTTTTTACCATACACAATTACACGACGTCATACACTAAATATCTGCATATTTAAAATCTTTAAATTCAACAACATTCCGCTGCGCGAACGCACACGTACGGAGCCGCTCCCGCTGGACGAAGTACCTGAGCAAAGAAAGCTCATTCACGCTGTTTTAATTCCCGCGGACAACTCCCGTGTTCATTATACTTTTTGTCGCTTTTCGTCATGGAGTAAAATACCTACTCCGTACGACTGTTTGCATTTATATTTCATTAAATTGTCATCACGTCGCGATTCCGTACAAACAACCGCAGCTGATTTGAGTTTGGCAGAACACAAATTACTGAAACTCATCCAGCATAAATATTTAAAAAAAAAAAAAACGCACCTCTTCAAGGTCATCGGTCAGCAACTTCTATCTTACGAAGAGCTAATAACAGTGTTCACTCAGATCGAGTGCCTGTTAAATTCTAGGCCTCTCACCGTATTGAGTGCTGATCCCGCAGAGCTTACCGCATTGACTCCGAGCCATTTTCTGCATACCGCACCTGTGCTTTCACTGCCCGCACCTGAAGTAGAATCAGATAATCTCAATCTGCTTCAGAGACATTCTCTACTTGATAAGTTAGTTCAGTCCTTTTGGAGAAGGTGGAGAATGGAGTATTTACACGGTTTGCAAACTCGAGAGAAATGGAATACTCCGACTGTGCCAATCAAGGCTGGCATGGTCGTAATCATCAAAACTGATAATGCACCCCCTTTATCGTGGCCGTTAGCGATTGTGGAAAGGACGCTTCCTTCCGACGATGGGGTAACGCGCGTAGCTTCTGTAAGAGCCGCTAAAGGTACATACGTACGTCCGGTCGTGCGTTTGTGCCCACTACCTACACAGTAGGATTATTAATTTGATAAACACAAGTAGTTTAAGTGTTAGCAGTTAGTTAGTTTAGTATTATCGCAGTTATTTATATAAAGATCGCAGTTATTTCTTTTATAAGTCGCAGTTTCAATATTATATTTTCGCAATGCTCGCTGTATTTCATGATTGGGGTTTTGAAGGTGACCCTTCAAAAGGGGGGAGGATGTTGGCGCCATCTATTGGCGTTTATAAATGGAACTGTTGCGCTGTATATCTCCTAGCAGTCCTGTCCCCGTAACCCTCTATCACGTCATGCACCCGCTGCCCGTGAGATGGCGCTGTTTCGTTATTGATCGAAACAGCATGCTAGAAGAAGAGAGATTAGTGTGTCCATTGGATCCTCCGCGCGTGCAATTCCCGTACCGCGCGCTATCCGCATTCTAACCGCTGTTTCAAAACCCGCAATTCGCATAGTTCTGCTGTGTGAATTTATCGCTGAACGATATAATCATTCTATTATAAGTTGTAACCATCCGCTCAAATTAGAGACGTGTCTTTGTGGCTTCAAGAAAAGAAACCGAAGCTGTTAGCGGGGAACTTGATAACCACGTGTGTTGTGTTGAACTTGTGCCGAACCGCGAGGGTGAAGAAAGTCGAAGACGGAGTGGACTGATCGAACTCCTA
The DNA here is from genome assembly GCA_017933935.1 of Sesamia nonagrioides. Classification (NCBI taxonomy): domain Eukaryota; kingdom Metazoa; phylum Arthropoda; class Insecta; order Lepidoptera; family Noctuidae; genus Sesamia; species Sesamia nonagrioides. The sequence continues at coordinate 390,084 of JADWQK010001039.1, read as the reverse complement.
CGAGACAACGGAACAGCCCGTCAAGAGAGATAAGGTGCATGATATTTCTATAACCCATTCCTAGGTTAAGAGTTTACAGCGCGACAGTGACGCCATTTTTTCTTTTCCATAAAAATAACAGTCCAGATCGAAGGAAGGTATATTAAACCCCGCGAAGCCCCTTTGGCCCCTCCACAATTAAAACGCTAGAAATTAGTAAGGCGAGTTCACAGTGCTCAGTTGAAGTCAGACCTTCGAACTGATCGGTTGTGTATTTTGCGTACTACTTGTTTAAAATAAAATTTGGAAAATGGATATCTCACCTATTAAAAAAAATAAAAGTGGATCAATTATACATAGCGGAGAAAGACGCGTAATTTACAATGTTTATAAGTATTTCAAACAGATTGATTTAAATGAGACAGTGGAGAGCATAGTAATTAAAACTGCAAGTGCATGCGGTGTGTCCGAAAACACTGTTTATAAAATTATAAAAGAACAAAAAGAAACGAATACGTTGAAATCACCTGTGAAAAAAAGAGCTCGACTATCCACGGTCGATAAATTAGATGAACTAGACAAATGTGTAATAAGGAGAAAAGTACACTCTATATATTTAAATAACGAGTATCCAACATTGAACAAAATAATAACACTTTGCGAAGCTGATGAAGATATTCCTGTTTTCAAACGTACAACACTTCACAAAATACTGCACAAGCTTGGTTTCGATTTCAATAAACAAGATAGTAGAACATTGTTAGTGGAAAGAGAAGATATTGTTTTATGGAGGCGAAAATACTTAAGACAAATAAAAGAATATAGAAACGCTAATAAAACCATTTACTATCTCGACGAAACGTGGGTAAACGCCGAACACGTAAAAACAAAAGTGTGGTTGGATACAACAATCAAGAATAAAAGACAAGCTTTCCAAGATGGCTTATCAACCGGCCCAAAAGCTCCGACAGGGAAAGGGAAAAGGTTAATTATATTGCACATTGGCAGCGAAAAAGGATTCCTGGAAGATGGTTTACTAGTCTTTGAATCTAAATCTACAAAAGATTATCATGAAGAAATGGATGGTGAAAGATTCCTTAATTGCTTCAATGGTATAATACCGAAGCTTGAACCAGGAAGTGTGGTTGTCATGGATAACGCTCCCTACCATTCGGTAAAAGTTGAAAAAATACACACGGCCAGTTGGAATAAGCAGCAAATACTAGAGTGGTTGCAAAACAAGGGCATATCTATGGATATGAGTTATTTGAAAAAAGAATTATTATTGAAAGTCGCCGAAATCGCCCCACAATATAATAAATATTTAGTAGATGAGACTGCTAAAAACAATGGCATTACAATTCTTCGTCTGCCGCCTTACCATTGTGAATTAAATCCGATTGAAATGGTGTGGGCCCAAATAAAAAATTATATTGCTGCGAATAATACTACATTCAAAATGAGTGACGTAAAAAAATTATTTTATGACGCAATCGCGTTAGTAGACGCCAATCGGTGGAAGAAATGCTGCGACCACGTGATACGCGAAGAAAATACCATGTGGGGTTTGGATGACGTCATGGAACATGCAGAAAAAATTCATTCGTAATAAATGTAACGGGAGAATCTAGCGATACTGATTAGCGATTTAAGTACTTAGTTTTAAGACAATTTTGTATTTTTTTTATTTTAGTACTTATTTTATTACCATTAATCCAAATATGTGTTACTCTACTAATTTAGCGTTTAAGGTGACATTAAAAATTACCTTAATAGAAATATTTTAACATGTTTAAAATCATTGATACTTTATTATTTTTATATTAAAATTATTTAAAGTTTTGAAAAAAAAAATTAAATTTTTTCTCCATTATGAATACACCCTTACCCTGCAGTTGCACTGATGAGTCACTATTTTCTTAACGCGAATGAACTATAGTGTTTGTCGTTTGCGCTCTTAGTGTTTGTCGTTTGTTTTTACGAGTGTATCGAGAATGACTAAGGCGAGATGCAGGACTTTCCTTCCTTTTGTACGCTTCATTTTCAGTGCGTTAATGACATATCTACCTTAGTTTAATATTTTATCAATGTATAAAGCGCTTACATAAAGAGCTGTAGATTTTTACATACGTTGTTTTGAATTTGTGCATATTTGTGTACAAAACAGATTTAGAAACAATCGTAGGGCTAAAAAGATAAAATTATAAACGTAAAACACGCTTTTTAGGTCATAGTTCTTAAAGTATGCATTTTGGGGTCTAGATTTTCACGTTTATACAAACCTTGTAAGTGTCTGCAACATATTGCCAAATATCAATGATGTTTCTTTAGTAATTAAAGAGATATAGGACAATTAACCATGACAAAATCACTGTTTACAAAGCAGTCAAATATCACGACATTCTAAAGGAATTGCATGGTAAAATGTATGCCAATAATTAGTGTATTCATTCAACTATTCACATGCAAAATTTCATGTCATTAAATTCAGTAATTAAAGAAGAACAATTAAAATACAAACGAAGCATCGAAAACCTACATAACCCGACCAAGTTGGGATAGCTATAAAAAAAGCGGCCGTGCCATATATCTTAAGAACGTTCTTAACCTTCCAATATAGTATTTATTAATATGGCACAGTTGCGTACACAAGCGTTAGGAAAAAATAAAACAATTGCATTTCTTGAATGAAAAATGTTTTTTTTTTATAATAACGCAACAAAAATAAATCTTCAATTAACAAGTACTTCTCTATTTAAATATCCCTGTACAAAAATATTTTTAATTACATATAATGCTTAATTATGTAATTATAATAACGTTAACAAACGCTTGCAACGGCAGCAATAGACTTAAATGTGTTTTACTAAAATAGGTTTAATAAACTATTATGAATATAAAGGTAAGACGTATAATATTTCGAGCTTCAATAAAAATTAAAATCACATCAGATAACTGGACTATTCAGTCGTATTATATTTGATCAACATTAAAAAAGTGCTTATAAACTAAAACATTTGTATAAAAAAGGTATTTTCAAGAAATATTTTAAATGAGTAGGAAATACAGTAAATAACCTCAACATTTCTAAGTATATCTAATATTTTCTAGTTCCAATTATAAAATTACAGATTAACAATCACAGATCAATAAAGTAGACTATTCAGTTGTTTAGGTTTGAGAGTCTGCCTAATATAAAAATAAATCAACATTTAAAAACAGTAGGTAGTATTTACTTGTGGTAATTATTTAATTTCCCTGAGGGGTCTATAGTAAGAATCCGGATCCGTGAAATATTCAATAGAAATTAGCTGTATGAATTTTATTTGCCTAAATTAATATATTTAGATTATATCTCAAGTCTCAAGCGCATACTTAAATAAAGTAACTACGTAAATAGTACCTACTTTGTCATAGTCAAATACATTTAAAAAAGTAGGTGTACAAAAATAAATGACCTTTATATTATATCGAAACAATTGTGTTATCACCTATACCAATTCAATACCGGTATTATACTGTAAATTTTGGAATGTTACCTAAATATATTGCACGGCCGCTTTTTTATAGCTATCCGAACTTGGTCGGGTTATGTAGGTTTTCGATGCTTCGTCAGTATTTTAATTGTTTTTCTTTAATTACTGAATTTAATGACATGAAATTTTGCATGTGAATAGTTGAATGAATACACTAATTATTGGCATACATTTTACCATGCAATTCCTTTAGAATGTCGTGATATTTGACTGCTTTGTAAACAGTGATTTTGTCATGGTAAATTGTCCTATATCTCTTTAATTACTAAAGGAACATCATTGATATTTGGCAATATGTTGCAGACACTTACAAGGTTTGTATAAACGTGAAAATCTAGACCCCAAAGTGCATACTTTAAGAACTATGACCTAAAAAGCGTGTTTTACGTTTATATTTTTATCTTTTTAGCCCTACGATTTTTTCTAAATCTGTTTTGTACACAAATATGCACAAATTCAAAACAACGTATGTAAAAATCTACAGCTCTCTATGTAAGCGCTTTATATGAAAACTAGCTAATGGCCAAACGTTCGCGCAGCGGAAACTTGAATTTCTCCGAAGTCTATGCATGCACAAATTTTATTCATACATCACAAATACACACAAATTTTTCGACACATCTCTTTTTTCTAAAGTCAATGGATTAAAAAAAGTTCCGCCAGGACAACGTTCGCCCAGCGGAATCAGTTTTTGGTGAATTTCTCCACAATGGCTGCACGCACAATTTTTTTTTATCATACACAATTACACGACGTCATACACTAAATATCTGCATATTTAAAATCTTTAAATTCAACAACATTCCGCTGCGCGAACGCACACAATCTTCTCCACTCTCGATTTAAACCGAGCCTATTCGCAATTACCAAACTTCGAACCTGATATCGAGAAGACAGCGATCACTACACCATTCGGTTTGTTCGAATTTTCACGAATGTGCCCAGGTCTCAAGAATACCGGACAGACATTCCAACGATTCCTTCACGAAGTACTCAATGGAATATACTACGCGTTCCCATTCATCGATGGTGTTATCGTTGCATCTGAAAATGAAACAAGCCACTTCGGAGATCTGCAGGAGTTTTACGCCGATTAGACACGTATGGTGTCACTATAAACCCATCTAAGTGTGTTTTCGGCAGCGAAACAGTCAAGTTCCTAGGTTACGAAGTATCAAGTAAGGGAATCAAGCCACTTCAAGACAAAGTTACTGCAATAATAGAGTACCCCAAACCGAAAACCATTCAAGACTTATGAAGATTTATGGGGATGATAAATTTCTACCGCGACAGCATTCCGAAAGCAGCCGACATCCAAGCACCTCTAAATGCGTCCCTTCATAATTCAAAAAAACGAGACAAAACGGAAGTAAAGTGAGACAATCAGTCGACGAAAGCCTTTGAGTTGTGCAAACAGAGCATAATAAACGCTGCTTTATTGTCTTACCCATCCAGTTCGCCTGACGACCGAATTGCCATTTTTTGTGCGCATTTTCTATCTGCGCCTGGGCATCCCTCCAACAATGGCGAAACAAAGAAAAAAGGGTGCCACTCGTATTTTTCAAAAAAAATCTCTGAAAGACAAAAGAATTATAGTACTTTCGATCGGGAATTATTGGCTACATATATGGCAGTAAAACACTTTCGAAAAATGTTTGAAAGCAAAGAACTCATCATTTATACCGATCACAAACCGCTAACTTACGCAATTCGCAAATCTCCGTCTGATAGCGACACACCACGGCGAATCCGGCAGCTACTCTTCATCAGCGAGTTCACTACTGACATCCAACACATGAGCGGAGCACAAAATATTGTCGCAGATGCACTATCGCGCGTCGAGACCATCGACACGCCATCACCCATCAACTACGACGAGTTATCTCAAGCTCAAGAAAACGACAGTTGTATACCTACATTATCTCAACAGACCAACATACAACTCAAGAAAATCATCTTACTTGGTACCAACAAGCCAATATTCTGCGAAACATCAACTTCACATGTTCGTCCATATCTAACAGCTGATTTTCGTCGCATAGCTTTCAACGCCGTGCACAGCCCAAGCCACCCTGGAGTACGAACAATACGGAAGCTGATGCAAGAGCGATTCTTTTGCCCCTTAATGAATACCGACATCGGTGAGTGGACTAAAACATGCAATTCGTGTCCGCTCTCCAAAATACAACGACACAATCATAGTGACAGCGCAACATTTCCACCCAGCGAACGAATTCAACATATTCACAATCCAACTACCAGGACGATCAAGCAACATATCGGTCGATCGCCTCAAACCTGCGTACACAGAAGATGATCCCAAGCATATGAATAGCGAGACCAATCAAGCACCTGCAGCTACCACAGACGAGCAATCCACAGCCAAGATTCCAGCACCTGCAGCGACCCCAGACGAGCAATCCAGCCTACTTCCAGCCCAGCATACGAGGGAACAACGTACCAGATCAGGCAGGATCGTCAAGAAAACAACACCAAAAATACTAACAATGTATTGTTTGTTTACAGCTTGCAATTCGATCACATATGTTAAGAATTTTAGTCGATAATGATCAAAATCAAACAGACTTTTAATCAATATCTGGATGTGGTGCTCCTAATCTGGTATTTATTTTTTCCTTAATAGAAATAGGACCACTATTATTGAAGAGTCAAACTAATTTTTTGAGTAATTACTTCACTTTTACGGTAATATTAAATGTTTACAGCTCAAAGCTGTTTGTATACCTACCATTCAAAACCAGCCTGGGGATATTTTAAAGAGGAGTGGCATCACGCGGGTTACTTAACCGACTTTTACCTAAAACAAACTGTCGTGCTCTCTATAAAATCGTGACATTAATTTCGATTACTTGCAAGAATGCTGAATATAATTTTTCTTAATTAAATAAAAACATGCCATGTTCATCATCATCTCAGCGTTAATCCCAGTCGCATCCGAAGCATTTTCAGCTTAGGAGTTTGGGGTCCCCTTTACCAGTTTAACTGTTGTTTTGGCTAAACTTCGATATTTTCCGTGAAGCGACTGCTGTCTGACCTCCACAACCCGAAGGCGATATCTAAGCATTGCAGTTAGACCAGTGGCGTAGCTAGCTTGGGTGGCACCCGAGGCGAAAGTTGGTGGTGTCATCCCACGGAAAGTAAAAAACTGACAGGTATCTCTCCACAACTGTGCTGTCATCCGTATACCCAAAGATACCGGGCATCAGCAGATCGTTAATATGCATCAAGAACAGAGTTGCAAAGAGAAAAGACCCCGGAGGATTACCGGCATTAGTCGATATGGGCTCAGATGAGCATCTGTCGACAACTCGGAGGGACCGTTCAGTCAGGAAGTCTTTTACCCAGCCAGTCAGGCCAGCGGAAATGCCAGAAGTAGAAGTGCCATACCCGGTCGAAGGCCTTCGAGACATCCAGGGAGACAGCAATCGCTTCCCCATTTCTCTCGAGGGCCTCGCCCCACAAGTGAGTGGCATACATTAGTAGGTCCCCAATTGATAGATTGCGGCGAAACCCGTACTGTCGGTCACTGAGGAGATAGTTACCTTCCAGGTAAGCCAAGAGGCGCGAGTTCAATACGCGCTCCATAATCTTGCAGAGTATGGAGGTTATTGAAATCAGCCGATAGTTGGCAGGATCGGCACGACTACCCTTTTTGGGCACAGGCTGCACGTTGGCAAGCTTCCAAGACTTGGGCACTATACCTGTTCTAAATGAGAGCCGATACAAGCGCGTCAATACAGGAGTCAACTCGAGGGCACATGCCTTAAGAACAATCGCTGGTATACCATCTGGGCCACTAGCCTTATTCACGTCTAGACGACATAGTACTCTCAGAACCTCCTTGTTCCAAATGCAAACCTCCAGCATTGAAGTTCCGCAATGAGGAAAATTAGGTGTAGTAGCGCTGCTAGTTTCAAGAGGCGAATTGTGGCAAAGATGCAGAGACCTGATTTCTCTCTCGTCTTAAGACTAAGCGGAGCGGTATGAAGTCACGAAGCGGTTTTCACCCGCGCCCGCCGCGGTGGCGGAATGTACTTAGTTTTATTTTCAAAACTCCGAGACCGGAGTTTTGCGCGATTACGCAACCATCGCGGTAGCGATTTGGCGGTTGATGATCGCAAGACGGGCGGTTGTAGAAAGCGCGGGAGCAAATCGCCGCGGCTGCGGGACCGCAACCCGCGCCCGCCGGTACAAGATAACCGCCGGTGCAGCAGGACCGGCAAACAACCGCGCTCACCGCGGGAGTAAAACGCATCGTGAAATGTGCTTTAACTTTTTACATATATATCTGCATTCTACAGAAGCTGCGGGCCCGCAACCGCGGCGGATGCGGGTGAAAACTGCTCCGTGAGTTCTTAGCCTAAGAGCCAGTGTTCCATCAGGTTTATCTAGCGGAGGCAGTGATGTGGACCAACAGAAGTTCACCTCGACCGATTGGGCAAGGGACCAGAAAGATCTACTACCGGATGGCTGCGCAAAAAGCTTATTGCTAATATGCGTTATGCGGTCGAAGCCAGCCTTCTTAAGCGACTTTTTGTAGGACCTGGCAGCACGATCAAAAGCCCAGTGGCCAGGAGCTCTGTGGTCCCGAGCTTAAATCCAAGTGAGAAATGCCGTGTGCTTACCTTGTTCCGCTTGAATACCGTCGGCGTTGAACCATAGGCGAGCCGAGCCACCGACGGGAACATCACTGAAGAAGCCTAATAAAATACTTCATAGCTTGACGCACCACATCGGATATAGCGTCCGTACAGCTCGACGGATTGTCAGAAGAGAAGCGAACCAGCTAGCAGGGATAAGACGCAAAGAAGTGGCGCATCTCATCCCAATCTGCCGAGTTGTATCGCCACATTAGCCGTTCACCACGTGAGTCGCAATCTAGTGGGGCGAAGGATGATACAGACTTCACCAGACAGTGGTCTTGAAGTTCCTAACGGTGAGAGAACTGTTACAACACATCTGTCCGGATTAGTGGTCAACAGAAGGTCCAAACAATTGGCGGTATGACCAACTACATCAGGCACCCTAGTCGCTTGTCCTACCAGCTGGGAAAGGCCCATGGATACCGCAAAGTTTCGCGCTTCTCAACCAGCATAGTCGATCCTCTGTGTATGGGAAAAGCCAGTCTTGGTGGCAGGCATTGAAGTCCCCCAGAGCGACGAAGTGTACCTACGTCAGGGTGCCGGTGCAGCACATTGTCAGCATCCTCACTGAGGTGGTCAAATATTCGAATCGTCCTTCGTAATTGGGCCCTCTAATACTTGCGGTCGGCCAGCAGAACCCTGTGCTTCGGATCTCGCTACCCTCCACGACCAAACTCCCGACACAACGACAATTGGTGAATTGTTCACGGCACACAACGCAACAAAACTGCTTAGACCCATCGGCTCCATACAGCTTCACCAGACATTATGCCGGAAAACGACGAATTGCTTGGCGGCAAGACTTTATCTGGTGGATGGTAACTTCTGCCGGCAGCCGATGTTAAAAAATATGATATTAGAAAATATATTTTCTTCTTTTTACTATCTATCATTATAGAATAATACACGTTTAACAATTTATGACAACCAAACACAACATACTTCACAGTCGCGAGTATGGTCCACGGGGAATATTCCACGACAGTGTCAGGCTCTTCTGCGGGAATCCCCGATTTATAAATAGAGCTGAGCTAGTGCCAAGGAATCGTGGGAAAAAAAATTGTGCTAACGGTTTAGGTATTTTTAGAGACTGGGTGGGTGTCACCCCGAAAAGGTGACACCTGCCCCCCTCGCTACGCCACTGAGTTACACCAATTATTAGACTTTTGAGGGCTCCAACAACCCGTAACGACTGCCACTAGATACAATACAATAGTTCGTATGGCAACCGGGACCAACGGCTTAACGTGCTTTCCAAGGCACGACCAGAGCAGTGCAATATTCCTACGCCACAGAGGCTGTCATCAAACTGTGAAAAACATGCCATGTTTTCAGAGTTATAACCATTTGACATGTAGTTTGGTCGCCACTCGCCAAAGGTTGTCTGTAAAAGATTGCTCTTAGCAGTAAGACCACCCTTTGTAAAATCTTTATATTAATATTTCTATAATCTATCTATTGTACATAGTATATTGTACTCTTGGTGTACCTGTACATAATAAACAGTATTCTATTCTACATTTTGTTACCCGAGCAAGTCGACGTGTAATAATGTAGAATGCGTTTAGAATTCGCGTCGTGGAACGTTGGCACGCTAACTGGACGCGCGAGAGAGCTGGCCGAAACTCTCCACAGGCGGAGGGTGGTCGTGGCGTTCCTGCAGGAGACTCGGTGGAAAGGCAGCAGATCCCGGCTTATTGGGAATGGCTACAAGCTGATCTACACGGGTGCACCTAGTGGGAGAAATGGGGTTGCCGTGGTGTTGTCCGACGAGCTCCAGGATGACGTCTTGGAGGTGAATCGCATCAGTGATCGGCTGATGTCAGTGTGGGTGCTTGTCAATGGGGTTATAACCCACTTGATAAGTGCCTACGCTCCGCAGGCCGGGTGCAGTGAAGCCGAAAGGACGCTGTTCTGGACCCAGCTCGAAGGATTGCTTCGCGGAATTCCGTTATCCCTGGGAGTCGTTCTGGATGGTAATTTGAACGGTCATGTGGGTGAGAGGTGTGGCGAGTTTGAGCGTGTTCACGGTGGCTTTGGGTACGGTAGCCGCAACGCAGAAGGGGACAGCATTCTCCGAATGTGTGCGGCCGCGGACCTTGCAATCGTGAACACCTACTTCAAAAATAAGCCGGAGCACCTTGTCGCCTACCGGAGCGGGCGAAGCGCTACCCAGATCGATGTTCTACTAACTAGGAGGCACCACATCGGCAAAGTAGCCAACTGCAAAGTCATACCCGGTGAGAGTCTCACTGCACAACACCGTCTCCTTGTCATGGACCTCTGCGTAAAGGCCCAACGTAGACGTGTAGAGGACTGCCGGCGCCAGATCCGGTGGTGGCTGCTTGATGAAAACAGGTCCCAGGATTTTGCGTCGGTTATTGGCGACAAGTGCGTCGGTACCGACGGAGAACCTGTGCAAAACCACTGGGATAGAATCCAGGCTGCAATTACAGGGGCGGCGCGGGTGGTACTCGGCGTCTCTAAGGGCGGCCGCAAACGTGACAAGGAAACCTAGTGGTGGGACGACACAGTCCAGAGGGAGACTAAGGTGAAGAAAGCCCTCTTCAAAACGTGGCAAGCGACCGGATCTCCTGAAAATCGCGGCGCATACAAGGTTGCCAAACGTGCCACTAAAAGAGCTGTAGCCAGAGCCAGGCGAGACCACTTGCAACCTCTCTACGAGAAGTTGGAATCGTGGGGCAAAAGCTCATTTACAAGTTGGCACGTTCCAGGGTCAAAGCGGCACAGGATATATCCAAGTGCCGTTGTGTAAAAGACCCTAATGGCAACCTGCTATGCGAGGACCTCGCGGTGAAGGAGAGATGGCGCTCGTACTTTCACGAGCTGCTGAACAAGCAGCATCAAGAGGTGCAGACACCGGAACTCCCTCCGAACCTTGGACTAGTGCCTCTGATAACGCCTGAGGAAGTCCAAACGGCTCTTCGTCGTATGGGGAATCGGAAAGCTGTCGGAGCTGACGGAGTCCCCATTGACGCCTGGAAGGCGATGGGTCCTCGCGGTGTGGGCATGTTAACTAACTTTCTAAACCACGTGCTCCTGACCGGCAAAATCCCGAGCCAATGGAGGCTGAGTATTATTACTCCAGTCTTTAAAGGCAATGGCTCGGTTCAGGAGTGTGACAACTATCGCGGTATCAAGGTCATGTCCCACACCATGAAGATCTTTGAGAGGATTATATACTCCCGAATCCGGCAGGAGTGTGCTGTCTCGGAGTGTCAATATGGGTTTCGGCCAAGGTACGGAACCTTGGACCCTATCTTCGCACTAAGGTCCGTATTACAGAAAGTTACTCAAGCATTGATCTCTGCTTAGGCATTACTTAAAACTAGTTTCAACCAATCATATGACTTGAAACGAGACTTAAGTAGAGCTTGAGTTTTGTGTTACGTTTTGTAATACGGACCTAAGGATCACCATGGAAAGATACAGATCGAAGAACACGCCTCTGCATATGCTCTTTCTAGATATGCAGAAGGCCTTCGACTGCGTCCCTCGCGGGGTGATCTGGTAGGCACTGAGGTCCAAAGGGGTACCTGAAGCCTATGTTGACATAATTCGAGACATGTACCTCAATTCCGATTCCGTTGTTAGGACCGCTGTTGGCGACACTAAACCCTTCCCCATCACCGTCGGAGTCCACCAGGGATCCGTCCTTAGTCCGTTTCTGTTCAGCGTGATATTAGACGTCTTGTCGGACAGCATCAAGGACTCACATGAGCAGCCTCCCTGGCTACTCATGTATGCTGACGATATCGCGCTGGCAGACGCGGACAGGGAACGGTTGGTGCGGCGTGTGAATGCGTGGAAGGACTTGCTTAAGAACGGAGGTCTGAAACTCAACGTGGTGAAAACCGTGTATTTGGCCAGCAACACGACAGACCCCATGTGTGTGCGCATAGGCGGGGCCATGGTGCACTGACGAGTTTAAATACTTGGGGTCTGTGCTCCACGCGTCCGGCGACATTGATTGCGACGTCAGGGCACGTATTTCCGCAGCTTGGGCGAAATGGCGTGAGGTGACAGGTGTCATTTGTGACCCCAAAAGTTAAGCTTAAGGGGCAGGTCTATAAAACCATCATTAGACCTGTTCTCCTGTATGGCAGTGAGGCGTGGCCTGTGCTTGAGCGACACAAGCAGGAGTTGCGTGTCACGGAGATGAATATGCTGCGGTGGATGTGTGGAGTTACGCGGAAAGACCGCATCAGGAACTCCCGCATCCGGGGCAGCCTTCGTGTCCGTGACATTGCAGACAAACTGCAGGAGGGTCGCCTACGCTGGTACGGCCACGTCTTACGCAAACCGACATCTGTTACGTGGGTAACAGATGTCTTGCCATGGCGCCTCCGCCGGGCCGGAACAAGCGGGGTAGACCAAAGAAGTGCTGGCTTGACGTTGTAAGAGATGACATGCGTGCCAACAAGCTCTTACCACAGGATGCTAAAGATCGTGCGAAATGGAGGAGAATGTGCAGGAAAGCGGACCCCGCGCTCCAACGCGAAAGCCGCGGATGCAACCGGGATAAACGCTAAGACGATGAGTGCTTGACTGCAATCCCGCCTGATGGTAAGCAGTGACGCAATCGTCGATGGTAAAGCGCACTAGTTTATTAAGCCTATTCACTTAAAAAAACTTAGGAATAGGAAGGATGACGGCAGTTAAGCCCGGTAATGCAATGTTAAACCCAATACCAACACGACCAAACGATGTTGCGCTAGAGGGAGATAGAGATTCATCTGGAGACTCTCCACGACAAAACTCCCGACACAACAACATTTGGCGCATCGTACCCGGCACATATCGCAACACAATTACTGCTCAGACCCGTACGGCTACACCAGACATCATGCCGGAACACGTCGAATCGCTTGGCGGCAAGACTGACTTTTTTTTTCTAATACAACAGATACATTAAAACAATTCACGTATGTATCTATTATTTTATTCATTACTAGCGTCATACATAACATACAACTTATAAAATAAGAGGCATCTCGTTACTATGTACATAAAAGAGAAAAACGAAACAAAAAATAAAAAATAACATTTTATTTTCAAAAAAATAATTTAATCGACATGATCATTTACTTACATAATATACTGTAACTTGGTAATATAAATCACAATTTACTACATAACATACTGTGTGGCGGCGATTGGAAAGTGGAAAACGTCGCGCGTAGACCACATGGGAATTATTCGACCCGTATAGAACGATTCGACCCATATGGCAAAAGTTAGACCATAATATCAAGTCACAATATCATTTAAAAATTAATTATACATAGTGAAGAACTAGGATTGCTGTTAACCACCATTTTGTACTGTCAGCGATATATTTTTTTTTTTTGTGTAATCACAATTTTTGTTCCCTTATTTTGGCGGGACATCAGGAAGGGTGGTCACCCTTGCCTGTGGAAGCTACACCAGAGGCATAAAAGCGCCAACGACCCATAGGCAAAGCTGAAAAACTCTCATAATGCCATTATTACCCACCAAAATATCACTCTAAGCAAGGTATCATCCCATTTACAACGGGTTTTAGTGTACTCTGCTTACCATGCTTGATAATAAATCAGTATTACCAACAATCCTAATCTTAAAACGCGCGACGCATGATAAACTACCTATAAAATGTTCTAAGTTCACTTTTGTTTCGCTGCTTCTTCGGCCTCTAGCCTCTTGCGCATGGATTCTGGCATCTCTGCTGGTGGTGGGCGAGGCATGCGGAGCCAAACCTGTAAGAAAAGATGCGCGAGAGTGAGTAGGTGTATGTGGAAAGGGTGTGGAGATGTATGGGAGGGTGTGTCTCATTGTAAATGTGTCTACATGGTGAAATCAGGAGGAACAATTGATTTAAATCATTGAGTTTGTGGTATCAGAGGTAGCTTGAGGTGGTATCTTTAATTAATTAATTAATCTCTTCTGGTACTGAAGGGTGGAGCGGTTCGGGCGTCAAAATAGTGCTGATTCGCAATGCAAATTGATTTGATGGGGATTGAGATGTGATTGATATTACAAGACTTTTTATCCTACAACCCCAACTAACAACATTTCAAAATTGACTATCTTAAAACATTTCTTTATTTTCGTATCCCGAGTTCAAATATATTTTTTTATTTCTTCATTTCTGAGGATAATATTTTAATCACAAAACGTATCAGACATTTTGTCGATGTCGCTTGCACCTCAGCATATAACCTGTCCAGCTCCATTTAAGATGGTCTAACCGTGTCAGTATGTCTACCAGCTTAGTTCTTGACCTTATTTCTGAATTTCTTATTTTGTCACTAAGCCTGATCTGCAGCATACTTCTTTCCTGTTAGAGCCCAAGTTTCGCACCCATATGTCAAGCAGGGGTGAATACATGTGTTAAAAATGTTGAGGCTTACAAAGAGTTAATAAACAATGCGTTACCTTGACAGCATCATAGATGAACCATTGCAGGGCAGTGAGGGTACCAATCATGATAATCCTGGGTCCGAGACCCTTCCAGACGCCGGCCATACCAAGCTTGCCAATAATGCTGCCAACTGTAGCAGTCTTGTCCTGAAAATTAATGAAGATATTGATTTAGACAAGTTATTACAATAGATAGTTTCGTTTTCACACTTAGCCCATCAAATAGCCCATGATGACTGTGGAGGCATGAGAAACAGGGACAAAGTTCACTCATCCTCCACAGAAGAGGGAGGATCCTCCAACCAGGCGGGAGTTATGTCTGATGGGCACTTGCCCATCGATTAAGTTGGGAATTATTTTTTTTTACAAATCACACAGATTGAGCTAGCCTAAAGTGAGTTTGAGACTTGTGTTATGGGATACTAACTCAACGACACTATATTTATCTATACTAATATATAAAGCTGAAGAGTTTGTTTGTTTGTTTGTTTGTGCGCGCTAATCTTTTTGCGTTGGATAGCCCATTCATCCAGGAAGGCTTTAGGCTATATAGCATCACGCTGCGACCAATAGGAGCAGAGCAGTAACAAAAAATGTTGAGAAAACTGAAGTCAAAGCGGAGCATAACTAACTCTACGCGAACGAAGTCGCTGGCGGAGGCTAGTCTATACTAATATATAAAGCTGAAGAGTTTGTTGGTTTGTGCGCGCTAATCTCAGGAACTACTGCTCCTATTTGAAAAATTCTTTTTGCGTTGGATAGCCCATTAATCCAGGAAGGCTTTAGGCTATGTAACATCACGCCACGACTTATAGGAGCAGAGCATAACTAAACCACGCGAACGAAGTCGCTGGCGACCGCTAGTAATAGATAAACATCCAAAACCCAGTCCAATCAGGAAAAGATCGTTTTTACATCATGACTTGGCCGGGGATCGAACCCGGGGCCTCCAGATCGCAGGCAGGCGTTGGACCGCTGCACCACGGAGGACGACCGAAGTTGTAGTAAACTCTGCTTGCGAGATGTAGAATTTATGACGCGTTGTTCCATGTGACGTTTGCAGGTACCGCTACAATGGCTGTTGGTGGTTATTCCAACCAGCCCAGCTCCCTCCATTGGCTTGTTAAGATCATCTGTATAAGATCTTGGTCTGAGTTCTAGTTTGGGTGAAGCCTGTACACTCAAAGAGCTCATGAGGGCTGTCTGTTATACCTATCGTGTCCGTTATGTGTATTAGATCATTTTCTCCCGATGGATTTCGGTCACTACACTTAAGCGAGCTCTCTCCACTCTGACCGGAGAAGACCCACAGTGGCGGGCGGGCACCGGCTCTGGGCATCGTTCGTTCTCCCCTCAACATAGGCGAGATGGAACACCAGAGTGGTTTTTAGTCAGTAAGTCAGTAAGACTGATCCCCAGGCCGCAGACATCCATGTGAATTTCCCACCCCGAGAAAGAAGTGTACATACCTGGTTAAGCTTGGAGACCACGGTGTCGGCGGGATGGGATACGATGGCGCAGAACACACCAGCTATGTAACCGGCAGCGAAGGTGACGATCAACTGTTCGCCCTTCGAGCACTGTTCACGGGGCTTGGGTACGACGAACTGTTAAGAAAAAATAACATGTTTTAATAAAGCGGCTGAGAAAATTGGCAACCTACAGTACTGCGCCAAATGTTGTTGTGTCGGGAGTTTGGTCGTGGAGAGTCTCCAGATCAATCTCAATCTGGCGCAGCGTCGTTGGTCGTGTTGTTGGATTTAACATCGCATCTCCTCGCTCAACTGCCGTCTTCCTTCCTATTCACACAGTTTTTTTTTAGTGAATAGGCCCTTAATAAACTAGCGCGTTTGACCATCAACGATTGCATCATTACTTACACGATCAGGCGGGATCGCAGTCAAGCACTGGTTTATATAACATCAAAACATAAAAATATGGACAGAATATTAAGGTTTCAATTTCCTTGTCACTTCCGTTCAGAAGACCATATTCTCAAATCAGGTTTCAATAAATAGGTGAACAACTTACCTTGTACAGCAGCTCAACGGTCTTCTCGAAGCAGGCAAACTTCATCATGGTGTACGGGATCTGCCTACCCCATAGAGGCGCGAGTCCCTTGTACAGTGTTCCGTAGCCTTCATTCTGGACCATCTTGGGCCATGCTTCACGGAGTGTGGAGGCAAAACCAGGCATAGTCTGGATTCTGACCTGGGAAAAGGGGTTGCATGGGGTCAGTATTAGCTAATTTTTTGGTAATCAATTAGACAAGTTTTTTGTATTGATGGAATTGTTTCAATCATTTTTGTTTGTGGGAGTTTCATGGACTTTTAATGTATACTTTGGTGGATCTGCTATTTTAGTGTCGCGACACATTTGCGGAACGTACGGCGCCGAAAGTTCGTCTAAATAGGCTCGCAGTGTATTTCAAGTATTCTATGACACATCAGCCGAAATTACGCCGCGTTCGACGTAGGGCCTAACCTTCCTTCGGGCATTTTTTTCAACTAAAACGCATTTAATGCATTTTGCATAGCAAGCGACACATCACGCGATGCGTTGCGCGACCGAAAGTTCGGCGGGCGTAGCTGAACTTTCGGCGTGCGTTGTGCATCGCGCGCGTGGCGGTAACTTCTTCTAAGCCCTCTATAATAGCTGATATTCTAATTAAATCCATTTTCTGGGCAATTCAGGTACGTCACAAAAACCGCACACCATAAAGTGTCGACACAGACTGACAGACGATAACGCCACGTAACTTTCCGTCACGTAGCGCGCTGAACAAGGCGCCGTATTTTGACCGTTTGGTTCGTCATAACAACTGAATATTGCGACCTGACACTTCAGCCGCTGAGCTTTCGGCGCCGTACGTTCAGCAGATGTGTCCCCACCCTAATTTGTTTTAACCGTTTCCTAATCTACATGAAAGAAAGAAATAATGTTTATTTGCAGTAAACACGACATTAGCGCCGATTCATGCATCTTTTTCTTTCCATTTGATAGAAGATAATATTTTAGTTTAATCTTGTCAAATTAAGATCCTCCATAGACAGTTTTGACGTCATACTGACGTCACACGAATTCTACATCTCGCAAGCAGAGTTTACCGTGCAACTAGCATATACAATATGTAAAGAAAACCCTGTCCGATCCGTGAAGGTATTGTAAGGTATCGATAACTGATTCTACTAATTCCCACAAAGACAGGCCAAACTTAAAAAAAAATCCCCCTAAAAAAATAAATATTATTTCGCAAAAAGAGGTAACTTAATACATGTGCGGTAAGCAACCCCTTCCGCGGGCGGCGGGGGGCAGGGCACGCGGCACCTGTGACGTGGTCGCGTCGCTACTCGCTTATAATAATACCGGTGTTGTCACTTTTTTTAAACATTACCAAATTTCGGGGAAATTGGAATTAATTCCCGGGAAAAAAGGATTATTTCAAAATTCATTAGTATTGTTACTATGATGATTATGTAATATTTTATATTATATTTGGTCAAGTGTATACCTAACCTTTATTATCCTTACGGGTCGGACAGGGTTTTCTTTACATATTGTATACAAGCTCGCGACATCAAGTGGCCCGCCAGACAACTAGTCTGTTCGGAGGATCCTCCCATTTCTATGGAGGATGAGTGAGTTTTACACCCTGCTCCTCATACCTCCACAACCTATAAGTTATGTATTTTATGATTTCCAAGCCCTCAGATCTCATAATCTCTTGGTCATCGGGCATCCCCACCAGGCGACCGGCCACACAGCGCGAACGCTGAGTGACGTGTGGCGTCACAGACACGGCCGCGCGGCAGCAGCCCTCGAGCGCTTTTTTTTCGTCATCGGGCAGAAATTTCCTAAGTATATTACAGTGTCATTTTTAATGCTGGCCTGTACTTATTGTAATATTATTAGACGTTATTTTTTCTTTATACAAAACCTCGACATAGTTTGTTCAGAATAAGAAACTGAATCGATTCGAATAAAAAAAAAACAAAAATACGGGACGTGTTTCGGGCTTCGCATATTCGCTAAAAATAGCGTTGTAAGTATATTGGATATAAGTACAAACACCCATTTTGACTGTGAAGACCAGTTTGACTTCAATGGATTTGCTCCCAAGGGCGGGCATTTTGGGGGACTGTCATAAGTAATATTGTTGTTGGTTCAATTTGCCAGTGCATTACACTGAGCAGGCAAAGGTATCTCACACCATGATAGCCTCGTCTTGAATTATATATTGTCTTCTTTTGTAACTTATCGTAACTAATCTAACTGCTTTCGTTTCCCGCGTGTGGCCGATTAGAAGGGGTTTAGCGTAAAGACATGATGAGGCCATTATGCTACAATATTTCACTGTTCTTTATGAATTTATTCACTGAATGCACTTTTTACTACATAAATCACGTGTTTTTATTTAGTAAACGACACTATAAATAATTTAAAAGTCCAATGAAAAATGAACGTGGCACTCATCTTCGCTTTCCCGGCTAAACTCTTATGTAATATTGATATTTAAAAGTGCTGATTCTCAGCCGAATTTGCTTATATGCCTTTTCAGTTCCTTTTTTTAAATTTTGCCGTCCTGTTTTATAGATTGTTACCTTAGCGGCCTCTAGGGGTGACAGTGCAATGTCAGCGAAGAACTCGGCTGTCGCAGACGCAGCGAGATACACTCCAGTACGGTAGGTGTACGCAGTCTCCTCATCCAGGAGGCCATTGTATGTCACTTTGAAGACTTCATACAGGCCAAACTTGCAGAGACCCTGAGAAAGATGGAAATAGCGTTAGTAACTGTAATAGAGAGAGAGAGAGGGAAGATGTGGGGAAGTTGCAAGCCTCATAGGTTTTTTGTCTTCAGCTGAATTCACTTTTCAGTAGGAACAATTGGATTTAAATTTTAATCATTGGTGAAGTATTTGACGGTGCATACACTTATGTATAATCTAAACCCTACTATACATAGTACTCTATAAAGTTATGTGTTCTCACGTCTTAGCAACATCATTCATCATCATCATCCCAGCGTTAATCCCAGTCGCATCCGAAGCCCTTTCAGCTTTGTAGTCTGGGGTCCGCTTTACCAGTCCAACTGCTGATATGGCTAAACTTCGACATTTTCTGTGAAGCGACTGCCGTCTGACCTCCACAACCCGAAGGCGACATCGAAGCATTGCAGTTAGACCAATTGTTGGACTTTTGAGGGCTCCAACAACCCGTAACGACTGCCACTAGATGTTCGTATGGCAACCGGGACCAACGGTTTAACGTGCTTTCCGAGGCACGACCAGACCAGTGCAAATATTCATATTCAGCATACAAATACTTGCACTGTGCGGGGATCGAACCCGCGCCTCCTTGCGCAGCGGCCGCGTCCGTTGTACCTATATAAAGATACACTAATCAGTCGTAGGAAAAAAATGGACTTCATTATGCTTCACAAAATATTTAATGGTACTATAGATTGCAGTGAACTTTTGAGCTCATTACAAATTAATTTTCCAACTCGGACTCCTAGGCGTAATACATATGAGTTATTCTACATTTCTGGCTCAAAAACCAACCTGGGTCATTTCGCCGCTTTGCCAAGACTTTGTAGGCAATACAACAAGTAAATCAAGACAACCAACTTAGACATTTGTGAACCTCTTTGCAAAGTATAAAGAGTGTCTCAAAGAAATAACTATAGTTGAGCCAAATTCGATAAAGAATAGAGATAAACAAACCGTTGCTAGGCTACGAGTAGTTTAAACGCCTAAAAGACGGATGTTAACAACCTTTTCTAGATAGATGATTTTCATAAAAGTAATAATCCTACTTCCTACTAATCTAAACAGTTTATTTATGATTGGATATTTATCATTTGCATAGAACGCTTAACCGATTTGAATGAAATATGACACACATATAAGCTAATTTCCTAATAGGTTAATTTTTTTGATACATATATACTATAATTAGTCCATACTTGAAAGTATTACAATGCATTTTTTTTATATATATTATAAACTAGCGCTTGACCGCAATCCTGCCTGATGGTAAGCAGTGACGCAATCGTCGGTGGTAAAGCGCACTAGTTTAGTTGGTAGAGCCTATTCACTCTAGCCTTGAAGACACTCAAATTGTAGTCCGACGGAAACACCGCCGCTGGCAAATTGTTCCAGTCCCTCGATGTACGCAGTATAAAGGAGGAGGCGAAACGCTTCGTCCGGATAGTAGTGGTGTTAACAACGTAAGGGTGGAAACCAGCCGTACGACGGGTCGTCCGCTGGTGGAACGGAGATGGGGGAATTAAATCATGCAATTGTTATTATGTGTTATGTAATTGATTTGAAAGTAATTAAAAGACGCAAAATTGTATTGATAAATGCCTCAACTTTATTCATTGGTTGAATTCCACAAAATGTGTTTAATACCTGGATTTTATCCATCTTTCTTTTTTTGTAGGGCTATCACGTAAAATTAATGTCGACTTTTTAATAGTTTTTCGAAATACCAAGTTATTATGCATGTTATTTTAGTGATCCTATTGAAATATGCTGCAATAGAAATTGTTAATAAATAGCTAGCTCGTAAAAGTCGATAATCATGTAAATAACAGGAGATTTGTAAAACGTGAGTTGTGACAACCCTAAATTGGTTTGTTTACCTCTATCCTTTATTGAATTTGGCCAAGTATAGTTGATAGTTTTTGATCTTATTTATGGTTTTGAAGTTGTTCATGTACGTATTTAGTTTGTTTTATACATATATGTTACCGAATATGTTTTATATTAATTTTATTATTATTATTTTAAACTTTTCATTTTGTTCGCTTAGTTACAATTTTTTTAATGCATGCTGTGGTCTCCTGTAAGTGAAGGAGTCCACCTTCGTGATAATATTGTCGTCCATTTCTACTTTTTCCATGTTTTGTGTATATTCTTTGTTGGAGATCCTAAATAAAATAAATAAATAAAGGAGTCTGTGGAAACTATACCTGCAGCGAGTATCCGATGAAAGTGGGTGCCCATCCCTTGGCGAGTCCTCTCATGCCCTCTTCGGCTACAGAAACCTTGAAGCCGTTGATGACATTTTTGTACTTGTCAGGGTCTACCTGCAGACGGCACTTTACCAGATCCAGAGGTACTACAGCGGTGTGGGTGATACCTACAGGACAAAGAAAAATCAGTTTAATTGGAGTATTAATGACTCGTAATAGAAATAATATACTCATAGTTACATTGAAATGAAATCGTTTATTAAGCAAGTAGGATCACTGATCACTTTTACGTAAATTTTTTTTTAACTAGATGAAGCCGGCGTTTCCTGACTATCTCTGAGAAGAAATAGCCGAAACAAACTCAGGGATCATCGTCTTTTTTCAAGTCCAGACATTAAAAATTATAATGTTTACAATACTTTATGTTATAATTAAACATACCTATTGCTTAATAACAATGCATAACAAAGCGAGCAGCTCAGTCCCAAGCTTTTTGTCTTATAAATAATCTGTGATTTTATAATAACCCTTTTTGCAAAGTTTGGCCTTTATATAGTTTTTAAATATAAGTTTCGAATGTCCATGGGAAGCTTGTTGTAAAAGTGTATACATTGACCCATGAACGAGTTGCCTATTCTGTGGAGACGAGTGTGATGTTACAGCAAGATTGTGTTTGTTCCTGCTATTTACATTATGAACATAGCTTATTTTCTTACAATCCGATATATTTTTATGTACATACATAAGATTTTATTACATCATCATCAACCTTTTTATCGTCCCACTGCTGGGCACAGGTCTCCTCTCATACAGAGAAGGATTGAGCGTCACCACGCTTGCTCAATCACATTAAATCATTATCATAATCAACCATTTTATCGTCCCACTGCTGGGCACAGATCTCACATACAGAGAAGGATTGAGCGTAAGCACCACGCTTGCTCAATGCGGGTGGGCGATTTCAGACTTACAAGTCCAGGTTACCTCAAGATGTTTTCCTTCACCTTGTAATCAATCATAGGTGTCCAAGATATACGTAGAAAGTACATATAACTAAGAAAAGTTACATTGGTACTTGCCTGACCTGGAATCGAACCCGCATACTCATACTTGAGAGGCTGGTGTTTTAACCACTAGGCCACCACGACTTACACAACACATAATACAGTAGAAATTCGATTATCGGGACTTATAGCCTGCGCAGACGATGCATAGTGTCCACGGACTTTATGTCCGTTAAAATAGATCGCTTACTGTATCGAGTAACGCAAACGAGGGATTAAAAGTGCCGCGTACAAAGAGTCCCCCGAATAACCGAGGACATGCAGAGAGCGGACCGGAAACAAGTACGGGGGAGTCCTCGAATAAAATAGAACTCGTGTGACTCGGCGAAGCTACGCACATGGCGGACTTTAGTCCGCGTTGTGTGCTCACACTTCTCTACATTTATGTGCAACAAATGACCGCACACCGTGTGCGTTGAGTTCGCGGTAAATCCGCGGTGGACTTTTTATTCGCGGAGCGCACTTTTTTCTCCGCCGCGGAGAAAACTCCGTCGTCTGCGCAGGCCCTATGTAAAATGTTCTGACTTCGCAACAAGATATGTTACGAGATTCTACCCGCCTCCGATTGTGCACTCTTATTTCTTTGCGGGATAGTGATAGAAGAGCAATATTAGTTATAACTCGTTTTCTATACTATATCGGTTATCTAAACAACGCATGTAAAACCAATAATTAGAAAAATGCTTGTCTAATGATGTACGGACGACTATCCTGTGGCTGTCTTAATAGTACATTACGATATTAGTGCGTAATGATGGTTATAACATGCGAGGCGGAATTTCAGCCCGAGCCGAAGGCGAGGGTGTAATTGAGCAGAGCATGTTATAACCAATACGCACGTATAGCGTACGACATTTTTTAACACACTTGCGAGGAAACAGAAAAAAAGATATTCAGAATATAAGTACAAAGAAAAGAAAATTTGAGAAAAATGGCGCGAGGTTTATTTTCTGCCGTAGCTGCGTGAAAATGTTGGCAAAGATGCTAGAGCATGCAGTCAAGTTTTTAAATTACCGAATAAACTGTTTTTTTTTTTACAAATACTCATTTAAATACAAACAAATACAAATTTGTTTATTTCAAATAGGACATCAGTTATTTTAAATAAACTCAATCTGTGAATGCTCACTGTTGCTTTCCCGCCATTAGTATTATTATTTGCCATTTCAAATATGGAACAGCGCGCTGCTCACTGGCTAGAGCCACGTGGCGGCGATCAGTTCCATAATTATTTGAAATAACAAATAATGCTGTTATGGAATTTGTATGGACTATAACTTAACTATTTGCTTTGATAACACACGCGTTTGTTATGGCTCACTTTACATATTTAAAACCGGTGGGATTACATCAGCTTTACGAGCAAGGGTGTTAAAAATGAATTTAAAGCCTCCAGCGTCCAGCCAGAGCATTTAAAAATAAGCGACAGCGCGCTAATGGCGCCCCCTGGGGTACGAACCGAAGTACGAACCTAGGCTTAGGGCGTCGCTGTAGAGAACAGCAAAGATAAAGATAATTTTATTTCAGCCATGTTTTATCATTTTTTAACACCCTTGCTCGTAAAGCTGATGTAATCCCACCGGTTTTAAATATGTAAAGCGGGCCATAACAAACGCGTGTGTTATCAAAGCAAATAGTTAAGTTATAGTCCATACAAATTCCATAACAGCATTATTTGTCATTTCAAATAATTATGGAACTGATCGCCGCCGCGTGGCTCTAGCCAGTGAGCAGCGCGCTGTTCCATATTTGAAATGGCAAATAATAATACTAATGGCGGGAAAGCAACAGTGTGCATTCACAGATTGAGTTTATTTAAAATAACTGATGTCCTATTTGAAATAAACAAATTTGTATTTGTTTGTATTTAAATGAGTATTTGTAAAAAAAAACAGTTTATTCGGTAATTTAAAACTTGACTGCATGCTCTAGCATCTTTGCCAACATTTTCACGCAGCTACGGCAGAAAATAAACCTCGCGCCATTTTTCTCAAATTTTCTTTTCTTTGTACTTGTATTCTGAATATCTTTTTTTCTGTTTCCTCGCAAGTGTGTTAAAAAATGTCGTACGATATACGTGCGTATTGGTTATAACATGCTCGGCTCAATTACACCCTCGCCTTCGGCTCGGGCTGAAATTCCGCCTCGCGTGTTATAACCATCATTACGCACTAATATCGTAATGTACTATAAGTATGCAATTATTATTTTAAACATTCAACTTAAAACTAGAAAATAAAGTTTAGGAAAATAATGCAAAACTACATCAAAGGTTGGATAGATTGTTTTTAATAATTCGGTTTGATGACCGCGGCGTTTTCTAGTACTAGCTCTGAGAACAAACACCGAAGCAAACTCAAGAGGTCATACTCGGGATTTTATATTTACTGGCTCAGCTGCGGCGCGGGCTAGCTTTCATCGGAAAAGGGTTCTGAATGCTCAAAGCCCTTGCACTGGCCTGTGTAGCAAACATGAGTTTTCATTACAAGACTCGATCGTCGATGTCGAGCGCGTTTGACTCATCGGTTGGCCCGCTTCAAGGTTGTAAGAACTCTCAACCAATGAGAGCGCCAAACGCGCTCGATATCGACGATCGCGTCTCGTAATGTAAACTCATGGTAGCTACACAGATGGGCGAAAGCCACAGGAGGCCCCCGAGCGCGTCGGGTCGCGCCGGCCATTATCCTACGCCTGTTTTCGGGTTGCAACCTCTAACCAATCAGAGGGCCTGCATTTTTTATATACGCGCCAAATGCGCCAATCAGGGCAACTACATTTCAACATTCCAGAGACTCGTTCGGAGCCAGATGTTTACAAAAAATCCTAGCACAAAAAAACTATAAAGCTTTACTATTTCTTACAATGGATTCTTACAAATGTGTCTGAAATACGTCTAGCCTAGTAAAGCCTTAATGCATTGGCGATAAAGTTGATAATTTTTTTTCCGATAAAGTTGAAAATCTTTTTTTTTTTATTAGTTATAAACTAGCGCTTGACCGCAATCCCGCCTGATGGTAAGCAGTGATGCGATCATTGATGGTAAAGCGCGCTAGTTTATTAAGAACCTATTCACTCTAGCCTTGAAGACACTCAAATTGTAATGTGACGGAAACACCGTCGCTGGCAAATTGTTCCATTCCCTCGATGTACGCGGTATAAAAGAGGAAGCGAAACGCTTCGTCCGGGTCGCAGTGGTGTCAACAACGTAAGGGTGGAAACTCGCCGTACGACGGGTCGTCCGATGGTGGAACGGAGATGGGGGAATTAAATCATGCAATTCCCTTCTAATAAGGAAATCTGACAGATTGTAGTACCCTGATGTGCTGTCGTCTCTACCAACAAAGGAATCTCACTTCTCAACTTTAAAATGTCGGCAAATGACAAATAATTTATTTTCTGAAAGTAGATGGTGTTGGAATGTTCATAATATCGTAGAGATATCTACAACTAAGTAAGACATAAACCGAGAACCGAGACGCAGATTTTTCTAAGTATATCTTGGATAGCAATGACTGATTAAAAGGTGAAGGAAAACATCTTGAGGAACAACAATACAACCTTGTGGAATCGGAGGTGTCGTACTACAGGTATACGCCCGAGCCCCGACTCAGTTCTCGAAAATGGCTATATCACATTGTACTGGGATCGATCCATCATCACTGACAGGACTATTGTCGCCAATAAGCCTGATATAGTGATGGTGGAACGATCAGAGCGGCGTGCAATGATTGTTGACATAACCATCCCGCATGATGAGAACCTCGAGAAAGCCGAGAAAGATAAACAAATCAAGTATCTTGATTTGGCTCACGAGGTTGTCGACATGTGGGAGGTGGATTCAGCAATCATTGTACCGATAGTCGTGACAGCCAATGGCTTAATAGCCAAGAGCCTCGACCAACACCTCAGGAGGCTCTCGTTAGGCAGCTGGATCAAGGGCTTGATTCAGAAAGCTGTAATTCTGGATACGGCTCGCATTGTCAGGAGGTTCCTCTTTCTGGAGCCCTGACCGCCGGTAGCTTGGACCCTGTTCCCGATACCTGGACTTTAAGTCTGAAATCGCCAACCCGCATTGAGCAAACGTGGTGATTAAGCTCAAGCCTTCTCTGTATGAGAGGAGACCTGTGCCCAGCAGTGGGACGATAAAAAGGTTGATGATGATCTACAACACCATATAAGATCTACGCGTCATACTGACGTCACGCAAAAATCCATCAACGCGCAAGCAGAGTTCAACATTCCGACACGATTCATTGGGCAGTTGCCCGCCAGATATAACACCCAACACCTATGGGCTCTACAAAATGTACTTTTTTTTTCTTTATACGAAACCTGAATATACAATATGTAAAGAAAACCCTGTCCGATCCGTGAAGGTATTGTTAGGTATCGATAACTGATTCTACTAATGGGTACAAAGCCGGGTTAAACTTAAAAAAAAAATCCCCCTAAAAAAATAAATATTATTTCGCAAAAAGAAGTAACTTAATACATGTGCTGTAAGCAACCCTTTCCGCGGGCGGCGGGGGGCAGGGCACGCGGCACCTGTGACGTGGTCGCGTCGCTATTCGCTTATATTAATACCAGTGTTGTCACTTTTTTAAAAATTACCAAATTTCGGGGAAATTTGAATTAATTCCCGGGAAAAAAGATTATTTCAAAAATCATTAGTATTGTTACTATGATGATTATGTAAAATTTTATATTATATTTGGTCAAGTGTTTACCTAGCCTTTATTATCCTTATGGGTCGGACAGGGTTCTCTTTACATATTGTATGTAGTCCAGAACAAGCAACTGAATCGATTCCAATCATTCTTACATCATGTTATAGTTTTTCCCAAATATATAAAAATGTTGCAGTGTGGTTACCGAGGCATCAATACAGTTCGCAGCGCATCAGTGTCTAGGACCCCGGCGCGCCGCGTCGCTGGAGGCGCGAACGGGCGAGGCGAGCGAGTGAGCGGCTCGATGACCATATTTTTGTAGGGACAACCAGCCCCATAATCGGCGAACACATTTTTGTCAAATGATTACGACTAGTTGGGATCGCTTGGACCGCCCATTGGTCTTTTCGGTCCAAACGAGACAAAAATGTGTTCGCCGATTAGGGGTCAGGTACCATGACAAGCTCATAACTTTGTGATTCTTCATGATAGCTTCTTGAAATGATGTACATAAATTCTTTACATAAAAATACTGAACATGTGTTTCGGGTTCCGCATATATACAAAAAATAACGTTGTTAATATTACTTGAACCTATCACGATATGTAGACATGATTGTAATCAATCATTTTGATATCAAATAAAGAATGTGGAGATTACACACAGACAAAATCATATTTATCAGGTTTATCTTGTGATAATTAAATTTATATAATACTAGCTTTCCGCCCGCGTGGAGTTCGGTTATATCGCGCTTTTTAGATTTCCCTCGGTGTACGGCACTTGACAACTGCCCGGTGAGACTGTGTGAAATGAAACAACGATTTCCAAGCGAGTACTAAAAAAAGTTTATTTTTCTGTAACCTATATATAATGATCACGGAGAATCTCGACACCGCGATTCAGAAAACGGTACAACGCCATCTGTCGAGCTTGATAGAAAACCGCGATCGAACATCCCGCCCACCATGGACAGAATGTCCAGAACTTAGTTTTTTTTATCAACTAACCGCCCACCATGAAACAAAATCAAGATTTGGTGGGAAATTAAAACAATAGTGGACTGTAATTATATTAACAACAAAAATTGTGATCTTAATCTAAAACCATACAAAACCTTTATTGTAAACTTAAATTGTAACTTAACCAACAACTTCATCCTTAACATTATAGGTAATTAAACCAAGAACCGAACAAGAACATAATAATAAATTTATGACGTAATAGGAAGCACAATTAGCTTCGACACTGGTCTTTTAATAGTGGAACCTTTACAGCGCAATGTAACCACTCTTGTGATTTTGTCCGAGCCAGTATGCTTTTCAATAATGACACCATAGAGCCATCTTGCTGGTGGAAGGTCATCCTCAATGACTAACACTACATCACCCAAATTCGGTTCCACGGTTTGGTGCGCCCATTTGTTCCTTTGGTGAAACTGAACCAGATATTCACGCGACCACCTGCGCCAAAAGTCCTGAACCATACGTTGAGTCAACTGCCATCGTTTTAAGGTACTGATATTAGACTTCTCGAAATTATTCTCTGGTACGAGAAGCAAGGGCTCGCCCACTAGAAAATGACCGGGTGTTAATGGCTGTGGATCTTCGGGGTTAGTACTGATGGTGGAAATAGGCCTGGAGTTTAGACAGGCTTCTATTTGGGCAAGGACTGTTGTCAGTTCCTCAAAAGTGAGTGTGCTGGCACCAATCACTCTTTTAAGATGGTATTTGGTTGATTTCACTCCAGCTTCCCAAAGCCCCCCAAAATGAGGGGAGTGGGGTGGAATGAAGCTCCAGGTGGTTCCGTTGGTTGCTAACCAATCGGCAATATCAGTTACTATGCCGGACCTTTCGTGGTTGAACAATGCTTTCAACTCCTTGTTAGCTCCAACAAACGTAGTGCCGTTATCACTCCACATTTCACCACAAATGCCTCTCCTCGCTGTAAAGCGCTTAAAGGCTGCTAAAAAGGCTTGGGATGTCATGTCACTGACGACTTCTAAATGTATGGCTCGAGTAGCCATACATACGAACAAACATATATATCCTTTGGTGGAGTGATAACCGCGACCTTTGCTAGGACGGACACTAATAGGACCTGCATAATCCACGCCACTTCGAAGAAAGGTCGGCTGGCATTGACCCTAGCAGAGGGCAATGACCCCATCAAAGGATGTACAGACCGAGCGGAATGACGTATGCAAATAACACATTTGCGTACATAGTGCCTAACGATACTTTTGGCATTTATTATCCAATATTTGGATCGTAAGTAATTGAGAATCAACTGAGGCCCACCGTGTAACGTTCTCTCATGAGCATCGGCTATTAAGAGGTGGGTTAAATGTGACTTACGAGGAAGAATTACAGGATGCTTCGAGTCTTCGTGCAGGTTGGCTCTGTGTAACCTACCACTAACTCTCAAAATTTGTTCCCGATCTAGGTATGGATTGAGCGAGGTAAGTACCCCCTTTTTATTTATTTCACCCTTTATCTTTAAATTATCCATCTCCGATCCGAAATGTTCCCTTTGACACAATTTAATGCAGGTAAGTAATGCCCCTTGGATTTCAGAATGTGTTAAAAATTTATCGAATTTTGTAGTATAGTTTTTGTTTTTAAACTTCAAAAACCTTTTACAGTAAGCTACTACTCCGGTAAGTTTTCTAAGAGATGAATATTTTGAAATTATAGAATCACCACTTGTTTCCCTTACTACTGTGTTGCATGTTACTACAGATTTTCTCTCCTCAAGGTTAGTTTCTTTAATTCCTCGTCTACTATAATGAATTTCTTTATTTTTCAGCCAACTAGGTCCTTGTGTCCACAACTCTAGGTTAGCGCACTCAGAGGGATTCACACCGCGCGATGCACTGTCTGCGGGATTGTCATTGAACTGCACGTGTGACCACTGATTCTTAAATTCCGGATCCTTTAATAATTTATTCTCTAGGTTGATAAAGCGTCTACGGGCAATGACCTCTGATCCCTCAGATGTACAACTGGGCGCATTTGTTTTGAACGGTAGCCTACAATATACCTCCCGATCGCGTCGCGTTTTGTACTTTTAGAGTAAAAATCCTCGCATTGTTGTTCTTCTTCAGTCAACATTACACCACGGACTGAGGGCTCAGACTCCAACTCCCAAAACTTACGTAAAAGGCCATTGACATCCGCTGACTGTACTACTGTATGATAACATACTGACCTAGAGATTGCCGACAATGGGATCTCACCAGACAAGATCCAGCCTAATTTTGTGTTCTGAGCCACTAGAGAACCTGGCGCACCCTTGACTAAACCATCCAATAAAACTTCTCCGACTACACGCGTACTCAAAAGTAAATCAATTTTCCCTGGCGTTTTAAAGGTTGGATCAGCTAATTTTAAGGACAAGAAAGAAGGCGATACTTGAATGATCTTCTTCTCGGGTAGACGGGATGTCAGTTTATTCAATACATATGCATCGACGTATAAAATAAAGGTGGGATCTACACGTGATTGTAATTTAAAGCGAACTATCCATTTAGAGGGAATTGAGTTTCCTTCGCCATCGCCTAGACGAAGTATGTCGGTGCGAGCAGGTGATTTCCTAAGCCCGAGCAACTGTACTGCAGCCTCTGTGATGAAAGAGACTTGAGAGCCCTGATCCATCAGAGCTCTTAAAACAACAGCAGTACCAATTTTTGACTCAACGTTGACCAAGGCTGTGGCTAATAGCCCTTGGTTGTGAACATCCGCAAAACAACAAGTGGGTTTGGTATCACTTTCACTGGAAGTGGTGACTGCATTAGCTACCACAGCTTTCGTTTCTGCTGAACTATCAACAATTTCGGCAGAGTTGGCAGTGGATTTTGGGTGAAGCAATGCATGATGCTTCTTCTTACAAAGGTGACATTTAGTATGCTGACGACAAGCATAGACGGAATGGTTTGTACCTAGACAGTTGTAACACAGCTTACTGACTCGTGCAAACTCACGACGCTCGTCACAATTTTTTTTCGCAAATTCTTTACAGTGACACAATTTATGATTTCCAGAACATAATACACAATTTTGAGATGCGACATGAAAAGATTTGACATTATTATCACGAGAATGATTTTGTTTATTTGCTTTAGGATCTAAATATTCTAAGGCTCTAAACCTAGACTCCATGAAACTTTTGAACTCATCGAACGTGGGTAAGTCGTCGTTGGAACTTGTACTAACTCTGAGTTCCCACAATTTACGCGACTCTGTATCTAATTTTTCGGAGCTTAAGTATACAATAATTGCATCCCAAGAGCTGACATTAATACCCAAACTGCGTAAGCCATGCAAACAGTCAACAGTTGTATCTAACAGAGTTTTAACGTTCGTCGATGATTCTTTAGTAATGGGCGACTGATGGACCAGTCGTTTGAGCATACAGTTAGCTAAAAACCTTTTGTTGTCAAACCGTTTGTTTAGAATCGACCAACACTCATTGTAATTACCCGCAGTCACGGGAATGTGTCGAAGCAGCTGTTCTGCTTCCCCCGAGAGATGACTCTTTAAATAATGGAGTTTTTGAACGTCATCCAGTGTATCATTACTATGAATTAATGACGTAAATAAATCACGAAACGTAACCCATTCGGAATACAGACCCGTGAACGTAGGTAAACTAATTTGTGGCAATTTCACATTTGAACTGGTTTGATTACAATGTTTGTTATTACTTGGCTTAAAATCTGTACATGGACTTGTTTGCAATAAGTGCTCTTTTAGTTCAGACTTGTATGTTATGTATAACTCTTCAGTTACATCATATATATCAGACGTAAAATAAATATTTCTTTTTAATTCTTCGTCTGTTACTTTTTCCACTATGCGGGTATGTGTTTCAACAAATTGTTTCCACTGCGCCTCTAATGTTTCTAATCTCGTTTCAATGTAACTTTGTGTGAGACGATCCTTAGGCGATTTTTTATAATTAATTCTACCCTTTTCAATGATTGCTTTGTTGTTTAATTGCAATTTACCTAAGGATTCCATTTTTTACAGAAAGGCTAAATAATTTTATAAGTAATGGAATCAATTCTATAATCTAAATACAACAGACGAAAAATTAAGTATATTTTATTATTATATATTAATATTTATTTAACAGTATTTAATTTAGGAAAAATCCTGTAGATTTCTCGTCACGACAATATTTTAAGATGCACGAAAAATATTAAGTAGTAATAAGTCCAAACCACCTACTATTAAATCTTAAAGTCTTGAACACTTCTAATAATTGTACTAAGTTAACCAAGTTGATCTTCAAAATTCACTGAGAAAAAGTCTACCACATAATAAACACTGGATTGTAACTCACGGTTTTGTCTGTCAAACCTCTCCAAGCACAACGCTGCTGCGAGTGTGTCGTCGTCACTCTTGACGTCACTGCTGGTACCGCTGAGAGTGCGTCGTCACAGTTTGTGACGTCACTCTTGTTCTCGTCTCGTTGCTCTGCTGTCGTCACTGTTGCCGCATGAAGTGAGCCTCAATGCTGGTAGAGTGGTGGCGCCCCCTGGCGCAGCCGGCTGTAAACCTCGGTGCTGCACTGCTGGATTCCCACACACGCACACACGTGGATTTTACTGGCACTTCAGGGCGATCCACCACTGGTTTCTATGCCTTACCAGAACGTCACAACACTCACTTTTCGACGCGATTACACTTTCCGCGATCCGACTCGTTAGGACCAAAATGTACGGCACTTGACAACTGCCCGGTGAGACTGTGTGAAATGAAACAACGATTTCCAAGCGAGTACTAAAAAAAGTTTATTTTTCTGTAACCTATATATAATGATCACGGAGAATCTCGACACCGCGATTCAGAAAACGGTACAACGCCATCTGTCGAGCTTGATAGAAAACCGCGATCGAACACTCGGGAACATCAATTTTTTCCGGGATAAAAGGTAGCCTATGTTCTTTCTCAGGGTCTAAAGATTGTCTGTGATAATTTCATCAAAATCGGTTGAGAGGTTTAAGCAGGATGGATTAGTTTTAGACTTAACATATTCATATTTTTTTCTCCTTTTTCTTATACACTATTGTCTACATTTATAGACAGCCTCCGTGGCGTAGCGGTAGCGAACGCGGCCGCTGCGCAAGGAAGCGCGTGTTCGATCCCCGCACATTGCTAATATTTGTATGCATGAATATGAATATTTGCACTGGTCTGGTTGTGCACATCGGAAAGTAGTTAAGCCGTTGGTCCCGGTTGCCATACGAACATCTAATGGCAGTCGTTACTGGTTGTTGGGAGCCCTCAAAAAGTCCAACAATTGGTCTAACTGCAATGCTTCGGTGTCACCTTCGGGTTGTGGAGGTCAGACGGCAGTCGCCTCACGGAAAATATCGAAGTTTAGCCAAAATCAGCAGTTGGACTGGTAAAGCGGACCCTAGACTCTGCAAAGCTAGAAAACCTTCGGATGCGACTGGGATTAACGCTGAGATGATCACTATTGTCTACATTTGTTTTATTTCTCCTTTCGCAGGCCTGGAAGAAATTTACTAAGGAACACGTAGCACCTTTGTACTTTAGATTTTAATTATGTCATATTCCTATGGTATGGGTAAGTCGTGGTGGCCTAGTGGTTAAAACACCAGCCTCTCAAGTATGAGTGCGCGGGTTCGATTCCAGGTCAAGCAAGTACCAATGTAATTTTTCTAAAGTTATATGTACTCTCTAAGTAAATCTTGGACACCAATGACTGAAGGTGAAGGAAAACATTTTGAGGAAACCTGGACTTTAAGTCTGAAATCGCCAACCCGCATTGAGCAAGCTTGGTGATTACGCTTAATCCTTCTCTGTATGAGAGAAGACCTGTGCCCAGCAGTGGGACGATAAAAAAGTTGATAACGAACCTATGGTAATTTATTTTAATCACGAGTCCCTCTAGTTAGCTAGTTATGTAAGTTATAAACTAACGTTTGACCGCAATTCCGTCTGATGGTAAGCAGTGATGCGATCGTTGATGGTAAAGCGCGCTAGCGTATTAAGAGCCTATTCAGTTTAGCCTTGCAGACATTCAAATTGTAGTGTGACGGAAACACCGCTGACAAATTGTTCTAGTCCCTCGATGTACGCGAAATAAAAGAGGAAGCAAAACGCTTCGTCCGGATCGTAGTGGTGTTAACAACGTGAGGGTGGAAAGTCTCCGTACAACGGGTCAAAGTATAAGCTAAAAGTTGTTTGTAGGGAGAAATTTCAGGAAATACCAGTCGGATTTGGAAAATTCTTTTTGAGTTTGATAGCCCAATTCAAGATCAAGATGATCACGCTAGGAGTTTAAGGGGCCGAGTAAAGAGGATAAAAGTCAGTAAGAACGAGGAGCGAAAATAAAGTACTAGCGCGAGCAGTCGATGCGATGCGATGCGATGCGGAAGCGATGCTACGGGGACAGTAAACATCGCGCAGACAAAGTTTTGGATAGAAGCGTAAGTATTTCATATAACAATTTGGCGATGAGGAAATCGATACGTCTAGTATTTGATACAACAACTTCAAACAGCTATGCCGCAGCATTGGCACCAACATAGTATTCAAACATTGGCCCAAAGTTTCGTGATTGATTCACTTGTGAATTCATCGGCGTTGGCCCAAATAGTGCGACGTAACGTTTTGCAATGCGGTAGTTGGAATCAACTCTTGGCCGCCAAAGGAGATGTTTAATTTTGGGCCATTACTATGTACACTAATAGATAAAAAGAAAAACAAATAATAGATTTTCATAAAAATACTACTGAATTAATTTAAATAAAAATACAAGTATATACATAACTATTTGAAAAGTTTTTTAGTGAGTTAACCCTTATTTTAAGGTAGCCATGACAGTGGTTATGACGTTTGATTGACGACTTTGACAGTTCTATTTTCCCGTTGTATTCGTGGCGAGCGTAGATTTGAGTTGATTGTGTTTATTTATTGGGCCGTATGTTCGGAATTCATGTTTTGTTTTTTTCGCAGTCTTATGGTAGATAATATTTCGCAGTCTTATGGTAGATAATACAGATACGATAGCCTTAAATACATGACACGTCAATTAATGTCACTGTCAAAATTTTATTTCGCTTATTGCTGACCACCATATTTATTAATAGTTGTGTTGCACTCCTTGGCAGAGTTAAATTGAATCTATATAAAAACTAAGCCAAAATATAACAAACATTTAACTATTAAGCTTAACTATACCTAGCATTAATTGTACAATGTGCTGGCCCAGGCCACAATAGACAGAGAACAGTAAAACATCTTCATACAAACGAGCCGCTCTCGGTTTGAATGTATGCGTGCGCGCCGAGCGCCGTGTCGGTACGCGATTTCACGCACACGCTGGCATAATATAGGATGGTATAGGATGGCGGCAATACGGGCTGTGTCGCGTGACTGTGAGCACGCGCGTAAATTACATGACCGCTCGCGTTCGTCAATTCTCGCCGGCCACTTACCATAATATTAATTATTACGAGTATCATGACTTCAAAAAGGGGAAAAAAATATTGTAGTGTTTTCGGGTGCCTCAGTAATGATTTCGCAAATCCGGACTTATCATTCTTCATACTTCCTACTGAACCAGAAATGTAAATACAACTTAAATCTTATTAGAAAATGTTATATATGTATTGTTTGTTTCACAGTTTATTTGCTTTATTAAGAGCGTACCTGAGTCGCATTTTTCCATATAATTGTATTCCCAGATTTACTTCCTGACTAGTATGTTTAAAGTTAAGTTTATTTTAAGAAGCCCAGTTTTACTATAAAACAGAGGATTGAGTACGAAATATCGTTTAAGTAAACTTATTTGTCGAGTATAGTGTAATAAGGACAATTTCACAATAATCAATATTGCATATTACTATTATTTTTTTTTCTATTGTCTTATGTATTGTTTGATCCAAATATGGCGTCTTAATCATAATATTAAGTTAATAAAATTATAGTAAAATGTGACCGACTAACGCTTAGGGTTGCGTAGAATTTTATTTATAACATTATAACCTTTAATCCCTCCGACGCGCGCGTCGACAACAGCAACGCGAGGTGCTCTTAATAGCGAGTAAGCGAGCGGCGCCTTTATTGCATTTGAGCTAGCTGTTGCTATCCGATTATATAAACAAACATTACACTGTACACAGTACCCATATAAACAATCATTATAATTGTACCTCAGAAACTAATGAGGCTAAAAAGGTTTTGCGGTTTTATTAAAGTAAAGTATCATTTGTTAAATATTCGCTACCCATACATAATCTTAGCTTTACTAATGTCTACTTTTTCATAAGAACTACATATTTATTGTTTACGTTCTCATGTTTTATATCATTTAAGCATTAGTTATTAACTTGTGAATATTATTGTGTTAGTGTTACATTTAAGTACTCATCACTTACAATCTTCTCTGATAAGAACCAGTTATATCGATTTCC
This sequence comes from Sesamia nonagrioides, assembly GCA_017933935.1. Lineage (NCBI taxonomy): Eukaryota > Metazoa > Arthropoda > Insecta > Lepidoptera > Noctuidae > Sesamia > Sesamia nonagrioides. The sequence goes on along the minus strand of JADWQK010001039.1, from coordinate 353,320 downwards.
CATATCACACATCACTTAAAATTTATCATTATTTACGAGCTTTAGAATATAATTTAGTGTTACACTTAAGTAGTCTTAAAATTTTTGTCGGTATCAAATTTGTAACTTAATATAATAAATGTTATGTGAATAAAGGCTTTTTATTTTTACTAAATTTATAAATTGGTAAAATATTCAATCATAATATGCTTTTTATTCTATAAATTTAGATCAAAGTGACAACCCTAGGGTTCAACGCAAGAGTAGGCAAATAACTCTGCTGGCGGCCTTAGATAATCTACTGTTCTCTGTCTACTGTGCCCAGGCTCCATACATTTCTGAAACATCTCCTTTCTAAACAGATCTACATTTTAGTAATATTTACCTCTCCAATAACAGTTGCAAGGTTAAGCCACGCATGGGGCTGGGCCGTGAATAGGTGACAATCTAACATACCAAGACGCCGTGCCTCGGTAGGCACGTTAAGCCATAGGCCCTTGCTGTCATTGGTAGATCTTCGACGGTCGTTGTGTCGTCAGAAACCCAGAAATCTGACTACCAGTCATGTCAAAGGGTATCAAAGTGTGACAACCTCCGTGGCGTAGCGCTAGCGAACGCCGCCGTTGCGCAATGCGCAACATCGGCTGCCGGCAGAAGTTACCACCCACTAGACAAAGTCTTGTCGCTAAGCGATTCGTCGTGTTCCGGCATGATGTCTGGTGAAGGCGTAAGGAGGACGGGTCTGAGCAGTTGTGTTGCAATGTGTGCCGGGTACGATGCGCCAAATGTTGTTGTGCCGGGAGTTTGGTCGTGGAGGATCTCCAGATCAATCTCCTTTTGACGCAGCATTGTTGGTAGTGTTGTTGGGTTTAACATTGTATCACCTCGCTCAACTGCAGTCTTCCTTCCTATTCACTGTTTTTTTTTTTTGTGAATAGACCTAATACCTACACTAGTGCGCTTAACCATCAACGATTGCACTTCTGCTTACCATCAGGCAGGACTACGCCACTGAGGCTGTTCAAACTTCAACTGTCTATGTACACCAAAATTATTATGTACATACATACATAATTCTAGACATATTTTATGCGGGGCGTGTACTTAGCAGACTGATACGCAGGCGCGTTCTGGTATCAGTAAGGTCAAAGGTTATACATTCCACACGTGGGGAAGCGGTCTTTGCTTCATATTTATATTACTCTACAGATTGCAATATTACTGATCATCTCAGTCGAGGGCCTCGTGATTAATAAGAGCGTTACGGGTCGATGGATCAAGGTTTGCCGCGGTCCGTCAATGGATGGCTTGGCCATTTTTTTATATAAACTAGTGCTTGACCGCAATCCTGCCTGATGGTAAGCAGAAGTGCAATCGTTGATGGTTAAGCGCACTAGTGTATAACTCGCGCAGATAAAGAAAAGATCTGAAAATGGCGGCGGATACTTATGGTACGGTTGACAAAACATGCCATTGTTTAATCACAAACCAAATGCTAAGATAGTAAAATGTCAAATTTTCGTTGTAAATATTGTTATTTACAACGTAAATTTGACTATTCACTTGTTTGTTGTTATGTTTGTTTTTATTGTTGTTTTTCTTGAGTTTGATTGTTCAAACTCAACAAAAACAATGATATTAACAAAAACAACAAAATAACAGAGACTTTAATGGAACAAAATTAACGATAACTCGGAGTGCAATGAGTGCATCAAAGTAGTTTGGAAAGCAAATCCTGAATTCCTGATCGATGATTTTTTTTTGCAGCGCTTACTTCACTGTGTGAGTATAGACAGCGATAGATAGTGAGTGAGAACGCATGCGAGCGGACGCTATTTACAGATCTTTTCTTTATCTGCGCGGGTTTTAGCTATTAGGTCTATTCACAAAAAAAAACTGAGTGAATAGGAAGGAAGACGGCAGTTGAGCGAGGTGATACAATGTTAAACCCAACAACACTACCAACAATGCTGCGTCAAAAGGAGATTGATCTGGAGATCCTCCACGACCAAACTCCCGGTACAACAACATGACGCATCGTACCCGGCACACATCGCAACACAACTGCTCAGACCCGTCCTCCGTACGGCTTCACCAGGCATCATGCCGGAACACGACGAATCGCTTGGCGAGACTTTGTCTGGTAGGTGGTAACTTCTGCCGGCAGTCGATGTTATGGCCTACCACCGAGAAAAAACTAAACTTTAAAGACTGAATTTTCAAATGAAAGAAGATTTTTAATAAAGAGTAATATTGTCCATGACACAACCCACAGCCTCTCACAGTCCTCCCTCGTGTCACAAGCAACTAGTTTTAAGTGCCCCTGGCTGGAGGCTTTAATTTTTAATTAAGGCATCCACAGGAAAGTCCGGTTAAGTAGTACGGCCTCTAATGGCCACCTACGAGATGCCATATTAAAAAAAAAAATCCTAGGAGGTGGATATGACATTATATGCTAATAGGCTATTTGACAGATTTATAGCTTCTATTTTGAATTACTTGGTTGCGGTTAAGAAGTTCACCAAAAGTGATTTTTTTTTTTTTAATTTTAAATACGTATTTCGTAAGAAACACGCAAATCAAAATTCAATAAGCCGCCGAAACGCTTTATTCAGCAATATGGCGTAACGCTTTGCAAGTGACGTCGACAAACTTATAAACGATTTTCGTTTCCGCAGTGGTGTTCGCGTTTATCTGTTATTTGTCGTCATCGTGACATTAGCCAATCCGGATCGTTTCACAATATTTGGCGCGAGAAACAAAATCCCAAACATATTTTTGTGTTTCTGGATATGTTAAATGTTATTATTTTCATTAAAACTCGTGTAAATGACATAAAGAACCCTCATTTTATGCATTTAAAGCAAATAATCACAAAAATATCCATACTGTCAAATAGCCTATTGTGATTTTTTCAGTTAAAATTGTAAGTTTCCGTGAAGGCTTCTGAATTCAAGAACTGACCGTCGATCGAGACTGCCCATCTGATCTGACCATTTTGACAACAAAATCCCGTAGAGCTGCGTTATTATAATCTTCATAAACTTACAAATTATCTAAAGCCAGCCTTAACCGTGATTGAAGACGTTTTGGCGCGAATCGCAGATAATGTCAAGCACAGATTATAAATATCAGTTGTTATCACTGGCTCTACATTATCTTTGGGTGGAGCAAGGAGGATATAAATAATGTAGGTGAAAGATATAGGGCTGTGAATAAAATATTTAGGTCATAATTCATTCTATCTATATATATTAATATTATAAAAGATAAAGTTTTTATTAATTAGTTTCTATGGAGTAATCTCTGGAAAAACCAGTCAGATTGGAAAATATTTTTGCCTTTCATAGCCCTATTTTTGAAGCAGGCTTTTCCTTCCCAAAATTCATTCACGAAGCGCTGAACTAATATGTACTAGCATTTAAATATTTATTTATAGTTTTGCTATGAGTACCTATAGTTGAATGTACATACACTTTGTTAGTACTGACCCTTGGCTCCCTGCCACTTACAATAGCCATGACAGATGTTCTCTATTTAAAGATACAAACACAAAATAAACATTTGAATATAGAATTTTCAATGACATTTGCAAAGTCTATAAACTGATTCTATTGTCTAAGCGTTTCAAGGTGGCGCCACTTTCTATGGGAAGCTGTCAAATAACTGTCATAATCAGTACATTTTATATTAGTTCCATATTTCGCCACACGCATAATAATGAGAATTAACATGAATTAAAATAAATGTGTATTGTTTCTGTGTATGTATTTACATTATGTTTATGTATAGTATTGTCTATGATAGCTAATAATAGTGTAGGCTACACTATAATTAGCTACACTATGTAGCTAATGACACCGCGACATATTGAAGACGATGCCGCTACTCGACATTGGATCGGTTTTTTTTTTTATAAATTACAAACTAGCGTTTGACTGCAATCTCACCCAATGGTAAGCAGTGATGCAATCGTTGATGGTAAGGCGCGCTAGTTTATTAAACCTACTCACTCAAAGGAACTGAGTAAATAGGAAGGAAGACGGCAGTTGAGCGCGGTGATGCAATGTTAAACCCGACAACACGACCAACGATGCTGCGCCAGAGGGAGATTGATCTGGAGGCCCTCCACAACCAAACTCGCGACACAACAACATTTCGCGCATCGTACCCGGCACGTACATCGCAACACAACTGCTCAGACCCGTCTTCCGTACGGCTTCACCAGACATCCTATGTTTTCTCCCTAAGAAAACATAGGGTGTAGTCCAACTAAAGAAATACAAGATGTGTTTGTGTAAATAATACAATGTCTGCTTCTAAATTGCGTGCGGTCACTTGAGTGACGTTCAAAGTGAAGTTTACAAATCTATTCTGACTGGCAGGTTTTTAACCAAATTAAAAAATAAAAAAAAAAAGAACTCCGTTATGAAAGCTGTTTTGAAGTTTTGGCGGGAAGCTAAGATGATTGCCACGCTAATTTTTCATTGGACTTTTACAATTATTTATAGTGTCGTTTACTAAATAAAAACGCGTGATTTATGTAGTAAAAAGTGCATTCAGTGAATAATTCATAAAGAACACTGAAATATTGTAGCATAGTAGCCACATCATGGCTTTGTACAAAATCATCCTCCTAGTGTTCGGTTTGCGCGGCGGTTTTCTTTTTCGACATGAATAATTCATTACGTGAGAAGCCATAAGAGAAAGAAAGAAGAACTTTTGAAGATTTTCATTTTACTTTGAAATGGCACAAAGACACACTACAAAAAAAAATCTGTTTTAAATTTTTTTTTTAATTTATAGAACAAATAACGTAAACGCGAGCCGGACGACAGACTTTGGAAAAAAAAAATTTTCACTTTGCCGTGTCTTTAACGGAATCAGGTAGTTTTTTTTTTTTTTTTTTTTTTTTTTTTTTTTTTTTTTTTTGTTTTACGGTAGATTTATGGCACATCAGTAACAAAACTAATTATTAGCCGAGTCTTATTATATTGATTAAACTTCGTACTACACAGGCCAGGTCAAGGTCAGAATACCACTGGCCTACTGATGGCCTTTAGACGAAGTGGCCTACGCTGTGCCATAGTTTAATCGGCAGGTTAATTACGTAACACATTATCAGTAGCAATGGGTTTCATTTTGACAGTTCAACAGCTTTCATTGCGTTATTGACGTTGTTGAGCGGACACAGTTTCAGAACATACGGACCTATGGTTTAGCAATTGGCTTCAGAATGATTCCAAGTAACAGTAAAAGAGTGTCGGGTCCTATAGGATTAATAGGGTTGTTTCCTGGGTTAAAAAAAAATTGATTTTATTTAGTCCGTCATTCAGATTATAGAAAAATATTGGATACGTATATTTTGTCTTATCAAATCAATAAAAATCGACAAATAGCCTTTTAGGCATCAAAGATCAGAGGTGGGGGCTGGTGACGTCACTAGTTACTAAAAAGTGTAGCAAGGAGTGACGTCACACGAGTTTTCAACGTACTGTATCGTCTTCATTTTTTATTTATATAAAAAAAAAAAGAAAAATATGTCCTCGTTTTTTTTTGGAAATCTGCCTGACGGATTTTTTTTTTGTACCCTGTAATTGTACCTTATTATTTTTTCCACCACTGGGGGGTTCAGAATCATGTACTGGATATCCATGGTACTCGTTGTTGCGTCGATGTCAGAGACACCCTTTATCTGATTTGTAGATCGCGGGATCAAACAGACCTTTTGTATGAACGGTGAAGTAAAACACCATTGAGTACGCTAATTTTATAGAAATTTTAAAGACATGACATTCACGAAGGCACCGTGCCAGTGTTGTTTTTAACAAAAAAAATCTGCGAACTTACCGCAAGATAGGACACCACCAATACCGCATAGCCCGAAGTATTTCAGGGAGGCGAACTCGCAGGAGTCGCCCTCCACCACAGCCGCGGCAGCCATGCCGCCCTGTATGGACAAGTACATGATATCTATTAATTAATAGGATTTTTATTTAAACCTAGCGTGGGACGCCCTTGGGCGAGATGGAGCGACGACATCAAAAAAGTGGCTGGTAGTGGCTGCCGGAGAACTGCTCAGGATCGAGCTTGTTGGCGCGCCATGAAGGAGGCTTATGTCCAGCAGTGGACGAGTAGGGGCTGATGATGATGATGATGACTTTTACCGGGCTTAGAATAGTACCATTTTTTCTCGGTGGTAGGCCATAACATCGGCTGCCGGCAAAAGTTACCACCCACCAGACAAGATCTTGCCGCCAAGCGATTCGTCGTGTTCCGGCATGATGTCTGGTGAAGCCGTACGGAGGACGGGTCTGAGCAGTTGTATTGCGATGTGTGCCGGGTACGATGCACCAAAGGTTGTTGTGTCGGGAGTTTGGTCGTGGCGAGTCTCCAGATCAATCTCCCTCTGGCGCAGCATCATTGGTAATGTTGGTCTTGGGTTTAACATTGCATCACCTCGCTCAACTGCCGTCATCCTACCTATTCCTAAGTTTTTTAAGTGGATAGGCTTAATAAACTAGTGCGCTTTACCATCAACGATTGCATCACTGCTTACCATCAGGCGGGATTACAGTCAAGCACTAGTTTATATTATTTAAAAAAAAAAAACATCCCATATCCTCCCGTGGGTGTACGTAAGAGGCTACTAAGGGAACTTTCACCAGGGAAGCGGGCAGCAACGCTTCTCCTGTGGAATATTAAATTACTGCGATCCCCGACCCGGCTGCCAAGCGTGGGGATTATGGCTACGATGGCACGATAACGTTTTATGATGGCAGTTTTGATGTGGGCAGGTACTTGCACATTTATAATACGCACCACACAGTGTTCAAGTTCATACCTTTTACCGTTTCTTGGCATCCGTGCGTCACTAACGGGATTCAGCAGAATACCAGCGTCAGGTATCCTACCTGGCACATGCTGAACTGGACTCCTATTTGGTGCAACCATGAGACATACGCCGCAAAGTTGTGTTCGAAACCGTTTCAAATGTCTGTGTTGTCTATGGGTGAATTTGTTCTTATTTTTTCTTTATTTATTTTTTACTATTTGTTTATCACCCTTCTTAATGTATTTGCTTTTCCTCTATTACCTGTATTGTGTCTTTTGTTGTTGCATCAAATCTAAAAAAAGACTTGGGGAGGCCTTTGTCCAGTAGTGGACACTATAGGCTGAAGAAGACCCGCGGCTTTCACTGCGTAGAGGTAGCAAATTCATCCTGGAAGAAGTACTATACCGGGATAAAAGCTATGCTTGTGCCATTTTATATTGATTCAGTTGTTAATTGCGTTAATTAAAAGATATAGACTGAATTACTTTCGCATTTAGGTATAATATTCTAGTATGGTACTGACAGGTGAGCGCTTCATACGAATATTAACCTTATTATCATAAAATTAAAGTTTAATCTTGATCTAAGCTCATTGATGACAATGATATCATTTTTTATGTCAATGATTTTACTATAGTTTTCCTCCATCAGTTATTTTAGTAAAGATGACGTAACCACAATCAATCATGAAATTGCGATAAGAAACCATAGTTACTAAGTAAGGGAATCATACGATCAACACGACAATGCGTCATACTACGTCAGTACGACGCATTGTCGTGTTCCTGCATCCCGCAAGCAGAGTTTACAGCACAACCATACATCTTCAGTCTATAGATGTCCACTGCTGGATAAAGGCCTCGCCCAAGGCTTTCCACGATGACCGGTCTTGTGCTGCCCGCATCCATCGGCTTCCCGCGACCTTCACCAGGTCATCGGTCCACCTTGTTGGGGGCCTCCCTACGCTTCGTCTTCCGGTACGTGGCCGCCACTCCAGAACCTTACTGCCTCATCGGCCATCGGTTCTACGAGCAATGTGCCCTGCCCTCTGCCACTTAAGTTTAGCGACTCGAAGGGCTATGTCGGTGACTTTAGTTCTTCTGCGGATCTCCTCAGTTCCGATTCGATCTATACATACATATTTAAAAAAATACTCCTGGACACATTGACATAATATTAAACTAAGGTAGATACGTCACTAGCGCACTGAAAATGAAGCGTACAAAAAGAGGTAAGTCCAGCAAGTCGCTTTAGTTTTCGTCGATTCTATTTAAGCGCAAACGACAAACACTAGCCATCTTTTTCTTCTCTATGCTTTAGATTACGCCCCATCTCACTCACACTGTGCCAACGTGTGAAATGTACGCAGAATAAAAAAATTGCATGTGTGTGCTGCTGCTCCGATCGGCACATTTATTCTGGTTAATTTGTTAGAGCATATCATATCTGTTTAATATTATATCAATGCCTGGACATCAACCCGCCGGACTAAACACCCGTCTGGTCGGAGGATCCCGCCTATTCTAGAGAGGATGAGCGAACTTTACGCCCCGTTTCTCATCTCTAAACATTTAATACATTCAAACCTAAATGATTATGAAACTTGTTTTAAAACGGATTAAAATACGAACTCATGCACGATTTTTTTTTAAATAAAATTATAAACTAGCGCTTGACTGCAATCCCATGATCCCATCTGATGGTAACGCGCGCTAGTTTATTAAGTGCCTATTCACTCAAAGAAAACCAAGTGAACAGGAAGGAAGACGGCAGTTGAGCGAGGTGCTGCAATGTTAAACCCAACAACAATTCGACCAACGATCCTGCGCCAGAGGGAGATTGATCTCCACGACCAAACTCCCGACACAACAATATTTGGCATCGTATCCGGCACACATCGCAACACATCTGCTAAGACCCGTCCTCCGTACGGCTTCCGACTTTCGATTTGTTTTTTTTTATTTTGTATGTGTGCGTTTTCACGCCCGAATCGATCTTAAAACGACATAAAGCTAGCCTCGGACTTGGAGACGAACATAGCCTCTTAAAGGATACTATACATCCTAGATCTAGCATTGCATCTTGTCGATTAAGCCCTCAGCTCTCATAATCTATGGTCACAGGGCAACTGCAGCCTCATCGCACGCGCAGGCTACGTGTCAGTGTTCCCACGACATGACGACGCGAAAGCGACGTCGACGCAACGCGTACGACAAGGCCACCCCCCCTCCGGCATGAGTTCTCATCATTGGGCAGGAGACATAATGCTAAATGCTTGCTATGTTCTCAGTTACTGGTTTGGTTTCCGCACTTCCTCCAGTGGACCATGGCGGCCTTTGGCGGTTATTCCAGCCAGCCCACCTGCCTCAAGAAGCCCATTAGGTCTCCTAGTCTGTTGAGAACATCTGTGTGAGATCTTGGTGCTCCTATGGTTTTGTTTCTAATTTGGGTAACGCCTGTACACTCGAAGAGTACATGCGCAACTGTCTCGTCAGCCTCTATGCAGGCTCTGCACAGAGGGCTGTCCGTTATGCCTATTGTGTGGAGATGCTTGTTCAGCGAGCAGTGGCCCGTAATGATCCCTGTCATCAATCGTAGGCTTTTCCTATCCAGGCGCAGCAGCCTTTTGGTTAGCTTGTCATCCAGGGATGGCATGCTTGCTATTTGCCGTAAGATATTAGTACTGCATACTAAAGAGAAATTTGAAATGTAGACATAAATCTAGCTAAATCAGGTTTTCCACTGCTGAGACACTGGCCATCTCTATGTGAGATCTGAGCATAATCCGCTACACAAGCTCAAGGCAGATTGTAAATGACTTTGAATTTCCTCATAATATTTTTCTTCACTGATTTCAAAGTTCCTAGAGTTACACCGGGACACATACTGCTCCTGGCCTGGCACAGGCTGCTTAAAGTCGTGGTGGCCTAGTGGTTAAAACACCAGCCTCTCAAGTGTGAGTACGCGGGTTCGATTCCAGGTCAGGCAAGTACCAATGAACTTTTCTAAAGTTATATTGTACTTTCTAAGTATATCTTGGACACCAATGACTGAAGGTGAAGGAAAGCATCCTGAGGAAACCTGGACTTTAAGTCTGAAATCGTCAACCTGCATTGAGCAAGCGTGGTGATTACGGTCACTCCTTCTCTGTATGAGAGTTCTCATGATATACACAAAATGAACATATTCAGCTAAGTATAGTTTTTTAAGTTACCGTTTTGATGGCCGGTGTGAGTTCTGTAGCCTGACACTGAGCAGGTGTCAGGGGGCCGCGGAACGGCGAGTTCCGCGCCAGATCTGCTAGGGATGAGAACATTATTCTGAAACAAAAAGCATACAGTTAGGTCAAACAATTCAAATCTATTGTCGACCACAGATAGAATCGTCCCTGAGGGTGTAACACACAAACCGTGGCCTGCGCTATGGTGGGTGGGTTTTAGCAAAAGTCTGACACGTCCTTCCGCTCCGCCCAGAGCGGGAGAGGTCATATGATGATTTCCCATCCCACATAAATAAAAAGGTGTAACATACCAACCAGATCTGCTAAATACCAAACTCACATGGTACACCACTAAGGCCCGTATTCCAGAAGCTCACTCAAAACTCAAGCATTACTTTTAAACTTGTTTCAAGCCATTTTATTGGTTGAAACTGCCATTTGCCAGCGACGGTGTTTCTGTCACATTACAATTTGAGTGACTTCAAGGCTAGAGTGAATAGGCTCTTAATAAACTAGCGCACTTTACCATCAACGATCGCATCACTGCTTACCATCAGGCGGGATTTTGGTCAAGCGCTAGTTTATAACTTACATAAAAAAAAAACAAGTTTTAAGTAATGTTTAAACAGAGATCAATGCTTGAGTTTCCTTCTGGAATTCGGACCTTAGACAGTGATGGAAGTGGAACTGGTGACTAACCAATGGTGATACCTATATGTCTAGAGCAATTACTGGGGGCAATCTCATTGTTGCGGAAGTCTAGACTCTGCATGCCCAGAGTGGTGACTACGGGCATTAAGTCCTATAATAAAGAATGCGCTTGAACTGTGTGTACGGACAACAGCAGGTCATCAACCTTGAGCTTTAATGCTTTAGGGATAAAGTTGAAAATCTAATAAAGAAATCTGACAGATTGTAGTAGCTTGATGTGCTGTTGTTTGTACAATCCATAACCAAAGTTACAAGTTTGGGAAAGGGAGAGGGTCCACAGTGTGACTAGGAGGGGAGTCATAAGCAAATGCTGTAATTCTAGTGTAACTAATTAGGAAGGTAGTAACATGACTGACTGGGCAGGGTGTGGTAAACGTGGAATTAGTCAGTCCTGCAGGCTTGAAGCGAATGCAGCGAGGCGGAATGTTAGCTAAAAGGTTGTTACATGATAAGGATATCCATACCATCTGGTAGTGTCATACCAAGTAAATTTTTAGTGTGAGTATTTAACCCATACTATGTGCTGGGAAGCAAGGCAGTTTTTTCCAAGACCATGATGAGCATGCATTTACCTCTACACAAATGCTGATGAGCATTCTATTTCATCTTTGTACAGCATTTGTGTAGAAGAGCCATAAAACCTTCATAGTAACTAACTTAGCCTTTACTTCTACAGAAATAGCTTGCTGTTGTTGTCTATAGTACATACTAATTCCATACTAGTTGCAAAACTGGGTCAATCAATAACTCCCATAGAGAAGAGAGTATTGTGTCTGTTTAACAGATAGTACCAAAGAGTATTATATCAATATAGACAGTACTTTTTTTTGATTACCTATTTATTCTTCTTGATTAATTTGACATTGGAAAAATAGTCAACATTAGCTTCACTTGCCATAAATAAAAATAGAATGAAATATGTTGTGGTTGTTATTTGATTATTACAACTTTTAAAAACAAATACTTTAATTGATTTTTATTCGAATAGAAATTACTTATTTGGTAGTTATTAGCATTGAGAAAATTGAAAAGTATTGGGGTATGACAATAGAAATCCTACAAATATTACAACTTTGTATGTTTGTTACCGTTTCACATAAAAACTAATGGAGCTGGACTTGGATGGAATTTGGCACAAAGATGATTACACATAGCAACTTATATCATAGTTTATATCCAGATATTTCCACAGGATCGAAATTTATGCGACTGAAACCACGGGACGTAACTAGTACTTGTATAGAATGACTATAGGACATGCATGTTCACACCACAACAATAAAAGTAATAATTTAATACAGGAACTAAAATTAATTCTAAAATGCATCATGCATTTATGAATACTAAATATACAGAAAAGGCTGCGTCAATATTGATTTGTGTTAGACGACTTATACTTCGTCTTAAACTATGATAGAAATTCAACAAAATTAGTTAAGCAATGTAATAATTTTGGTTCAAACATCACAATTCAGAAATTACGAAACAGCTGAAAATCAATGCCAGTGTCATTGATGACAGAAATGCAAGGTTAGGTAACGAAAAATTTAAGATTTTCTTATGTTTTACATTAAATGAAATCCTTTAAATCCCCGGAAATTGTGTTAAAACTAGAATTAATTTTCGCTGAAAAATTAAGAAATAATGTCAAAAACACGTAAGCATAGACGGCCGAAGTTTTTTTTTTTTAAAGAAATCAATACTTTTGGTTATAACCGGGCGTATGTCAGTTTCAGCCGACGAGATTCAATGAATTAACATTGAATAAAAGCTATATTAATAAGTCAATACAGATATTTTTTGATCAATGTAATATAAAATATCAAAATAAAATATGGGGCAAGGTCACGTGCAAACATAATTTCATTATCGTTACGTAAGGGAAACACCACCGAGGTATTTTCCAGCACGCATTCCAAAATGCCTCTTTAAAGGTATTCTGAAATAAAACACCCTTTTAGACTATACGAGAATAATAAAACAATAGTTTCTTTTACTTACATGTTTTAAATCCGATGGAAACTACTCAACACACCGTGGAACACACCGCGCGGCACCTGACGCACAGTGCTAAAGGAAACAGAAGTGACAATGCCAGTGGCATAGCGGATGTTACATAATCACGTGTACATTTTTTATAATAGCAATACTATTACTGGTGTCAAAATAATAAGGCAATGCTAAGATTGATCAAGTAGGTACAGACTACTACAATATTCCAAGCTTCCTAATAATTACGATTTAATTTTATTTAAATCAGACTGAAACAGAAGCTGTTGATATATGGGCCGTCTAAGGTTCCCTTATGTTCAAGAAGAATCAGCGATTACCTACCTGTATACGTTGGAAGCATATCCGACATAAACATAACTGGCGAAATGTGAGTTTACTATAGGGGCAACGCCACCAAGCCTTTCGGGAAACACAGGCGTATTGTTATGTCTAGTAAACCGTTGCTTGCTGTAGCCAAAGCCCATTGTTGGCCAATGTGGGTCATGTGCATGGCCTCTCAGAATTCTTAAGGAGGTTGTAACAAGATATTCAACCTGCATGAAGTTTTTATAATACTCTGTGACTGATTAACTCTGTCACTCATTTGTCACGGTCATATAACTCAAATACAAACATGCAATAGAAAGCTTTTACGTTTATACCTAGTCTCAAAAACACCCAAAAAGATAAAATGTTATCAAAAGTGTAAAAACTAATAAGGGCAGGAACCAAAAATGTTTGAGGTTTGAAACTGTATCCATTTAATTCACATGTCCTGCAAGAAGAAGGAAGAATCATCATGTACGTCTGCGCAAAGGCGGGTTTTAGAAAGCCTCTCAATCAAAGATATAGCCCGAGCCGAAGCCAACTATTTAACGAATCCGCTAAACTCACGACAGGGCTCGCTAACTTCTCGAAAGGACTCGCTAACTTCTCGAAAGGGCTCACTAACTTCTCGAAAGGGTTCGCTAAGCTCTCAGAAGGGATTGGTAAGCTCGCGGAAGGACTCGTTAAGCCCTTCCGTGCCTGGCCAAAATGTATGCGACCGGGATGATTGCAATCTAGTTTATCGGACTTCACAGTGGAATGGCTTGATAAGCCCCTCCGTATCTGGTCAATACGTTTGCGACCGTGATGATTGTAATCAAGCCCTACATCGTACTTCATATCGGAATAGCTCTGTAAGCCCTTCATTGTCTAGCCAACCTATGAGCAAACGAGACGATTGTCAAGTAGGCATATATCGATCTTCACATCACCAATGCCCAGGAAGTAGTGGTTCGCGACCACCAAGTCGAAAGCAATCAAAAACTTGTTTACCACTATGCGCACAAGTGTCAGCTGTATTAGATGGAATCCAACAATGCCGAGATGCGATTGGGACACTTGCCCAAGAAGCACAAAACATAATCAATGCTGCATCGGGGCTTCTAGACGATTGCGTATGTGATAATAAATCAGACCAAAGAAAAAAGACAGATAAAAAAGTGAAAAAAGTAGGGAGCTGCTGCCGGAATATACTTGAAACTAAGGGCAGCAATAGAGAAACGTGTTCTGTTTCATCATGGTTGGGCGATTGCGTCTGCGATAAAGCAGAAAGAAAACATCGAAAAACAAGCTTAATTAAAACTACAGCTAGTAAACAGTCGTGCCAAAAAATATGTGGGAAGAACAGTAACCATAAAATAAGCGCTAGTGACTGCGCCTGTAACGAAAAAAAGAAAAAGTGCAAAATAGCCAAAGTGGAAAGTAAAACCTCTTTTCAAAAAAAATGTAGTCGCAAACAACGCCCATGCCGTGTTTGTAATACACCTAAAGAACTTGAAGACCGCACTTATGACGATGGCAAGAAAAGACAACAGATGAAGGTAACAAATTCAAGCAGTTCATGTAATTGTCGAAAACGAATCAAGAAAAAGACAAGTGATAAAAACACCTGTTATCATCCACCAGTAGTTATTGACGATTGTGCCTGTGAAAAAGAGATGAAAAAACGAAATGAAAACTTAAAAATCGCTAAACAGTGTAGTGACAAGAAAACCTGTTATGTTCCACAAATAACTGCTGACCGTTGCTCTTGCGTTGCAGATATGTTAGAACGAATTAAAAAAGAGAAAAATACGGACAGCCAGAACTGCTGGAAGAAGGCCAAGAAAACAGGTAGTGACAATGATAACTCCTGTATTCCACCAGTAGATGAGGAAATGTGTAAAGCCTGCTATCAAAAAACCGTCCCAAAGAAAAATAGCATGAAAGACACGGGTTGTAATCCTATTGTGCCCAAGAACCTTGACGATTGCGTCTTTGAAGGAGACAAGAAAAAGCAAAATAATAACGCTAATAATATGACAGAGGGACAACCATGCTGTCCAAAAGTTTTCCGGAAAAAAACTAGTGACAAGGGATCCGAATGTGTTAAACCAGTAGTTAATAACGATTGGACTTGTGAAGGAGCAGAAAAGAAAATGCAATGGGCTGAAAAGGATAACTTGGCCTCTTCAGCAATGTCATGTGGCATTCCTTCGTGTACCGAGAATATGTGTACATGTCGCTTCCCACCAGCGTATAAACTAAATTTTAAATGCACTGGCCAAATTAATGGCAGCTGTCAGTGCGATAAATAAAATACGTCATAGTTACAAATACATAAATGTTAATTATTTAAATAAATGACTCATTTGATGTAGTTCAATTTTTTAAATTCAAAAGGAAAACAAACTAATGTATTGTTTTTTTAGGATTCATGAGACGTCGCTGTCCGGTTGTCCGTACGTCTGCCACCATCTCATGAACCGTAATAGCTAGACAGTTGAAATTTTCGGAGATTATGAATTTCTGTTGCCGCTATAACAACAAATAAGAAAATTTAAATAAAATATTTTTTTTTAGGAAGGCTCCCATAAAACAAACATGATTTTTTTCTCTTTTTTAAAGATAATGGTATATACGGAACGCTTCGTGCGCGAGTCCGACTCGCACTTGGCTGGTCGTAAAAGTTAGAGCTGAAAGGAGAGAAATCCAAATTAAAAGTTAACAATAATTGGAATTGGGATTGCAGTGAAAAAACTATAATGGTAAAATGGTAAAAAAATAAGGTCCTGGTGACGTAAGTTGTATGAAAAATGCTCGCGGAAGCAATAACTTTTACCACAGATTAGAGCCAACCATGATAGCTAGGCTGCAAGTATATAATCGCAATCTTTTTAATAACCCTCTTCAAACAAGGAGGAAGTTCTCAATTTGAACATTGCCTCATGGGAGCAACTCAACGATGCCTCAGAGGAATGGTTTCCTACCACTTTTAATTAAATTAGCTTGGCTAGTTTTTGAATTAGCTTCAATAATTTATTTGAAAAATATCTGTGCATAGGTACACGAAGTTACTGTTGTTTCTTTTAAAATATTTCGTGTAAAGAAGCCATAGCCATAGGTATTTTTTTTTTTTTACTTGACTTTTTGCATAAAATCTCAATGTAAAATCTTTACCTACTCTTTACACTTCACTGACATTAAATATTGCATAGTGTACACTATAGCTTAATGAATGTGAAAAATTAAAAAGAGCCAGTATTTAATTAGGTACATATATGTGTGTCGAGCATTATTATTATTTGTAATATACTGAGTAAAGAAAACCGAAACCCTGTCCGATCCATGAAGGTATTGTTAGGTATCGATAACTGATTATAATAATGCCTACAAAGCCGGTCAAAACTTAAAAAAAAATCCCCCTATAAAAATAAATATTATTTCGAAAAAGCGAGGTAACTTAATGCATGTGCGGTAGACAACACGTTACGCATACATCCGCGGGTGACGGAGGGCAGGGCACGCGGCACGTGGACCGTAGTCGCATCGCTATTCGTTCCGTCACAAATGGTGTTGTCACTTTTTAAAAATTACCAAATTTTGGGGAAGTTGGAATTAATTCGCGACAAAAAAAAGTTTATTTCAAAATTCATTAGTATTGTTACTATGATGATTATGTAAAATTTCATATTTTATTTGGTCATGTGTTTACCTAACCTTTATTAACCTTACGGGTCGGACAGGGTTTTCTTTACATATTGTATAAAGCTGAAGAGTCAGGCCTAAGCGGGGGCAAGTCAGGCTTAATCGTAATTGTCTACTGCGTGGTTTTTTTAAAGTCCTCGTTAACACTTTGTTTAGTAATTACTGAAGTTCATATAATGTTCTGCGAGATTTCCATGGGGGGCAGCTGCCTCCCCGCCCCCAGGGGTTTGCACATGTATATTAAAGTTGTATTTGAATTAGTTTCACTGGACTTTATAGGAAGTAATATTGTATGAATTTGTGTGGAAAACTAGAATGTTGGGTCCTTAGCTGTACAGTAGACAGCAGGTCAAGTTATCCGAAACTGTCAACTAAAGTTGAAAATCTAATAAAGAAATTTAACAGATTATAATAGATCAATGTACTATCGTCTGTACATACCTAGAAACAACTAAAAACTGAAGAAAAAAAAACAACTTATTCCCAAAAACACTATGAAGTGAAAAATAACTTTTAATTTCGGAAGTGTTTATAAACCGACTGAGTCGGAAGGAAGACGGGTATATTCTTTTTATGCACAGATGACAGCAGGTCAACTTCCGTGACAGCCTCCGTGGCGTAGCGGTAGCGAATGCGACCGCTGCGAAAGGACGCGCGGGTTCAGCGCAAATATTTGTATGCATAAATATGAATATTTGCACTGGTCTGGTCGTACCTTGACAAGCACGTTAAGCCGTTGGTCCCGGTTGCCGTACGGACATACATATAATGACAGTCGTTACGGATTGTTAGAGCCCTCAAAAGTCCAACAATTGGTCTAACTGCAATGCTTTGATATCGCCTTCGGGTTGTGGAGGTCAGACGCCAGTCGCTTAACGGAAAATATCAAAGTTTAGCCAAAATCAGCAGTTAGACTGGTAAAGCGGACCCCGGACTTCAAAGCTTAAAAGCTTTGGATGCGACTGAGATTAACGCTGAGATGATGATGACAGCAAGTCAACCTACCCAAAATTGTCAAATATTTCGAATCATCCTTGAGCCTTAATGCTTTAGTGATAAAGCTGTAAATCTAATAAAGAAATCTTTCAGATTAGTAGCTTCATGTGCTGTCGCCTATACAATAGTTTTAAAAAATATGCATTTTAGTTAATTAAAGTCGTGGTCAACCTCGAAGGTTGATCTGGACAGTTTTTTTTTCTAATAGATGCGTTATGGTATTAATCTGTGCTTGATTCTGTCAAATCGTCTTATAACCCAAAAATGTCGGTAAATAAACAAACCGAACATGTAAAGTAAAATACATTACCAAAAGTGTGCAAACTTTTAAAAAAAGGCACCAAATCCAATAGTAATGCTCTAGTTTTGTCATATTGTACAATTTACTCCCATGAAGAAAAATAAACAACCTCATCCAAAGCCAAAATGCACTTTATCATCACGGCGTCTCCTGGAGACCGTGCCAATCCAAGAGTTACGCCATCCTGCGGTTGTTTGTGTTCCGAGTCCACAGATCAACAAGGCATGTCCTTCCGAATGTGACTCGTGTGCTTGTAATGACAATGTTAGCGCTTCAGGTGCATGCTACTCAGAGCCCCAATGCGAAGAAAACAGTACACCGATTCCAGAAAAAGAGCTGACAACACCAACCATTTTAGCACCTAGCCAAGCTAAGGAAGTGGAAGCTATGATTGAGGAAATACGAAATTGTCGAGAAATAATTCGATCGCTGGCCCTAGAAGCAATGGACATACTCCACCCGGAAAATTCGCAGCAATACAAACAAGTACCAGCCGAGCAACCCCAAACAGCCAATGGGATGGCTTCTTGCCAGCCTGCAAGATCAGAACAGACAACCTCCGAAGCCAATTTTATCGCACCAGCCTCCCAAGCGAAGCCAATAGATCTGAAAAAAATAACAGATTGTTCTGAAAAAAAATGCGTCGTGGCTGTACCTATAAAAGATTCCGGTTCGGAAGAGCAGTCCACAACTCGACTAAAGATTTTACCTCCGTCATTATCGAAACCAGCTGCACTTTCAAAAAAACCGTCAGATCCTATAGCACAAGCTGCACATCAGTTAACAGAGAAGAGCTCGGGTCAAAATTTAGTCAAAAGGAAACCTAGTAACTGTAGTTGCGACGGAGAGATGCGAAATGCCGATTGCAAGTGCAACGACACAATGAACCAGAAAGCACTAGATTTGAAACCCAGTGTATGCAGCTGCGACAGAAATCAAAAGAAAAAGGTAAACTGCAAGTGTGAGGGCACATTAAACAAACGAAAGAAAGAACTCGAAAAAACTGCAAATAAAACAAACTCTAGGAGTTTCTTGCAGAAGACTTTCGGATGGGTCAACTGTGACACCGCTGCCGCTCCCGCTCCTGGTCCTGTTGTTAAAGACGATTGTGTCTGTGATGATGAGGAAACGGAAAAACAAAATAAAGCTAATAGTCTTAAGGAAAAACGCAAGGGGGCAACAGCTAGCTCTGTAGCGGCGACGGCGTGTCCCATGCCAAAATGCGCCGCGAACACCTGTATCTGCCATTTTCCTCCTGCGTATAGCCAATATTTTGACTGCACTGGTCATGTCAGCGGCAATTGCAATTGTAATAAAAATGCCTAGTTCATGCAAAGACGTAATAGTAATACAATGTATATAATATTATGTCTTTTATTTAAGATTATAGTGTAACTTATGGATAAGATATTTTTAGAAACTGTCACATCTTACATACATGCCATGCTGGTGAAACCGTACGGAGCACGGCCCCCTAATCGGTGTACACATTTTTGTCAAATTATTGCGACTAGTTGGGATCAGTTGGTATCGTTCGGGCCGCCCATTGATCCGTTCGGTCCAAATGATCCCAACTAGTCGCAATCATTTGACAAAAATGTGTTCGTCGATTAGGGGGCGGGTCTGAGCAGTTGTGTTGCGTTGTGTGGCGGGTACCATGCGCCAAATGTTTTATGTCGGGTGTTTGGTCATGGTAAGTCTCCAGATCAATCTCCCTCTAGCGCAACATCGTTTGGTCGTGTTGGTCTTGGGTTTAACATTGCATCACCTCGCTCAATCGCCGTCATCCTTCCTATTCCTAAGTTTTTTTTAAGTGAATAGGCTTAATAAACCAGTGCGCTTTACCATCAACGATTTTTTAGTCCCAAAGAATAGGCTATTTGACAGATTTATAATTTCTATCTTGAATTATTTGGTTGCGGTTAAGAAGTTTTTTTTAAATTTTAAATACGTATTTCGTAAGAAATATGCAAATAAAAATTCAAATACGCCGCCGAAACGCTTTATTCAGCAATATGGCGTCGCGTTTTGTAAGTGTCGTCACAAACTTACAAACGATTTTCGGTTCTGCAGTGGTGTTCGTGTTTATCTGTTATTTGTCAGTCAGAAAACAAAAAAATACCACAAATCGCTCCAAATATCGTTAAAAATCTTCTAGAAACGCTAAAAATCTGAGTACCCAGAGAACGACAACAAGTGTTTATTATGAGCGTATGACGCGTGACGTCAAAATAAAATTGTTGAACTTGTTAAAATAAAATTGCCACTTTCGCATTTAAACATTTTTTTTTGCTACTTTGGTGGTGATATCATACGCCCATCATCCATGGTGATAATTTTGACTTAATAAAAAAAAAACGACATAACGGAAGCCCTTATGCTTTTAATAATTATTTACATAATCATTTTATTATATTCCTTTTTGTTGGTCGAACGCCTTTTTTACAGTCTACATTTGCGCCCTTGGATCTTCTTGGTGACACTAATCTGACTTTCTGCTCTTGACTACAGCTGGCACAGGACTTGGGTCACTTTGTATTCTTACTTTGCGGAAACAAGAACGTGATGAGCGTGTCCCTGGATAACTCATGGCTGTAAAATTTAAATTATTTGAATGCTTAATTTCGATTTTGTACTTGTACACTGACACAGTACCTGTACCTTGCCTGATTCCTTGTAAGTATTTATGTTTTTGTCTTTGCTGATCTTAGAAAATATCACATGGGTCTACAAACCGGATTTTGGAGTGCAAGGCTTCAATGTCTCTTCTGTAGGGCTATCAACCACAAGAGCCTTGGCTCGTGGAGGAGTAGCCGAAGTCCTACGGTGTCTGCCTGCCGAGGCGGATTTTACTAAAAAAAAATAATAATAATAACAGCATCTGCATTTCTCTGTTCAAAAATAGGTACTAGAAGTTCAAGAATTTGTGTTTCACCAATCATTCACAGATTAAATACTTACTAAACACGAAAGTTTTGATACTAAAAAGCAAATTCAGCTAAATCCGGTGAGGCTCACTAGATTCAATTGAATTTAAACACTTTACATGATTTGAGTGCATAAATGCCCTTCACAATGCAGTTTACTGGGTAACTCGATACATCTTGGTCAAGACTGGCTTCTGACAACACTTAACAATTGTTAAAGATCCACGAATGACAGCCTAAAGCTTAAAGATCCATTGACCCCTAGGGCTCTTATTGCTTAGAACCCCTAGGTTCTGGGGGGTAGGGCCGAAGAGTTCTAGGGCCTAGAACTCTACGGCCCTATGGCCCTAAATGCCATGTGATCGTTTTGCACCAAAATAAAATATGGGACTCATCATCATTTCAACCGAAAGACGTCCACTGCTGGACAAAGGCCTCCCCCCAAGGATCTCCACTACGACAGGCCCTGCGCCTCCCGCATCCAGCGTGTTGCACCACAAGAAAATATGGGGCTCGAAAACCTGTAATTATTACTGACCGCAAATCTTTTCCAAGTTTTCTCTCAGTGGTTTTAACACGTAGTTTGTCACAGGATTTGCTTTGCTATCATTTATGAATCCATACTGGGTCATGTCTATTGAGGCTGTTTTTCTGTAGCAAATTTTTTGAATAAAACCTTTAGTATCTTTTGTCATGGAATTGTTTTTAGCGGAATGGCGATCACTTGATTTCCCAGAGTGTGTGCGACTGCGTAAATTGATATCACCTTCTTTGGATAACGATTTCATTTTCATAAAGGCCTCCCACAAGTTTGACCGATGACCTTTGATGGTCGTGGGTAGGTATCGGAATGTAAGTACAGAATTGGTTGATGTGGCTACGCTTGGGGGAGGCCTATATCAAGCAAAGGACGTTTTTTGGCTGAAATTAATTTAATATCAGTTGAATTAGTAACTACTGATTTTGTCATTTTGAAGTTTCGGAAACTCAAAGATTACCATTTTTTTTTTGTTTTGTACAGAAGACAAAGGCTACGTGTAATCGTTTTGAAATTTTAAAAATGTACTTTTCCGTGGGTAGATCTACAAGAACTATTCAATATCTGCACTGCTTGTTTATATAAAATGAAGATGGTACGGCCTCATAACACATACAAATACAAATAAGAGTTACAAATGTAAGAGTTTTTAAGCCAACATACTAGATAAACAAAAAATTCTGGCAGCACTGTCACTGACATGACATGGAGATTATGGCACAAATGCCAAGGAGCCATGCCAGACAACATAAAAAAAAACTTGGAGTTTTTGACATTGACGTATCAACTATTCTTCAGAGAAAATAATAAATTTCGCGAATTTGCGATTTGAAAAGTTGCGAAAATAGTTAAGAAAATAATTATGCCTGCTTTACACGAAGCACTGGTACCTATTTCTTGGCTGGCAGGACGCTGGGTTACTGAAGAAGGTCGGGGCACGTATCCTAACATCCCTGATTTCCAATATCATGAAGAATTGGAATTTTCTTGCATCGGTGCGTATGTTTTTTACCCAGATTTTTTGTTTCGTTATACCGACTTACAACGAATCTCCGTTGTAAGTCGGTATAACTATATCATTTGATGCAGTTTTTTTTTCTTAAAATCTTGGTACAAAAAGCGGCCAAGGTAATTTTAGTAAAAGAAACAGTTATGTAAACTTATCTTCTTACATTTTATTTGCACAAATGCAGCACATTTATGAATAAAATATTTATTTTATGAATATGTGGCAATGCGCAGCAGCTCCTTATATATTAAGTAGAGAACATGCAATTTTTTTTTCTTTTTTCAATGTACCGACAACAGGACATCAAGCTACTATAAGCATCAAAACTCAAGGTTGATTGGGAATATTTAACAGTGTTGGGTAGCTTTTTTTTCTCAAATCAAAATTGTTTATTGTAATCAATAAGTGCAACTTACGGGTTGTAAATATTTACAACCACCACGATAAAAAAAAAAGGTTGATGATGATATCATCATCAACCTTTTTTTTTTATCGTCCCACTGCTAGGCAGAGAAAGATTGAGCGTAATCACCACACTTGCTCAATGCGGGTTGGTGATTTCAGACCCAAAGTCCAGCTTTCCTCAAGATGTTTTCCTTGACCTTCAGTCATTGGTGTCCAAGATATACTTAGACTATATAACTTATGAAAAGTTACATTGGTACTTGCCAAACCTGGAATCGAACCCGCGTACTCATACTTGAGAGGCTGTTTTAACCACTAGGCCACCACAACAGGTGGTCTATACGGTGATAAATATAATATATAATATTAGAAACAGTTATGGACCCTGTTGGGCACAGCATATTTTAAATAAGTAGAGAGAGGAAGAGCGCTTCATTAGTTTTCTTTGTTATTCGTTATATATTGCTTGACCTGCTTTTGTCCGTACAATCCACTCCTGATACTGGGTTCACTGATGGGTTGCTTCTTAAATTAACAATTCGAGATTGTTCACACCCAGCAAAGCTGCATCTCTTGCATTATTATACATATTATCAGTGGATATATTGATGCTATTCATTCTCAGAGTCTGTAATTAAATTTAATTGATTAACTAAAGAAAAAGCTTGAGAAAAAGACTTTAAAATAATTAAAAAGTTTTAATATAACTCGTATTAAATCAATAGTATTTTAATTGTTTAGGTATAAAGGTTAAATACATTATCAAAAATAGTACCTTAGAATCTAAAAACGGTGTTTTAGATTTTTCCTTAAGAGGGAACTCTATACAAATGTATTCCGCTGTTTTCTTCGTGGATAATTTTTTTTTCTACAATTTTATACCCTGATTATACATGTTTGATTTTTTCCGAAACTTAATTAATAAAAGAAACACGATTTTTCAAAATCGCGAAAAATAACCCACTCGGTAACCAATTTGCAAATAAAAATATAACATGGTGTAAAAATGATTGGAATTGATTAGCAACAATAAACAACTAATCGATTCCAATCATTTTTAAACCATATTATATTTTTCGCAAAAACATTTAGAGTGAGACCGCAAAGTGGTTACCGGGCGGTTACGATAGATCGTAGTACTTGCGTCCCGTGCCACAACTGAGCCAGAGGTCAATGCCCGCACTCGCCGGCCCGTACGGACCTTTGACCATATTTTTGTTGGGTCAACTAAGTAGAATAGCAAGCTCATTACTTGGTGGTTTTTCATGATATCTTTTTGAAATTTTGTATATAGATTCTTTACTTAAAAATACTGGACACGTGTTTCGGGTTTCGCATAAAAAAAAATAATGTTGGTATAACTTGTTTTTTATTGTGTCGTATCTTATTTATTTTATTATTTATGTACACACAATAAAATACATAAAGATAAGATAAAATTAAGATCTGAGTACAAAGGTGCTGCTTATTTCTTAAGAAATTTCTTCTAGCAGACCTGCGAAAGGAGAAGTAAAACAGAAATGTAGACAATAGTTAGACTTAGTTTTAAGATTTTCCTGTCATCATCATCAATCTTTTTTTTTTTTTATCGTCCCACTGCTGGGCACAGGTCTCTCATACAGAGAAGGAATGAGCGTAATCATTTTCCTGTACGAGTCATAAAAAATACTTTCTCTATCTAAAATGGCGTCTTTAATTTCACAGTAGACCTACACTTTTATTTCTATACTTCCAGGTCAGCCGATGTTCAACTTCATATCAAAATCAACTCATCCTGAGAAGCAGACACCGATGCACCAAGAGCGTGGCTTCTTACGCATCAAACCTGGCTCCAATGAGCTGGCGTTCACGGTCAGCCACAACTTTGGCCTAACATCCCTAGAAGAAGGCACTTGTGACGTAGAAAATAAACAATTAACCCTGGAAACGGTTAGCTTAGCTCGTATATCATTCGCGAAACCGCCATTTGTGAAGAAAATTAGACGTAATATTAAGCTGTTAGCACCTGACACGTTGGAAGTTGTGCTGTTTATGGAGACCGATAACACTCCTTTAACTGAGCATTTGAAAGCGGTCTATAAAAAAGTTGACGGCTAGATAATTACAGGTAAGGGCCAAAAGTGCATTACCACTTTTGAACTTTATTGCAATAACAATAAGTGTCAAAAGTGGTACTCCACTTTTGATCCTTACTGTAAATAGACATTACTAATGGACATGCCATACCCGTATCTTCTTCTTCAGCCTATAGAGGTCCACTGCTGGACAGAGGCCCCCAAGGCTTTCTACGATGACCGGTCTTGTGCTGCCGGCATCCATCGGCTTCCCGCGACCTTCACCAGTTCATCGGTCCACCTTGTTGGGGGCCTCCCTACCCTGCGTCTTCGGGTAGGTGGCCGCCACTCCAGAACCTTACTGCCCCATCGGCCATCGGTTCTACGAGCAATGTGCCCTACCCTCTGCCTCTGCCTCTGCCCAATTTTAGCGACTCGAAGAGCTATGTCGGTGACTTTGGTTCTTCTACGGATCTCCTCATTTCTGATTCAATCACGCAGAGAAACTCCGAGCTCTTTCCATCGCCCTTTGTGTGACTCTGAGCCTTCGTATGAGGCCTGTTGTGAGCGACCACGTTTGATATAATTCCGAACGCGTATAATCGGCAGTAATTTTTTGGCTTGAAAAGTGAGAGGGTTGGCCTATGCTTTCGATCTAGCACTATCTCTTTCTTCATAGATTATTTTGAGAGAGATAAAGATAGACAAAACTTCGTTTCCTCTCTTTCTTTCGGAGTGCCACAAATCTCATCTCTAAGGCATGTGCATTAGTATACTTTCTTTTTTTTTTGGCTTCGCACGGTTTTTGCATTTAGCCAATGTCACGTAATTATGAATTATTTATGTCGAAAAAAACGGCCGCGTGACCCGTCTTACGAGGGAGGTTTGGGACAAACTCATGATGTGGCCAGTTGGCCACTATGCTGCGATATTTCACTATTATTTATGAATTATTTACTGAATGCACTTTTTACTACAGAAATCACGCACTTTTGTATAGTAAACAACAATATAAATAATTTTAAAAGTCCAATGAAAAATGAGCGTGACACTCGTGACGTTTGACTTTCCCGCCAAAACTCTCTTCATTAGTATATGTCGATGGATAAATACTGTTACGAATGGACCTTATGTCGATGGCATAAGGTTCAATATCGCGTGACATGCAGTGTGTCACTTTTAAGTCCTATTCCTCCAGATCTAGACATTTTCTAGGTACAATAATAAAACGCATTACTAGACTTAGGACGGCCTATCGAATGGTACAGGTATCAACAGTTTTGTCAACAAAGTGTCGACATCGAAATTTCTAGAAACCCGGTTCCGGGAATTACCGTAGGTACTTCCGAGTGACCTCGAACTTATGTGCTATTATTATTACGCCTAGAGGATTCTGGAATGTTCGATCAGCTGGCCTATATAAGGCGCCGCAACGCCGACGCACAGTCAGTCTACACTCGACTAGCGATACGAAAACAGCGACAGTTAAGAAGCGATCTTAAAGAATACCTACTGCGACAACTGTAACGAGAACTGTGAGTACTACGTGGAGTAACATCTGTACTGTTATTGTGTGTTTACAACACGGACTTCGTGGACGTAAGAGAAGACTTCGGTACGACATCAGCTACGTTCTACTTGTCATTGCCTACAATCGACTGTACCTTCGTTGCCAATAAACTTCGTAACCCTTAACCGGCGTTTAAGTACCCCTAGCCCGTAACAATTGGTGTCAGAAGCGGCATGCCGGTCACGCCAAGGGAAGACGAAAGAGTTCGCACGCGACGACAAGCAGCGATGGATTTGGCGCGTCAAGAGGAAGTATCACTTGGTGTCCCTGCACCCGTAGAAGATGCGGCCGTCGTAACACCGACGAATGTGAGTGCGCCTACTACCACCACCACTGCCGGAGCCAGCGGACCCGATTTTTCGGCGTTACTGGCTCACTTGACGGCGCAAATAAAGCTGAGTATAGAACAATCCCAGGCAGCAACCCAGGCACAAATAGAAAAAACCCAGGCTCAAATAAAACAATCCCAGGTGGAAACCCAAGCAAAAATAGATGAATCCCAGGCAAAATCCCAGCAACTAGTATTAGAACTAAATAAACAGTGGAAAGAAACCAAAGAAGAGGTTAATGAGCTTAAAATAAAAACAGCACAACAAGATGCCCGTATGGACCAGCAAGACATGCGTATAGACAAACATGATGCGCGTTTCGAGGCACTAGACAGCACCATCATGGAGTGTGAGAAAGAAATAAAATTTCTCCATGATAAGGTACAGAAAGGAGGCATCAAAGGGGTGATACCTAGTGCTTTGCCGACGTTCCAAGTGCCTCATTTTGACGGAACAACGTCATGGGTGGCCTTCCGCCTTCAATTCGAAAAGGTCGCAAAAGGCAACAACTGGGACGACGATCAAGCGGTAACCGCTCTTACGCTTGCTCTGCGTGGTGATGCAGTACAAATTCTCGAAAATATTTCCGGCGATTGCAATACCCTAGCCTGTCTGCTAGAAGCGTTGGAGTCTAGATACGGGGAGAAACACCTCGAACATGTCTACAGGGCTCAACTCCGCGAACGCACACAGAAAAGCAGCGAGGGTTTGCAACAATGGGCCACGGAAATAGAACGTATGGTTCGGAAGGCGTATGCATCAACACCGGGATTGATTGGCGCTACTGCTCTGCGATTATTTACCGATGGGATTCGAGATGCAGAAGTCAGGGCTGCAGTACGTCTGGGTCACCATCAGACCCTGAAGGCAGCTCTGACGCACGCTCTGGAGGTGGAAGCTGTACGTCAAGATGGCCCACAACACGACCGTATTCGAGAAGTGACCGCACAAATAAAAGCCCGACGAGGACCAACTTGCTACGAGTGCGGCGAAAAAGGGCACATTCGAATTGATTGTCCCAGGAAGGCTAAGGGAAGAAGAACTTCTTGGTCACGTGAGGAGGCCGCGGTGATGGAGTGGCGCAAGCGCGATGCGAAGGTCGAGCCCGAGCGCCCGTGCGAGCGAGTCGAGTGGCGCGAGCGGAGCGGGCACCGCGAGCGATCCGCTGAACGAGAGCGGGAACGCGTCAAGGACCGGGAGCGAGACCGAGACCGGGAACGCGAACGTCCCGGCAAGCGAGAACACGAGCGCGAGCGGTCGCGCGGAAGGTCGCGGAGTGAGGCAGACGGAAGCCGGGACAAGGAAGTCGAGGACGAGGCCCGTAAGAAGAAGCGCCTCGAGAAAAAGGCAAGACAAAAGGACCGCCGTCGCCAGGTTACTTCAGGAAGTAAGGGCCGACATTGCGACAAACAGGAAGAGAACGTAAGGATTATCCACGTGAACGCTTTGGACGAAGACTGGGATAATCAATCATTGGAAGACGCACAAAAGAAAGATAGTGACTTGAAGTCAGTAATCGAATGGAAACAACGTGGCCAGAGGCCCGCTTGGAGTGAAATATCAGCGCTTAGCCCAACAGTAAAAAGTTACTGGGCTCAGTGGGACAGCCTGATAATTGATAATGGAGTTCTCAAGAGGAAATGGGAATCACCCAGTGGACAGGAGGTCACCTTACAGATAGTTGTTCCCGGTGATAAAGTCGCGTCAGTGCTACGACAGGTGCACGACGGAGTATCCGGAGGACATCTTGGAGTAAAGAAGACCCTGGAAAAGGTGAGAAAAAGATTCTATTGGGTGCATTGCCGCGAAGACGTAGAGGACTGGTGTACAAAATGTGCAGCCTGCTCCTCAGTAAAGGGACCGCAAACGAGAGCCAGAGGTCGGCTGAAAGTGTACAATGTTGGTGCACCATGGGAAAGAGTTGCTGTCGATATAGCTGGGCCATTCCCTGTTACTGAAGAAGGGAATAGGTATATCATCGTCATGCAAGACTATTTCAGCAAATGGCCAGAAGCTTTTGCAGTACCTAACCAGGAAGCTCATACAGTCGCCAAAAAATTAGTTCACGAGGTGTTCTGTCGATTTGGCGTTCCCTTGGAGTTACACTCTGACCAGGGTAGAAACTTCGAGTCTTCACTATTTCAAGAGGTTTGCCAACTACTCGGGATACATAAGACTCGTACAACACCGTATCACCCACAGTCAGATGGAATGGTCGAAAGATTCAATCAGACGTTGGAGAATCATTTGGCCAAAGTAGTGGAAGAACACCAGAGGGATTGGGACCAATACATTCCACTCTTCTTAATGTCATACCGCTCTGCAACACATGATAGCACAAATTGCACACCGGCGAAAGTCAACTTCGGCCGAGAAATTAGACTACCCATAGATGCACTAACCGGAACACCTCCCGATACTCCTAACCTAGCCGTCGACTATGTGGCCGACCTACGGCGTAAATTAGATGGAATACATGAGCTAGTGAGAAAGAATGGTCTGAAAACCAGTGAGAAAATGAAAATCCGATACGACCGCAAAGCTAACGTGCCCGGATTTGAAGAGGGAACTTTGGTATGGTTACATAATCCCATAAGGAGAAAAGGAAAGAGTCCGAAATTTCAAGCCAAATGGGAGGGTCCGTACACGATAGTAACCAGAATAAACGATGTCACCTACAGGATTAAGAAAGGGTCTAGAGGGAAGCTGAAGATCGTACACGTAGACCGCCTAGCTCGCTATTATGGATCAAATCATGCTCGGGACGAGCATGACTAAGAAGGGGGCAATGTTACGAATGGACCTTATGTCGATGGCATAAGGTTCAATATCGCGTGACATGCAGTGTGTCACTTTTAAGTCCTATTCCTCCAGATCTAGACATTTTCTAGGTACAATAATAAAACGCATTACTAGACTTAGGACGGCCTATCGAATGGTACAGGTATCAACAGTTTTGTCAACAAAGTGTCGACATCGAAATTTCTAGAAACCCGTTTCCGGGAATTACCGTAGGTACTTCCGAGTGACCTCGAACTTATGTGCTATTATTATTACGCCTAGAGGATTCTGGAATGTTCGATCAGCTGGCCTATATAAGGCGCCGCAACGCCGACGCAGAGTCAGTCTACACTCGACTAGCGATACGAAAACAGCGACAGTTAAGAAGCGATCTTTGAGAATACCTACTGCGACAACTGTAACGAGAACTGTGAGTACTACGTGGAGTAACATCTGTACTGTTATTGTGTGTTTACAACACGGACTTCGTAGACGTAAGAGAAGACTTCGGTACGACATCAGCTACGTTCTACTTGTCACTGCCTACAATCGACTGTACCTTCGTTGCCAATAAACTTCGTAACCCTTAACCGGCGTTTAAGTACCCCTAGCCCGTAACAATACTTCAATTTAGCATTGTCTATGGCAGATTCATAGCTTGCTCATTGAGGTCTCAGGTCAGTCATATTTTCTTTTTATTTATTTTGCATTTAACTGTTTATCCATCTTTCGTTTTCGCAACTATAAGCAAGGCTTCCAGTTGTCAGTTCCACTCAAATTGTGCAATTCAGGTTAAAGATAAGAAGCATTATTCGCTTCTTCAACTCCCTTTTTTTGAGGATAGGAAGTCATCAAATAACTTCTCTCGCACTGGACGGAGCGGAAGGGCGTGTCAGACTTTTACTGACTAAAACCCATCCGTGTTCCTTCACTTGCCTGTGCGCCAGGGCCCCGGTATCTTTTTCAAACAATCTATGGCCCTAGTAGGTCCCATTCAACTCTCTTTACATCATTACATGCATTCAAACAGCTATGAGCAGGGTTGCCAACGTTTTTATCGTAGTAAATTATATTATTGTTAAAATGGGAAAATAAATACGTTTCTTATTTATAATTATAAACTACTGCTTGACTGCAATCCCGCCTGATAGTAAGCAGTGATGCAATCGTTGATGGTAAAGCGCACTAGTTTATTAAGAACCTATTCACTCTAGCCTTGAAGATACTTAAGTTGTAATCAGACGGGAAGTTAGTTAGCTAGTTCTGTCAAAATAAGATACTGTTAACAGTTGAGATCAGTCCCTTAATCGGCGGACACATTTTTGTCAAATGATTGGGATTAGTTGGGATCGTTTGGACCGAACGGACCAATGGGCGGTCCGAATGATCCCAACTAGTCGCAATCATTTGAATAAATGTGTTCGCCGATTAGGGGGCAGCTCTGGCCTGTCAAATTACGATACTTCCACCCCATAGACGGTTTAGATGTGATGAAAAACATGGCAACTAAAATACGTCAATTTACGTCACCACTAACTTTTTCTCAGCCTATAGAGGTCCACTGCTGGACAAAGGCTTCCCCCAAGGCTTTCATTCCATTGGGGGGGGCATTGCCATAATCCCCACGCAGGCGGGTTGGGGATCGCAGTACTTTGATATTCCACAGGAGAAGCGCTGCTGCCCGCTTCCCTGGTGAGAGTTCCGTTAGTCGCCTCTTACTACACTCATGGGAGGATATGGGATGGTACTATTCTATGCCCGGTAACTAAGCCTTTTTACCTTCCGTCATTTTCTCAATGATATGAAAAGAAAAGTATACACCGAACTTAAAGTTAGTTTATTTTTTAGTTAGATTGTTTTAAAAACAAAATGAGATTTCTTTAAATACTGTTTTTTTGTGTTATTTATTTGTTTAGTTCATATTTATTCATTGTACAACGTTATTTTTTGTTTATGAATCGGCAACTGAATCGATTCCAATTATTTTTACACCATATTTTTTCACAAATATATTTAGAAACTGGTGCAATGTGCTTACCGAGCGCGGTACTAACTTAGGTCGATCATCGCCCGCGCAACAGCTAGCAACAGCTAACGAAATAATGTTGTATAGAGCTTAGAAAAAGACATTATACTGTAAAATAAAGACTGATTGAAATGTTTTTTTTTATACTAATTAAGTATTATATTAAGGTTTTGAAAGGTATACAAGCATTTTTCTAACCTTGAAACCATTACTTGATATTATACTCAATGTAGTGAACAGCCTCATTAATGTTTGAATGCCTATCGTGATTTTATATTTTACTTCGTAAAAACTGCATCGCGCATTACGATTTACTCTGAATACAATTTTCAACTTTGTCACATTACATTAAGGTTTATTTTGCCCGACATCCGATCAAGCTGCCTGAGATAGCACTAGAGTAGTAGTGCGTCCTTTTCTACTGGGTTACCAGAGTGCAAAACTGTATATGGATATATTTGGTAGATTGGTAGATTTTTTAGTAAGTTCGTATTTACATATCAAGGTAAATATAATGCGGAATAAAAATCAATAAACTAAGTTTGCTTTTAGCACACAACATAATCAGTGTAAAGTGTAGAAAAAAATGCTTTTTTTTTTTGTTTGGTTATTTGGGATAACTATAGCCACGTTTAGCTTTTTTTTTCTGGCATAAAATAATGGGATACTCTATTAGATAGAGACGCATAATTACGTTTTATTCTCTCGCTCAGCTTGTTTTTTATTTCAACTGCGCAGTCCGATTAAAGATATAGGTTCATGATTAGGGTTGCCAGACTGCCGGGAAATCCGGGATTGTCCCGGAATCTTGCCTCTTGTCCCGGAATCTTGCCTCTTGTCCCGGAATCAGTGGTAAATGTCCCAGATTTTAACTAGCAAGGAATGACATGACGTGGGTTGCCTTCTTCCCTGTGTGTGACCCGGATTTGGAATGAGCTTTTTTTTTTTTTGCCGTTCTTTCCGAGTGTCCCGGATTTGTTTTTGACCTTCTTTCCGAGTCTCCCGGATTTACGTCCCGGAATTAGTAAGTTCCTATCTGGCAACCCTATTCATGATGCCTATTGAAAGGCAGATTATACAAGGATTAGTTGCTCAGTTATTGTTACATCTTATTTCATGTTCTTACGCAAATAATCTTACCATTCGCAAAGGGTTGTGTTTCGCACAACAGCATTTTGTTATAACTCCACTAGCTCATATGCATTTGTAATTTTTAAACACTTGTCTATAATAAAGTATTTCTTATGAAAAGCATCTTTTTATTTACCTCTTATTTTAAAATAATTATAAACTTGTGCTTGACTGCAATCCCGCCTGATGGTAAGCAGTGATGCAATCGTTGATGGTAAAGCGCACTAGTTTATTAAGCCTATTCACTTAAAAAACTTAGGAATAGGAAGGATGACGGCAGTTGAGCGAGGTAATGCAATGTTAAACCTAAGACCAACACGACCAAACGATGCTGCGCTAGAGGGAGATTGATCTGGAGACTCTCCACGACCAAACTCCCGACACAACAACATTTGGCGCATCGTACCCGCCACACATCGCAACACAACTGCTCAGACCCGTCCTCCGTACGGCTTCACCAGACATCATGCGGAACACGACGAATCGCTTGGCGGCAAGACTTTGTCTGGTGGGTGGTAACTTCTGCCGGCAGCCGATGTTATGGCCTACCACCGAGAAAATAATAAATTGCAAATAATATGTAGTCCGACGGAAACAACGCCGCTGGTAAATTGTTTCAGCTCTTGATTTACGCGGTATAAAAGAAGAGGCGAACGCTTCGTCCGGATCGTAGTGGTATCAACAACGTAGGGGTGGAAACTAGCCGCACGAGCGTCGGGTCGTCCGATGGGGGAATTAAATTATGCAATTTATTATTTTCACAGAATGTTTTGCGAGATTACAACGCATGATCTTGCTTAAAGCTGTGCATGATCATGCTCGGATATTTCAACATGTTGAGGCTTCCTCGCCACTGCAGCGCCTCGGGGACGTGCGCCGAGGCGTGCACCGATTGCTTGCACGCGACGATGTGCAAACGGTACGCGTCTCTGGTGCACAGAGTGCGAGGCAGTGCCAACTCCCTCCTCGCGATGATTGCCAACAAACTGAATTGCCCTTGTACCAAGAATTTATATCCGGAAAACATATTGCTGCCGTGTGAAATTGTTGTTTATGTTCGTTTTTGTTCATCATCATTTTGGCTGAGACGTCCACTGCTGGACATAGGCTTCCCCCAAGGATCTCTACGACGACCGGTCCTGAGCCTTCCGCATCCAGCGGTTTCCCGCGATCATCACCAGGTCGTTGGTCAACCTTGTCGGAGGCCTACCCACGCTGCCTCTTCCAGTACGTGGTTGGCACTCGAGAACCCGTCAGCCCCGTCGGGCATCGGACCTACGGGCAATGTGCCCGGCCCACAGCCACTTAAGTGTTGCAATTCTTCGGGCTATGTTGGTTAATTTCGTTCTTCTGTGGACAGTCTCATTTCTGATTTGATCACGCAGTGAAACCCCAGGCATAGCCCTCTCCATTCCTCTTTGAGTGACCTTGAGATTTTTTGAGACCACGGCTCAGTCCGATATGTCATCACTGGCAACACACACTGGTCGAAGACTTTAGTCTTGAGACACTGCGGTATTTCGGACGAGAAGATTACGTAGCTTCCCGAAAGCAGCCCAGCTGAGTTGGATTCGACGATTGACCTCTTTCTCGAAGTTGGACCTACCTGACTGGATAGTTTTAGTAGATCAACAACTTCGAGAATAGAGTCTCAAATCTTTATATGAGTCAATACAACATAAAATGGATGGCGTTCTTGTTAGCTTGTATGTTACCAATGTTTGTGAGTCTTGGTGTTTGAAATAGACTATAGGTATTTATTTATTTGAAGCACTGGTTCGATTCTCAGTGTTATTATGTCAAGATCTCTGGAGGCGCGGGTTCGATCCTCGCGCAGTGCAAATATTTGTATGCATTAATATGAATATTTGCACTGTTCTGGTCGTGCCTCGGAAAGCACGTTAAGCCGTTGGTCCCGGTTGCTATACAATCATCTAATGGCAGTCGTTGCGGGTTGTTGGAGCCCTGGAGTTAGACTAATTGTTGGACTTTTGAAGTCCAACAATTAGTCTAACTGTAATGCTTCGATATCACCTTCGGGTTATGGAGGTCAGACGGCAGTCACTTCACGGAAAATATCGAAGTTTAGCCAAAAATCAGCAATTAGACTGGTAAAGCGGACTCCAGACTCCAAAAGCTTCGGATACGCCGAGATGATGATGACCTGCCTAATCTTAAACAATTTTTTGGCGCGTTAATGTAAAGAACTAGAAGAACAGTACTGGAAAGATAACATCGCGTTTATTTCTCCATGGGGGTAGGCAGAGGTGAAGAACAGCCACATTTGACACGTTTTATTTCAAGTCAGATAAAAGCTAATCTGCCTCGCCTATATTCTCACCATATACTCGCCTGGTGACCTGTATTTATTTTATTTTATTTTTACATTTTAAGGAAACTTACAGCTAGCATAAATACAGATAGAAGATAATTAGTGAAAGAAGGCCAATTAAAAGTTTCCACAGATAACATTAGGTTAGCACAAGAGACAGTACAGCACAGGACAGGAAAGCGAAATTAAGAAAAAGTAAGCACTCGTGGTCGCTCACAATGGGCCTCATACGAAGGCTCAGAGCCACACAAAGGGCGATGGAAAGAGCTATGCTAGGAGTTTCTCTGCGTGATCGAATCAGAAATGAGGAGATCCGCAGAAGAACCAAAGTCACCGACATAGCTCTGCGAGTCGCTAAACTTAAGTGGCAGTGGGCAGGGCACATTGCTCGTAGAACCGATGGCCGATGGGGCAGTAAGGTTCTGGAGTGGCGGCCACGTACTGGAAGACGCAGCGTAGGTAGGCCCCCAACAAGGTGGACCGACGACCTGGTGAAGGTCGCGGGAGGCCGATGGATGCGGGCAGCACAAGACCGGTCAGCGTGGAAAGCCTTGGGGGAGGCCTTTGTCCAGCAGTGGACATCTATAGGCTGAAGAAGAAGAAGAGAAGCACTCGTAGAGTATTTAGTAAAGACTAAAATTTTTTTAGTGATTAACAAAGTTATCACAAAGTATGCCTAGTATGAGTTTTCATTACGAGACTCGATCGTCGATATCGAGCGCGTTTGGCGCAAGAAGAGAATCGGCGCCAATGTCATGGGTCTTTTGGCGTCATTTGGCCCTGAGCCTGATAG
Organism: Sesamia nonagrioides; assembly: GCA_017933935.1. Lineage (NCBI taxonomy): Eukaryota > Metazoa > Arthropoda > Insecta > Lepidoptera > Noctuidae > Sesamia > Sesamia nonagrioides. The sequence goes on along the minus strand of JADWQK010001039.1, from coordinate 317,377 downwards.
CACTGTGAGAATGAAGGAAGGAACAGTTTACCTGTGGCCATGGACCGAGGGGCAGAGGGGGTTTACGCGGCGGAGACTATCCTTTCGGCGCGTGAGACACCTGTGGGGCTACCATGAGTTTTCATTACGAGACTCGATCATACGCATCGACCGCGTTTGGCGTTCTCATTGGTTGAGAGTTTTTACATCTTACAACCTTGAAGCGAAGTCACTTCAATCGATGAGTCAAACGCAGTCGATATCGATGATCGAGTTTCGTAATGAAAACTCATACTAGGCCTACTGTATTACAGGTGTTACTACCTACCATAGACACTAGAGATCCACAACCAAAAAAAAAACGTCAGCTATTTCTTGTGTGTAACAACTTTTTTTATACTTGCAGAACATGTAAGAACTCCCGTAATTACTAAATAAAGTATAAATGAGGATAAAAGTACGATGTAATTTCCAAAACACAATGTGCAACTTTAACGCACAAAGATTACTCACTTTAAAAAGTTGACTAGCCCCACTACAATCTGTCAGGTTTCTTTATTAGATTTTCAAGTTTATTTAAACCGCATTAAGGCTCAAGGTTGACCTGCGTCCATATAACAGCAAGGTAAGTCCATAACACAATGTCAGTAAAAAAAAAAACCTTTGGGGTTTTATTTTGACAGTTCAACAACATTCATTGCGTTATTTTCGTTGTTGAGCAGACATTTTTTTTTTGTGTAGTGTGGCACTAGTTATGACTTTGTGCCAATTTCAAGTAAAATAAAAATCTTCAAAAGCTCTTCTTTCTTTCTCTTATGGCTTCGCACGGTTTGTGCATTTAGCCAATGTCACGTAATGAATTATTCATGTCGAAAATGACGGCCGCGAGTACCGAACACTCAAGAGGAAGTTTTGGTACAAAGCCATGATGTGGCCACTATGCTACAATATTTCACTGTTCTTTATCAATTATTCACTGAATGCACTTTTTACTACATAAATCACGCGTTTTTATTTAGTAATCGACACTATAAATAATTTAAAAGTCCAATGAAAAATGAGCGTGGCACTCATCTTAGCTTCCCGCCAAAACCTCCTTGAGCAGACATATTTTTCGACAACATGGTGCAATGGTTTGCTGACCATGTCAACAGCCTTTAAAGTTTAGCGGGAATAAAAAAAATGTGTGCATAGACAAGTAATTATTTTCGAGCGGCGTATACACTGTAACTGATTAGGTATTCATTTATTTGTCATCACTGCATGAATTGCCACGAGGGCACAGCGCAACATACGCTGGAGGAGTGCTCAGCTTGGTCCCAACAGCGCTGTGCCCTCGTCGCGAAACTTGGTGCGGGTGATCTCTCGCTTCTAGTCGTGGTACAGTCCATGGTCGGAAGCGAAGAAGCGTGGGATGACGTGGCCTCTTTTTGCGAGGAGGTGATGCATGCAAAGGAGGCTGCGGAGAGGGAAAGAGAACATGCTTCTCACTCCACTCGCACCAGAAGAGCAGCCGGGCGTCAAAGGGCGCTTAATGATCTCCGGCCACCATAGGAAAGACCATGCGGACGACGAAATTGGGGCCGTGACGTCGCTCGAGCGCTAAGGCTCAAGGAGGGGACATGCAGTATGTGCGTCTTAGTGGTGGTCTGTGCGGTCGTGGTATCGGGTGCACTTGGTGATGGCGCCCGCTAGCGATGGTGGGCTGACACCAGACGGGGGTGCGGCGAATGTAGTAGTATATCCCGGGCCCCCGTCTCATGGTACTCGAAGGAATAGGTGGGTTTTAGTCGGTAGGAGTCCGACATAACCTTCCGTTATTCCCAGGCGGAGGGTATCCATGAGGATGTCCCTACCAATAAAAAAAAAAAGGTATTCAAAGAAAATATGTGTATTGAGAATGATTTAATTTCATTTGCTTTTTAATGTTTTACAAATGTACCACCAAGCAGTGGTAAAAAGTTTGTAATTTGTTCCAACATTAAATGTATTTTATAAATACTCCGGACTGATGTGATGACATAAAAATACTGGACGACAGCAGGTCAAGCTACCCGAAATTGTCCAATATTCCCAATCAACCTTGAGCCTTAATGCTTTTGAGATAAAGTTGAAAATCTAATAAAGAAATCTGATAGATTGTAGTAGCTTGATTTGCTGTCATCTGACATACAGTGTTAAAATTTTAGGTTTATAAATTACTCCACATTTTTCGATATTCCTCGTTTTGAAGCTAAGATTAATATAATTTTTCTTAGAAAAAAGATTACAATTTTGCCATATTCACCTTAAAATATACAAAATCTTAATAGCATTGCATAGGAGACTATGATTCTTTATAAAGTTCTTATGTATTTGAATGTTTACAAACCGTCAAGTTTATAATCTTATTACTTATTATCTTACAGGTACCAGGTATCTGGTAGTCGTGGTAGCCTAGTGGTTAAAACACCAGCCTCTCAAGTATGAGTGCGCGGGTTCGATTCCAGGTCAGGCAAGCACCAATGTAACTTTTCTAAAGTTATATGTACTTTCTAAGTATATCTTGGACATCAATGACTGAAGGTGAAGGAAAACATCTTGAGGAAACCTGGACTTTTAAGTCTGAAATCGCCAACCCGCATTGAGCAAGCGTGGTGATTACGCTCAATCCTTCTCTGTATGAGAGGAGACCTGTGCCCAGCAGTGGGACGATAAACAGGTTGATAGTGATTATGTTACAGTAACAAGTAAACAGGTAGAATGCCGTGATTAAAAAAACAATAGATATTATGGATTGTGTAGATCCACATTAGTAAGGTGCTCTAAGGGAGCGATCAAGTATTACATAACGCAATATGGGGGTGAGTGTCTTAAAACGTTACGATGCGTTACAGGGGCGGGAGGGGGTATTTCTTAAAACACGTTACGTAACATTGTTTGTAAAAAAATATTGTATATATATAAACCATGGGCGTAGCCGGCCTTGGGCTCAGGGTGGGGCAGCAGTCAACCTATGCCCCCGCCCCCTTCCTTTTTTTTTTTTTAATTATTCACCTTATAGATCAGAGCCAGGGTGGGGCAAGCGCGCCAGGGTGGGGCAAGCGCCCCAGCTTGCCCAGTGGGCTACGCACATGCTTTTTACTACTTTAGGATAAAATTGATCATTTTCTCCTAAAGTAATAACGTGTTAGTAACGTAAAGTAGTTACGTAACGGTCAGTGAAGAGGGGGGGCTCAAAAATTTTGTTACATAATACTTGAACGCTCTCTAAAATTCTGAACATAATTAAAAGTTAGTTAACACTAATTAGGCTATTAAATGCTCTAGCATTAACACACCTTCCATTAACACAATTTGTTACTAAATATAAATTATACAGATTGAGCTGTAACAAACTCCTCTTAAGACATAGCAATGGTCCCAATTCTCTTGTTCACAAACTAAATTAAAGTTCTGTGCATCTATTTCATTAAAAAAAAAGCCACAAACGCCCCTTGGTTCGTCCGTAATGAGATCCTCCACCTTGATCTCAAAATCCCCACCATCCAGCAGTTCATGAAACGTCTCTCCAAACGCTTCTTTGTTACTGCCACCAAGCACCGCAATCCGCTTATAGCAGCGGCCGCCAATTACACTCCCTCCACCATCTCCCCGACTTCGCTGCCCTCGGCATGCTCTCACAGACCCCAATGACCCCATTACCCTCCTCCAAGAGGCCAATAGGGCCACCAGCATATTACACAAACACAGACCGACCTACCGACCTCGCCGCCTAGGTCCATCGCGACGCGCTCCACGTAGTAGTCCCCTCAGTTTTAAGTGCCCCTGGCTGGAAGCTTTAATTTTTAATTAAGGCATCCACAGGAAAGTCAGTTAAGTAGGTACGGCCTCTAATGGCCACCTGCGAGATGCCAAATCAAAAAAAAAAAAAATTCATTAAGAAAAGGACAGCAGATAAAATGTCAGTTTAGACCTGTCAAATTAGTCCGCTCCTGACGTAAACTAGCGTAGTTTTAGTCGCCATGGTTATAATCGCGTCTACGTACTCATCATCTCAGCGTTACTCCCAGTCGCATCCGTAGCCTTTCAGCTTAGGAGTCTGGGGTCCGCTTTACCAGTCTAACTGCTGATTTTGGTTAAACTTCGATATTTTCCGTGAAGCGACTGCCGTCTGACCTCCACAATCCGAAGGCGATATCTAAGCATTGCAGTTAGACCAATTGTTAGACTTTTGAGGGCTCCAACAACCCGTAACGACTGCCACTAGATATTCGTATGGCAACCGGGACCAACAGCTTAACGTGCTTTCCGGGGCACGACCAGACCACTGTAAATACTCGTATATTGATGCATACAAGTTTTTTTTTTTTAATCTTGTGTTTAGAGGCTTCAGTGCACTCAGGGTGACTATGCCAGCCTCATGGGATCAATCCCAGTGTATCCACACACACATACACATCACACACTCACACATCACACATCTCAGACATAACATCTTAAAATCTTACTCTCACGCTCTCCACTAGGGTTGTAACGGAGCTTCGCCTCCGCTTCCGTTACTGCGGAAGTTCCGCAAGAAATCGTATCTTCGCTTCCGCCTCCGCCTCCGCACAATTTTTGCGGAGTTATAACGGAGGTTTATTTACGTATTTATAAGATAAATAACGCGCAAGCTGCGACGTTCGACAACCGTCCGGCCGCGTGTGCGAGGCGGGAATGCGGCAAACACAATTTGTTTCTCCTTAATTTTCATTACAAGAAGGTATTTTTTTTTACCAAGTATACTACTATTAATGTACGTATTTAAAATTAAAATTTTGGTTTAATTAACCATAAATTTCAATTTTTCTATATGTACGTTCACCTCCGCCTCCGCCTCCGTTAACCTCCGCATCCGCGGAGGTGAGACTCGTCGCCTCCGCATCCGCCTCCGCTAACAAGCCTCCGTTACAACCCTACTCTCCACCCCTCTCTATCATTTCTCTCTCTCATACTATACAAGTATTTGCTACTATTCTTAACGAAACTACTATAGAAAGAAAGAGATGCACTTAAATTAAAAGCAGTCTAGTTTGTGAACACCAGAATCGGCGCCATTGTATGTGCCTACGTCAATATACTCACTAAAAATTAATCTATTACGTTGCAAACAGAGAAGGTAGAACTCCATACTATACCCCCTAATATTCATAAATGCTGCTTAAAGTTAACTAATGATTAGCGATTCTTTAACCATACATTTTTGACCTTTTAACGTCATTTAACTTTAATCATCCTTTATGAATAAACAACACAGTGTTTAAGGGGTTTATTCATAAACGATCATTAAATATAAGTGACGGGAAAACGTCTAAAATGTATGTTTAAACAATCGCTAATCACTAGTTAACTTTAAGCAGCATTTATGAATAAGGGGGAATATGTTAGCAGACGAGACCTGTCACCCAAGCGGCCGCTTCGAAGAACAGTGTCTACATTAGTGACAGTATCAAACGAAGTAGTGAGGCTTCTTTGCAACAATTCCGTACTCCTGCAATGCCGGAGCTAAGTCCTCCATAGTCATTACATACTTCTTTTCTTTTGGTCCTTTCTGGTTTTTGGAGGACTGCGTTATCTGGCTCGAGGTCCGCATCTTGCAGTGTTGGAGGGCGTCGTTGGCGATGTCGGACAGGAATTTCTGTGATGCCAGTGCTATGAGACGGATCAATCTGAAATGTTAGAAGTCATATGTTAGTTTCTCTAGAGTTTTTTTTTAATATACGGACAAATCACACAGATTGAGCTAGCCCCAAAGTAAGTTCGAGACTTGTGTTATGGGATACTAACTTAATGATACTATATTTATAATAGATACATGTATAGATAATCATCCAAGACCCAGGCTAATCAGGAAAAGATCATTTTCCGTCATGACCTGGCCGGAGATCAAACCTGGGGCCTCCACGGTTTGGCTTCGGTTGTATGTTAAGGGTTTGATTTCCACCTTAGTCCTTCAAGTAGACCACTGTGTGTGGGTTTCTGTGTAGGGTTTTTTTAAGAGATAGTGTTGACACAAAGGATATTTTTCAATCTTTGAAAACAACCTAGTCTCTAGAATGCCCATAATTCTATGCATGGGCATACCTAGCTTCTGGCCTGGGGGGGGGGGGGGGGGAGTCAGGCTTAGAGTGAGTAATCTTTGTGCGCTATAGTCGCTCCCAGTTTAGAGATAAGTCCTAGTTCATATTTTGTTTAGTAATTAAGGGAGTTCATACATGTTTTGCGATATTTCCAGGGGGGGCAGCCGCCCCACCATGGGTACGCCCATATGCATGGGACTGATGCATATGGGCGTAAATAATGGCATAAAATTCATTAAAATGGATGATTACTGTAAATTTTCTCTTTCGTAACAACTCATTAGGAACTACTTAATCACAGTTATGCTTATTATTCATGACAAAACATAATTTGAAATGACCATTATAACAATTCAATATTAGAACTGTGTAACAAATTTCATCAACTTCACCCTTTAAAAATATTGTAAAGTGTCCTCCAATGTAGATACTTCAATACAGGCCATAGAAGAAGCATGAAGTTTTTATTGTAATTAGTAGCGTCATACTTTTTTTGAAAAATAAAAAAAATACCACATTGTTTATCTATTACCATGACACTGTCAGACTGTGTATTCATAATAAATTAATGTATTATTAGTGTTATCTTAAAATAAAGTCACAACTTATCCTGCTCTTTAATTCTTTACGAAGTTATGGATGATAATCTTTATAAGCAAGTCATACATTCACAAGAAAAGTGACGACAGGTTTCGAAAGAAAAAAATATGTAAGGTACAAAATTGTAATATTTATGTACTTTCTGATTATTAGGAAAAGGATATAAACAATTAAACACTTACCTAGGATCCTGGGATTCGAAACCAGACATATTTAGGTAATGTGCAACCACTGAGTCAGGAATTGACGGATTGTAGTTCTCAAGCTGGAGAAGAAAGTCGCTCAGAGCGTGGCCAGCACCAGTGTCGTCATCCATACCGACCGACGGAGAGCCTATGCGACTCATCTGCATGGCGCTGTCAACAATTAGATACGAATATTATTAGATAAACAAAAACTTGTCTTCAGGAATGCAGTAATGCACATTTCTACTTACTCAGCACAGCACAGATAATGTAGAGTTTTTTCAACAGTTCAATGTCATTGAATAATGATGTTGGTAAGCCTGATTACGTTTTGTTTTTGTAATATTTTCTTATTTTTATTTGACAAAGTTTGAGTGATTTGTAAATTAAGAAAAGATAGTAATATATTACAAATGATCAAAACTTCCTAAAATTTGTAGCTAAAGTAGAAAAAAAAACAACTGGAATCTGTCTAAAATGGTATAAAATGAAACTGCTGCCATTCGCTTCATAGCAGTAACTGAACGCTTTTTGTGTACGTCATTAAAGTGTTTCCACACCTCGATGGTTTACCCTAATATTGTAATTACTTAGAAAATAAGGGTAAGAATGTTATCCATTAAAATGTTTAAAATACCTTCTTACTTTAATGTGAAGATCTAATTCATTCAAAAATCTTTTTCGTGGTAGGTTCTTGATTATATCATAATTTAACATAGTTACTTAGACAATAAAGTCCCGAATAATATTCCTTAATGATTTTGTTACTGATGCGTTTGTAATTTATTTTCGTAAAATGTTTTTTTGGCTGATAATATTGCAATAATTGCAAGCGTAACATTAAACAACCACCGATTTATTTTTAGAAATCAGTGGAAATTTGATAAATTGAACTGACCACCCTGACCTCGTGGTGCTTTTCCGTGCGGTTGGCAACATCTGCCCCTTCCTTCCTTCTTTTACGTCGCTCCTCCGGGCAGAACTGTGAGAACGTGATCGATCGAATTTCAAAAAAGGCACACACCTACCCCCTGTGCTCCCGAGATCACGAAATTACTCTAAATCTCCTGATTTTAAATTCAGGGGTTCGTGTTTCGTGATTTATTCCATTCCGTGTGTGTAGATTCCACCTCGACCCGCGAGGTAATTACCAAGTGAGCACCCACCCTAACGAACAAAATGTCCAACCTCGCTGATCCGGTCGCGTTCGCGAAAGATTTCATCGCTGGCGGTGTCTCTGCCGCAGTCTCCAAGACCGCTGTCGCGCCCATCGAGCGCGTCAAGCTCCTGCTTCAGGTCCAGCATGTCAGCAAGCAGATCGCCGCTGACCAGCGCTACAAGGGTATCGTCGATGCCTTCGTCCGCATTCCCAAGGAGCAGGGTTTCCTGTCCTTCTGGCGTGGTAACTTGGCCAACGTCATCAGGTACTTCCCCACCCAGGCGCTGAACTTCGCCTTCAAGGACAAGTACAAGCAGGTCTTCCTCGGAGGCGTAGACAAGAAAACTCAGTTCTGGCGCTACTTCGCGGGTAACCTGGCGTCCGGTGGTGCCGCCGGCGCTACCTCCCTGTGCTTTGTGTACCCACTCGACTTCGCCCGTACCCGTCTGGCCGCTGATGTAGGCAAAGGTGAAGCCCGTGAGTACAAAGGTCTGTTCGACTGCATTGGCAAAATCTTCAAGTCCGACGGTATTGGCGGTCTCTACAGAGGCTTCGGAGTATCCGTACAAGGTATCATCATCTACCGTGCTGCGTACTTCGGATTCTACGACACAGCTCGTGGCATGCTGCCCGATCCCAAGAACACACCAATCGTCATCAGCTGGGCCATCGCGCAGACTGTCACCACCGTTGCGGGTATCATCTCGTATCCCTTCGACACGGTCCGTAGGCGTATGATGATGCAGTCTGGCCGCGCCAAGGCTGACATCCTGTACAAGAGCACCATCCACTGCTGGGCCACCATCGCCAAGACAGAGGGCGGCGGCGCCTTCTTCAAGGGAGCCTTCTCCAACGTCCTCAGAGGAACCGGTGGCGCCTTCGTGCTTGTATTGTATGATGAGATCAAGAAGCTTCTCTAAATCTATAGTAAGAATCTTCATTACATTAATTGATTGTGATTCCCAATCTATTCTAATAGCCACTCCCTTACATCATGTATTATTAGACGCGGAATTAAACCTAGTAACTTATTTTAGTTAAAATAAAAGTGTTATACAACAATTCCAACATCTATTTTGTTTTATTAAATGATTACATAATGCTTGGCTACACCTCGCTGAAAAGTTACATAATGACATTCATGTACATCTAACATCTTGTTGAATTTTTCTAAATATATTTTGCCTGTGATCATCACTCATTCAGCCAATGTGTATTATGTAACCTCTTTTCTCTCAATGTTTGAGGCCAAGGTTGTAAATGTACATCTATGATAAAATTAACTGGACTTCATTTAGTGAATGTGATAATAATAGATTTTCACTATTGTTAATGTGGTAATTACTAATTATTTTAATCAATACTTGCGTGGCATTGGGAGTGAGACCGTGTACCTAGGGAAGTGATCTATGCGGAAAGCTGTAAAAATCATGTTGAAGAGCTGTGTAATCCGAAATCATGTGATTGATAGCTGTTATGTAACACTTATTATGCAGTATGTATATGTGCTATGAGTGTGCATGGGTGACCCAGTAGGAATTTAATTTTAGTTCACTTTTAAAAAGTGCTATGCAATGTAGTTTATTCACATATTGTATAACATCAGTATGTAACATTGTGTTACATAGAGCAGGTTCACGGTAACAACGGACCTGTCAACCATCATTTTTGCTCGGTGTGAGTTTTTTGGTGTGAAAAACTCATACTCGAGTTATTCTAGTAAATAAATGTTAAATAAAAAACCCTTGCCTTTTATTGTTGAACCACCTAGCCATTTTAGTATATTTAGAACAAAAGCCTAAAGATAAAATACACCTCATGCACGAGAATTGATTACATTAAAAAATAAAATTATGCATTTCATATTTAGAAGTCTCCTCCCCATTCATTCGAAGTATTGAAGCCACTAATAGTTGTCAACTTCATTTGGACCCTTTTATAAAATTCAAAGAAGGAAAAGGAAGGAATATGATAAAAAAAAAATTAAATTACTAATATCCTCTTATATAGCGAAATGATGCAGAGGGGACAGGCAGGGATATTCCGTTCTAATTATTCACGATAAAAGTGATTAGTCCGCTACTATACTCCACACATCCAATGACGCAGTAGGTACATAGTGACACTACGTTAACTTAATGACGTCATTTTACAACTGTTACGTGAAGTAGCGATCACGAGGTAATGTAATGACTGATGCCTATTAGATAAACATCCATTGAAGTTGGAAGTAGGTGAATTACATTAAAAACGCTGCTGTGATTGACCTGCAGACCGCACCACGTCAATGGAACCATGACAACGCTACAAAATAGTAGTAACTATGCAGGTAATCAAGAAATAGAGCAAGTCTCGCCGATTCTTTGGTCAATAATACATTTGATATGGTTAGGTTAGATCATTTTCTACATAATTCCACGAAGTAAGTTCAAGGATACCGTAGCCATACCTATCTCTATTGGCTATGCAATAATTTTAGCTAATAAAAACTGAATGTAGGACATTGATATTATATCAATGATGTAGGAAGAATGATAATTCCATTGCCTATTTATTACTTAAAATAGTCATCAGTTTTTTAATTAGTGTTGCTAGTTATTCGGATTCCTCTATATAAAAAAAATTAAAGTGTAGAATATGTGCAACGTTACTGGTTTAAGGTTTTACGGCGTGCATTCAAGTAACGAAGCCATTTAAAAGGATTCGCGGTTCATAACAAGTATTGTTGCTCTTTCAGACTTGCAATTTTCAAACCAACAGACTATAGGACAGAGACGAGCGTTACGAATAGGAATAGGTCAGTAACAGTGAATAAAAATCTAACAATAGGTTTGATTACGTTGCGCGGTTGGCATCCGGAATGCATTTTTAGGTTAGGTTTAATCATTGATGTCCGATGAAACGAGCTAACAAAGTTTCATCGTGTTTGTTATCACCTGGCAAATAAAACTTAATTACCATAATCACATTTTAATTGACGTTTTAGACGCGACTTATTGTTACAATGAAATAAGAATGTACATTAAATAGATGAGTAGGTATGCAGCGGTAACTACCATTGAATAGTAATTACGTATTCCGCAGCTCTGTAAAAGTTCTTATTCCGTGTTCTAAATATAAACAACTGAAAGGAAGGAGACCTACCACTATAGAATTCATAAATCAATTACCTATGACAATTAGTGTGAAATCCAAAATAATATCGACCTAATTTGCTAACAAGTCAAGTTCAAAATCCAATGGCTGGTTTCAACCGGTTGAAGAGAGCGTTCGTTCTGTTAGTAATGCAGACTGGTTAAATGTTTTGTTCGTGTGAACTATTTACTGATTCATCGCTTATGTTCAACGCGTGTAATAAGTAGCACGTGTTAGGTATGTAATGTATATAAACTTGTAACAATTTCAGTCCAATGCCCGTGTTGGCTATATTTTGACGTTTTTGTAAACCACTAAAATTAATGGCCATCTTGGAATTTGAAAAAATATGGCGCCCGTGTATTTGAGTATCTAGGGAACACGAATTTTTTAAAGTACATTTAGATCCTGCCTTTGTGTTATTTATAAATAAATTAAGTAATGAAATTGTACGTTTTTTTGCTTTTAATAAAAGTCTTTATATCATGATAGATATGAGATATATAAATTAAATACCTAAACCTTAGTTAAACTGCAAAATGATTTTTGGATTTCGAAAATAAGTCTAATAAAATCTGCCAGAGACAATTTTGCTATATTTTATTAAGTATTGAGCCCAAGTATTGATTAGGTATTCTTTCTAGGTCAGATCGTTGCCGTTGACGCTCTATAAAGGCTTGAAGGCAACTAAACCTGAGATATTATAGGTATAAAGCAGCTGCTTACGAATACTTTAATAAAGCTATTATAAAACAATAAAAGGTTGTTGCTAGGCAATATTAGATCCTGTCAGTGCCTCTGAATATCATGGAACGCATTGAAGTTCAAGGCTTCCTTCAATATAACTATTAATTGGTATTAGTAATACATATTATTAAACCAATACGCAATGGTCCAGGGAATATTCTGTATATGAGGAAGAGTGAGACAAAGAAGTTTTATAAATAAACCGCTTTAGGAAGGATCGAATCCTGACAAAAAATTACTACCTGACATTCTTAAAAATGGGTCTGAGTGTGCGTCCATTTTTTTCTTTGCCATTCATAAGCGTATGAAAAAAAGTTACTACCAATCTGCCTACATAGTTGGGACCGTTTCCGTCCATCATCATCATCATCATCATCATCAACCTTTTATCGTCCCACTACTGGGCACAGGTCTCCTCTCGTACAGAGAAGGATTGAGCGTAATCAACACGCTTGTTCAATGCGGGTTGGCGATTTCAGACTTATAAAGTCCAGGTTTTCAAGATGTTTTCCTTCACCTTCAGTCATTGATGTCCAAGATATACTTAGAAAGTAAATTTAACTTTAGAAAAAACTTTAGAATAAACATTGGTACTTGCCTGGCCTGGAATCGAACCCGCGCACTCATACTTGAGAGGCTGGTGTTTTAACCACTAGGCCACCACGACGATTACGTTGACGTTTCCGTCCAGTTTCTAATCCAGTTAAATCTAATTTTGGCTAGAACGGCCCATATTGCAATATTGATCGTCACTCTTTAGCTCTATTAAATACCGTACAGACCATTGAGCTATTATTACTACGTAGTAATAATAGCTCAATGGTACAGACTCTCAGAGATCTAAATATACGTGTAACAGCCAGTACAATATTACAAATAATAGCCACATGAGGCACAGAGGGTTCTCCAATATGTAATGAAGGGTGGGTGACGATCCCGCCCCTACCGACCGCATAGTCTGTCGATCGACCCCAAAACGCCTGTTATGTTAGCATATAGTCACAAAAGCAACGCTAAAACTAAAAATATCATCTATCTACAGAGTGGTGCTGACAATACGACAATAAATTAAGCATCGTGTACCTCAACACATTCTCAGTGTACCCATAAAAAATTATATAAATATGTCCATTAGTTTAGTCACAGGAAATTATTTTTCATTTATAACATATTCTACATGATGTACATGTTGTTATGGTAGCGCTTACAGGTTGATGACCGCCGTATCCAGCGGTACTAAACTTAAATAAAAATGGCGCGAAAAAGCAAGTCGATACAGGAACGCGCTGTCGCCCGCTGATCGGAGGTCATTGAACCAATATTTTAAAGGATGTTTTATTCCGTTTGCAATTTTATGCGATTTAGTTTGTTTGAAATTTTCATTTTTTTTATTTTTGATGGTAGGTTTTTCTCTATGGTTCAGGATTATTCCTATGAAGCAGCATGGTCTGTGTTTTCATTTATTGTCGTATTGTCAGCACCATCCTGTATACTATCTATATGTATATTATAATAATAAAAAAAGTCAAGTTAAAAATGTTTATTATTTACATCAATTATAAACAAAGACAGTAATGACTAGATAACATTAAATAAATATATTTTAATATAGTATATTTTTTAAATTTAAATATCTAATAATCGAGTACCAATTAAAATAATATCAATATATTTAAAGAAATAGTTAATGAATGATTACTTAACGATTAATATAATATATATAATATAAAGAGATAACAATTGAATAAATACTCATTCTAATACAATTAATAAAAATAAATGAATAAGAATTATATAAAACTATATAAATAATCAACAAGGTACTACAACTAAGTAAATAATCAAAAAATAAATAAATAATAAACAAGGTGGACCGATGACCTGGTGAAGGTCGCGGGAAGCCGATGGATGCGGGCAGCACAAGACCGGTCAGCGTGGCAAGCCTTGGGGGAGGCCTTTGTCCAGCAGTGGACATCTATAGGCTGAAGAAGAGAAGAAGAAGAAATAAATAAATAAATGGAAACATGAAGCGCTCTTCCTCTCTCTACTTATTTAAAACTTGCTGTGCCCAACAGGGTCCATAATTGTTTCCAATACTATATTATTATATTTACCACCTGTAACTGTACATTATGGATTGCAATAAACGATTTGATTTGATTTGATTTATATAAAGCTGAAGAGTTTGTTTGTTTGAACGCGCTAATCTCAGGAACTACTGGTCCGTTTTGAAAAATTCTCTTTGCATAGGATAGCCTATTAATCCAGAAAGGCTTTAGGCTATATAACATCACGCTGTGACCAATAGGAGCGGAGCATAACTCACTCCACGCCTTCGAGCAACACAGGGAAGGGAGTGTGCATACGCAGCCTTTCCCCTCTGTCAAGTATAAGCCCAAGTAACAAAGCTAGTTGCGCTACCTTCCCTGTGTTGCTCGAAGCTCCACGCGAACGAAGTCGCTGGCCGCCGCTAGTAATATAAAGTGTGTATCTGACATCGACGCACAAACGAGTACCATGGATCCAGTACATGATTCTGAACCCCCCAGTGGTGGAATTATTCGTCGGCTTTTTCATGATTTAAAAAAAATAAATGTAGTTTTTTTTCACTTCAGACCATTCACAATTGCTATACTTTTATAACCCAATAAGATTTTAAAGTCAAAATTAAATTATTCGCCAATTACATAAAAAAGCGCAATGAAAACAAAACCCGAAAAACGATCTTATCAGCTGATTTAATAGAGTTCACATCACGGATCAACGTCATACCTACAAACTCGCACGGCGGCACGCTTGCAACGTTCGAAAGCCGAGCCGACACTTTTTTTTAAACACTGTGTATTCTGTAACTGTTCATTAACGACATAAATGACTATCATAATTATATTAGTGGCATGCGGTCTAGCCTTTTCGCGAAGTTTGCGTTACGATGTCAGATACAGCCTGTATAAAGCTGAAGAGTTTCTTTGTTTGAAAGCGCTAATCTCTGGAACCACTGGTCTGATTTAAAAAAATCTTTTTGCGTTTGATAGCCCATTAAACAGGAAGGCTTTAGGCTATACAACATCACGCTGCGACCAATAGGAGCGGAGCATAACTAACTCTTCGCAAACGAAGTCGCTGGCCGCCGCTAGTAATATATAAACCAGAAGAGTTTGTTTCTTTGAAAGCGCTAATCTCTGGAACCCCTGCGCCTGTAGCCAATGTAACATCACTTCATAGCGAAGCGAAATCGAACACCAAACCAACCAATGACGGGAACGATTGACCACGTGATTTGTCGCGTCGCGTGGTCAATCCACGCGACGCGACAATTTTTGAAATCAGACCAGGGCCTGTAGCCAATGTAACATCGCTTCGTAGCGAAGCGAAATCGAATAAACCAAATTTGTCGCGTCGCGTGGTCAATCCACGCGACGCGACAAATCACGTGGTCAATCGTTCCCGCCATTGGTTGGTTTGTATTCGATTTCGCTTCGCTACGAAGCGATGTTACATTGGCTACAGGCCCTGGTCTGATTTCAAAAATTCTTTTTGCGTTGAATGGCCCATTAAACCGGAAGGCTTTAGGCTATACAACATCACGCTGCGACCAAAAGGAGCGGAGCATAACTCCACGCAAACGAAGTCGGTGGCGGCCACTAGTATTAAATATTGTATAAGTAATAAATATAATTATACATAGTTAAGTATCATATAAGTCGTGGTGGCTTAGTGGTTAAAACACCAGCCTCTCAAGTATGAGTGCGCGGGTTCGATTCCAGGTCAGGCAAGTACCAATGTAACTTAAGTTATATGTACTTTCTGATCATATTTTGGACACCAATGACTGAAGGTGTTGGAAAACATCTTGAGGAAACCTGGACTTTAAATCTAAAATCGCCAACCCGCATTGAGCAAGCGTGGTGATTACGCTCAATCCTTCCCTGTATGAGAGGAGACCTGTGCCCAGCAGTGGGACGATAAAAAGGTTGATGATTATGAAGTATCATACAGTATGTTAACTAACAGAGGGCGTTCCCGTTAACCCGAAATAGTATAGCATACATACATGCTAAAAAAAATATTTCCATTCGAAAACAAAATGTTTTAAAATTTTTTCCAATATGAAAATATTCAATAAAAAATTTAAATTGACATGTAAAAGAAACACACTGTACACGCGAACATGAAAGACGGCAACGTCGCAATTTATTTATACATGACGACTACTATTTTGATTTAAAACAGGAAATTTCAAATTTATTTCCAATTAGAATTTTTTTTTTATTCGGATATTTTTATGCTTATTTTTCTATGCTGATATTTTTATTTTAATCTATTAATGATATACAACGTGTAACAAAAAGGGTATATACATACCAAGGGCATGGCATCTTTAGATGATATCAAACAATATCGGAAGGGTTTCAACTCAAAATAAAATACTCAAAAAATTGGTACCAAATTTTCGGTTTCGTGTGTTTCTTAAAATCAAATCATAATAAACGTGGCAGCACACTACATACGTTAATAACTACTCGTTATACGTCACGTTACTTGCCAAAATCCGATAAATGTCTTCAATATCTCTGTGCGACTAGTATGATAGTAGCCTATCACAGGCGGTGTTTTTCCTCATAACTTCCTAACATAAAGAGATAGGATTATAAAACCCTTCCAATATCGTTTGATATCATGTAAAGATGCCATGCCTTTGTTATGTATATACCCTTTATGTTACACGTTGTAGATTTCCATAATAAGGATCACGTTCTTGTTGGTTACATAGTTACAAGCATTATACTATACATCATCATCATCATCATCGCAGCGTTTATCCCAGTCGCATCCGAAGCTTTTTTCAGCTTTGGAGTCTGAGGTCCGCTTTTTACCAGTCTAACTGCTGATATGGCTAAACTTCGACATTTTCCGTGAAGCGACTGCCGTCTGACCTCCACAACCCGAAGGCGACATCGGAGCATTGCAGATAGACCAATTGTTGGACTTTTGAGGGCTCCAACAACCCGTAACGACTGCCACAAGATGTTCAGAATATTTGCACAGACTAGTGCAAATATTCATATTCATGCATCTAAATATTCGCACTGTGCGGGGATCGAACCCGCGCCTCCTTGCGCAGCGGCCGCGTCCGCTACCGCTGCCACTACTACTATACATAATACACAGAAAAAAAAGTTGGTTAAGTAACGTAGATACTTTTATTAAAATACTAGCGGTCCGCCCCGGCATCACACTGGTGCAATGCTGATACTAAATACACTACAGGAAAACTTTGAACGTTGTATAAAAAACACAGCGGCTCGCTGCTCCCGCCCCACCCAGACCGGTCGCTACACTGCAAACGCGGACAAAAATTAATTATTTACGACATCACATTAGAAACCTCAAAAATAATAGTATTTCTCCACAATTTAATGGATGTTATTATACATATAAACCTTCCTTTTTAATTAATCTATCTTTTAAAACAAACCACATCAAAATCCGTTTAGTAGTTTTAAATATTTCATCATACAAAGGGACATAGGGAAAGAGAAAGTAACTTTGTTTTATATCCATACTAATATTAATAATTATAAATGCGAAAGTAACTCGGTCTGTCTGTCCGTCTGTCTGTCTGTCTGTCTGTTACGCTTTCCCGCTTAAACCTCTCAACCGATTTTGATGAAATTTGGCACAGACAATCTTTAGATCCTGAGAAAGAACATAGGCTACCTTTTATCCCGGAAAAATTTGATGTTCCCGAGGGAAATCTAAAAAGCGCGATATAACCGAACTTCACGCGGGCGAAGCCGCGGGCGTAAAGCTAGTTTTTTTTATAAATTACAAAACTAGCACTGCACTTGACCGCAATCCCGCCTGATGGTAAGCAGTGACGCAATCATTGATGGTAAAGCGCACTAGTTTATTACGAGCCGATTCACTCTAGCCTTGAAGACACTCAAATTGTAGTCCGACGGAAACACCGCCGCTGGCAAATTGTTCCAGTCCCTGTAAATATGCAGTGATGATGATGTTACATAAAGGTGTTGTTTGCTGTTTCGTCGTTGATCCGTTGTTAAAACTGTAATCTCCATGTTTGTTGCTTGTAAGATGTAAAACGCACGTGCATAATAAATGCACATTGCAGAAGCAAGGTTTCTGATAATATCACAGGACACACGGCAAGAGTGCGTTTTAGCCGTTAAGAGTCCGGCTCTGCTCAGACTGGCTCACAAGTGAGGCACTCTGGGCCTCAGATTTTGTTCTATAATCTGAGCTCTGGGCGTCCCTCTACAATGTATATCAAAAGTCATTTATTCAAATTAGGCTGAGAATCAGCACTTTTTGAACGTCAATATTACATAAGACAGTCCCCCATAACCCCCACCCATCGACACTTCCTAGTGCTTTCGCTGGGAAGAAGGAGTGCCGGAACAAACTCCCCAGCAGCACAGCTGTCTGTTCATTTAAAAAAACACATGACTTATACTATCAATACTATGGATAGTAATGAACACGAGAAAATACAACAACAATGAAATTATTTACCATATGCCAGCTGCCACACCAAAATACCAGCAAAGAAACACTAAAAAATAAAATATTTTATAAATAGATATGTAAATAAGTAAAAACTTATTACCTAATAAAAGCCCCAAGTATAAAGGGCGTGGCAGCTCACATTTTAACTTCAACTCTTGACTTGATCAATGGCCCTTGTGGAAGTGACACCACAATTTTGCCAATAACACGTGCGAAACACATAGGTATTTATACATTGTAAAAAAGTAAATTATATGAACTAAAGATAAAAGTTTAATCCCATTCGCTTCCCATCGCTTGTCTACTGACGTGGTAAAATATTCTGCCAATTGTGATAAATTATTCTGCCAAACCCAGTAGTTACATTACTCTTGAGCGCGCAAAAGCTTGCATTGACTCAGCTAATTGCACCTACCACACCGTCTATGAGTTTAGCAGCGCCTTTATATTGTTGTAATAAAGATGATTTTACTAGATAACTCAAGTTACTACTTTTGTGCCATTGACTATTTGAAATGGGAGCGCATGCGATCCGGCTCCAACCGCTTTATTCAAGGTGTCATTTTTTTTATTCGTTGAATCAACGGACGTCAGCGCACTTGGGTCATTCTATTCCAAAAGTATGAAGGAATACCTAACTTATTGCAATAACGATAAGGGCGATATTTAGATGAATGGTTTTATTTCGTAGGGTGTACCTGTGTGTTACAAGGGCTCAGAAGCACAGTAGACTGTGTCAGAAGTTAGAACGGTTCAACGTTCCTTTATAGGTATAAATATCCGGTGTTTTAATAATAATGTCGTGGCTGTTTGTAATATCTACCTAAAACCATATTGTAAGCGCTTTTATTCAGTTTTGATTTAGTGCTAGCTGTGTATCTTGATATCTTCATCAGTCAGCAGTAGGGAGTGTAATTGTACGTTGAAATTTGGGCCCCGGGTTTATTTATTTATTTATTTAGATTTACCAACGTTCGATTATATTAATTCTTGCAATCATAAACATGATGTTTTAATAATAATTAAATATAACAAACACTTACAGGTAAATTCGACATTAGACAATTAGGTACATTTTTCTTTATTAAGTATTTTTTATAAAAGGTGAAGCAAACTATTGGTGAAGCAAAGAAGTTTACATTTAGATTTAACTGTTAGCAATAATTTTTCGGATACCAATAAGGGAGTCAAAATTAAAGTCAACCAACCGGGTTGTCATAACGTTCGAGACTCGGCACATCTGCTGCAGAAAGCTGGGGTGGGAATATTTTGGAGGCAGTCAGAGATATACATTTTTTTCCTGATACTATGTATTTTTTTACATTATAAACTAGTACATGCAAGCAGTGATGCAATCGTTGAGGTTAAAGCGCACTAGTTAATTAAGAGCCTATCCACATATGTTTATAGTTTCGGGGTTGTATCGCATCTTGGGATAAGTCTAGCCTTGAATGTCTTTTTTTTAATAATTATAAACTAGTGCTTGACTGCAATCCCGCCTGATGGTAAGTAGTGACGCAATCGTTGATGGTAAAGCGCACTAGTTTATTAAGCCTATTCACTTAAAAATCTTAGGAATAGGAAGGATGACGGCAGTTGAGCGAGGTGATGCAATGTTAAACCCAAGACCAACACGACCAACGATGCTGCGCTAGAGGGAAATTGATCTGGTCACTCTCCACGACCAAACTCCCGACACAACATTTGGCGCATCGTACCCGGCACACATCGCAACACAACTGCTCAGACCCGTCCTCCGTACGGCTTCACCAGACATCATGCCGGAACACGACGAATCGCTTGGCGGCAAGACTTTGTCTGGTGGGTTGTAACTTCTGCCGGCAGCCGCTGTTACGGCCTAACACCGAGAGATGATGCTGTGAGCTAGATTACACGATGATAAGTTTTATTCAAAATCCCTATTATTTGTTTACAAGAATGAAAACAGGAAGTCTCGATTGTCTCAAATACAAAATGGACCAAGGTCTGCGTTTAGCATAGCTATAATGATATACATACCACTCGGTACTGATGTTCTAAATTTAAAGACGATTTGGCGCCAGTCTCCGTTGGGGCATAGACTTCCTCATGCTTTTTTATCGCGGCACGTGCAATATCAGTGATGATAGAAAAGATGACAACCTTTATTTTTAACTTTGGAGGCTTAACATAATAAATAGGAAAAAATAATATTTCAGGCAAACATCTTCACTAATAATAAAGATGAAACGTTTGTTTTTGTGTAAAAGCTATAGTGTTTAGCACCGCCACTACTGCCAGCTGCATTTGAAAATTCTTTGAGTTTGCTAGGAGCGTTACGAGCCGAGTAAAAAAAAATCGAATCTTGCTATTTTACCTGCTCAGCTTCAAAGGTTCTACAATCTACAGTATCCTTACAAAGATTAATAATTTTGCAGTTAAACATTTATTTATTCGACGTTGTAATGACTTAGAAGCTTGAGGCCGTCCACCATTTTCCCTGTAATTAGCATTATTATTCGATAAATAAATAAATAGGACAAAATCCGCTCAATGAGGAAAATATGTACTTATAGAAATCTTTTAAACATTAGGTTATAGGTACCTACACTGTCGCGTCGTTGGGCCTTAGACTTGTTTCTGACATGAAGCAACATCACGACATCAATTTTAGTGTTGCATTCAATTTACGGTTGCAATTCTTCGGGCTATATTGATTACTCTCGTTCTTCTGTGGATTTCCTTATTCCTGATAATTATGATCACGCAGTGAAACCCCACGCATAGCCCTCTCCATAGCCCTTGAGCCTTCTTATAATTAAGGCCCATCTATTCAAATGTTCGTGTCCAAATTTACTTAGTCTATCTTTATTCAGTCATAACAAAGTGATGTCAGAGTAACTATCATTAATAAAAAAGTCATAAAAATCTACAAAACTATCTGCTTCAGTACCCTTGAGAACCATGAAACTACCAGAGTACGTGTACACAGAGTATCGTGAAATTTCTACTTACAAAAATATAAATTCTTATATCTATGGTTTCAATTATACAGTATGTTAACTAACAGAGGGCGTTCCCATTAACCCGAAATAGTATAGCATACATACATGCTAAAAAAAATATTTCCATTCGAAAACAAAAAGTTTTAAATTTTTTTCCAATGAGAAAATATTCAATAAAAATTTTAAATTGACATGTAAAAGAAACACACTGTACACGCGAACATGAAAGACGGCAACGTCGCAATTTATTTATACATGACGACTACTATTTTGATTTAAAACAGGAGGTTTCAAATTTATTTCCAATTACAATTTTTTTTATTCGGATTTTTTTATGCTTATTTTTCTATGCTGATATTTTTATTTTAATCTATTAATGATATATATTAACGAGTTTAAGGGAACGCCCTCTGTTATTTAACATACTGTATGCAGTGCGTACAACCACCACGCTCAGCAGTAAGGAGAACCCGTATTGTTTATGGTCATTATTCGTAATGCCTGCCAAGAATCCTGTCTATATCGCTCTATGGTATCGTAAATCGTTGACATAATACACCCATTTAAACTTTTATTGTTCGGCGGAAGCCAAAACATTGGAGTGGAGCCGATTTTCTTATTTACAAACTAAAGTAAATTTAAGTTTAGATCATCTTGTTATTTCTATTTCATTAAGAAAAGGACGCGACGCGATAAATCACGTGGTCAATCGTTCCCGCCGTTGGTTGGTTTGGTATTCGATTTCGCTTCGCTACGAAGCGATGTTACATTGGCTACGGGCCATGGTCATTCACCATCATCTCAGCGTTTATTCCATTCGCATCCGAAGCTTTTCAGCTTGAGTCTGGGGTCCGCTTTACCAGTCTAATTGCCGATTTTGGCTAAACTTCGATATTTTCTGTGAAGCAACTGCCGTCTGACCTCCACCACCCGAAGGTGATATCGAAGTATTGCAGTTAGACCAATTGTTGGACTTTTCAGGGCTCCAACAACCCGTAACGACTGCCACTAGATGTTCGTATGGCAACCGGGACCAACGGCTTAACGTGCTTTCTGAGGCACGACCAGACCGGTGCAAATATTCCTTATACAAACAAGCCCCATTACTTCCAACCATTTCTACGCTCTCTCATAATCAGCAGTGCAATTTTGTTTTTATTTTACTTCGAAAACATAAGTGAAGTGACCGTCTTGTCCGATGAAGGCCAGCCCGCGCCGCAGCTGAGCCAGTATTATCATAATGTCCCAACAATGACCTCTGAGTTTGTTTCAGCGTTTCTTCTCAGAGCTAGTAGTAGGAAACGCCGTGGTCATCAAACATTCGATCCAGCCGTCCCTTGCTGTCCTCTCTAGCGACGCCCTAAGCCGAGGTTCGTACCCCACAGGGGGTGCCCTTAGTGCGTAGTCGCCCAATTTTAATTTAGTTTTAAGTGCCCCTGGCTGGAGGCTTTAATTTTAATTAAGGCATCCACAGGAAAGTCCGGTTAAGTAGTTACGGCCTCTAATGACCACCTACGAGATGCCATATCAAAAAAAAAAAAAAAAAAAGAAGTGAAGTGACCACGGAATGATTCATTCTCACTAATGCTTAGGGTTTCACTGTGCGATCGAATCAGGAATGAGGAGATCCGCAGAAGAATGAGAGTAACCGACATAACCCGAAGAATTGCAGCACTAAAGTGGCAGTGGGCTGGACACATTGCCCGTAGGACCGATGCCCGATGGGGCCGACGGGTTCTCGAGTGGCGACCACGCAACGGAAGACGTAGCGTGGGTAGACCCCGACAAGGTGGACCGACGACCTGGTGAAGGTCGCCGGAAACCGCTGGATGCGGGAGGCGCAGGACCGGTCGTCGTGGAGAACCTTGGGGAGGCCTATGTCCAGCAGTGGACGTCTTTCGGCTGAAATGATGATGAATGCTAGGGATCCACATTATTGATAGCTTACTATAAGCTAACATTTCAGGGTGAGATTTTTAAAGAAACATTATTTTTTTCTAGAAATTGATCACATTTTCATTTGAGAAATCAGAGAATTTGTATGATTGAATTCCATCTCTGTTCCATCACCGGACTACCCTCGTACGGCGAGTTTCCACCCTTACATTGTTGACACCACAACGATTCTTTTTTTGATATGGCATCTCGTAGTTGACCTTGCGAGGTCGTGACTACTTAACCGGACTATCTTGTGGCTGCCTTAAATGAATTTAAGGGCCAGGGCAACTAAAAACTAAGCGACTACACGCTAAGGGCACCCCCTGTGGGGTACGAACCTCGGCTTAGGGCGTCGCTTGAGAGAACAGCAAGGGACGGCTGGATCGAAGTTTGCTACACCATAACGATCCGAACGTAGCGTCGCGGTATAAATACCGCGTACGTCGAGGGACTGGACTGGACTGCCAGCGGCGGTGTTTCCAGCGGACTACAGTTTAAGTGTCTTCAAGGCTAGAATGACTAGGCTCTTAATAAACTAGCGCGCTTTACCATCACGCTGGATTGCAGTCAAGCAATAGTTTATCCATACTAATATTATAAATGCGAAAGTAACTCTGTCTGTCTGTCTGTCTGTTACGCTATCCCGCTTAAATCTCTCAACCGATTTTGATGAAATTTGGCACAGACAATCTTTAGACCCTGTTAAAGGACATAGGCTACCGTTTATTGAAAAAAAATTGATGTTCCCGAGGGAAATCTAAAAAGCGCAATATAACCGAATTCCACGCGGGCGAAGCCGCGGGCGGAAAGCTAGTAATTTATAAAAAAAAGACTCGAAATTTCGTGTCCTCATTCAGTTACGTAAAGTTAGGTAATGCGGTAGTGCGGACTTTGCCCTTTCTGCCGTAATAAGACTGTAGTCGAGGCTAGTTTTTAGGGTTCCGTAGCCAAATGGCAAAGAACGGAACCCTTATAGATTCGTCATGTCTGTCTGTCCGTCTGTCCGTCCGTATGTCACAGCCATTTTTTCTGAAACTATAAGAGCTATAGGTACTGTTGAAACTTGGTAGATAGATGTATTCTGTGAACTGCATTAAGATTGAGATGCAAAAATAAAAAATAATAATAAATATTGGGGGCTCCCCATACGTAGAACTGAAACTCAATTTTTTTTTCATCAAACATATACGTTTGGCGTGTCTTCAAAAATGATATCCAGGTTTCTAAAATATTTTTATCTAAACCTAATAGTTTGCGTGACAGACGCTTCCAAAGTGGAAAAAAGTTGGTCCCTCTAACTTCTGAAATAAGAAAATGAAAAATTAAAAAAAAAAAAACATATGATGTACATTACTTTAAAAACTACCAACGAAAATTGTTTTGAACGAGATTTATTAAGTAGTTTTTTTAATACCTCATGAATCATAAACCGCTTATTACTGCGTAATCTTTCATACAAATAACTTAAATCCTTTAATTTCATTATTCAATGGTACGGAACCCTTTGTGCGTAAGTCCCGCACCCACTTGGCCGGTTTTTTTTTGTCATCACTGACTTTGACGTAAGTACGTAACTGCTAAAGTGTATGCCAAAAACAATTTAACGTGCCATAACGGTACGTTGAATTATTTTTTACAATGGCAAGTGGACTTTGGAACATTTTTATGCTTACATTCTTTCATTTGTTTTCTTTTTCGCGGTAATGATCACTCGTCCAACCAGACCTACCTCGGCCAGCGTAGTTTGAACAGGGGGCTAATTATTTATTTATTTATCACTTTTACAACTGTCTTTACAGGCCTTACCCTAATACGACAGTGCAGTATCCACTAATACCTAAATATACACAAATCTTAAATATAACTAACAATATTTATTAAAACTCTTACGAGTTCACTCAAAGAACACGAAAATATGTCCAGTCTTTCATGGATTTCGTTCACCATACGGATTGCACGGGTGCGGGGTGCTTTCGCCAGTAGGTTGGTTCTGGCCACAGGCACGTTTAGCATTTGCGGGCGTCGCCGCCTCCACACGTACCGGTCCGGCACTTGAAGCTCTAGCTGAGGTAGCACTCCTGGGTTATGTGCTACGCCACGCAATAAGTTGAACTACTTATGCAGCAAGACTGAACTCTCGGCGAACCCTGAGCGCATTATACCTCACCATACCAAGTACAAACAAGGTGGGGTACATCAACGGGTAGAACGGATACACTCCATACAGTTTGAAATACAAAAGCCTTGTAAACTTGTTAATTATGTTTATTATGCTATAATTAATTATGCACTGGCAGCAACAGCTGCCAGTGCATAATAAAAATAATGCAGTGACATAGCGGTAGAGAACGCGGCCGCTGCACAAGAAGACGCGGGTTAGATCCCCGCGCAGTGAAAATATTTGTATGCATGAATCATAGGTATTATGTGAAACTATAATACCTCTATGGCTGGTCTGTATGTCTGGTCGTGCCTCGAAGAGCACGTTAAGCCATTGGGCCCGGTTGCCATACGAACATCTAATGGCAGTCGTTACGGGTTGTTGGAGCCCTCAAAAGTCCAACAGTTGGTCTAACTGCAATGCTTCGATATCGCCTTCGGTTCGTGGGGGTCAGACGACAGTCGCTTCACAGAAAATATCGAAGTTTAGCCAAAATCAGCAGTTAGACTGGTAAAGCGGACCCTAGACCCAAAGCTGAAAAGCTACGGATGCGACTGGGATTAAAGCTGAGATGATGATGGTGAGATATAATGGAGTCTACGTTATCAAAAATATTAGCTTACGATATTATGTAACAACGGTATTTAAGATTTTTCCTTAAGTGATGTATAAAAAATATACAGTTTTAAGCATCTCTTGAAAAATTTGCTTTCATTTCATTGGCAAACCCGCTAACTCCATATAAGCAAATTTTTCAAGAGATGCTTAAAACTGTCCGATACGTGAAGGTATCGATAACTGATTCTAATAATACCTACAACGCCAGAATAAATTAAAAACATCCTCCTTAAAAAATAAATATTATTTCGCAAAAGGAGGTAACTTAATAAATGTGCGGTAGGCAAACCATGCGCGGGCGAAGGGGGAAAATACCAAATATCAAAAACATTCATTGCTGTTTGTGTATGTGAGTTTAAATGTTTGCACCCGCGATACAGGAGTAATTCCTAGTGAAAGGGAAAGATTTAATAAAAAAAAAATGTAATAAAAAAATGTATTGGTAGAATTGCATTATTTAATTCCCCCATCTCCGTTCCATCAGCGGACGACCCGTCGTACGGCGAGTTTCCACCCTTACGTTGTTGATACCACAATGATCCGAACGAAGCGTTTCGCCTCTTCTTTTATACTGCGTACATCGAGGGACTGGAACAATTATAAGGTAAATTATTTTAAACATTTTCATTTATAATGTCTGGACTTGAAAAGGACGATAATCCCTGAGTTTGTTTCGGCTATTTCTTCTCAGAGGTAGTCAGTTAGGAAATGCGGGCTACACCTAGTTAAAAAAATAAAATAAAAAATAAACAGGACGTGTAAAAGTGATCAGTGATCCTACTTGCTTAATAAACGATTTCATTTCATTTCAATTTGCCAGCGGCGGTGTTTCCGTCGGACTACAATTTAAGTGTCTTCAAGGCTAGAAATCCGTTCAATAGTTTAGGCATGAGAGCGGAACAAAAAACAAAGACTTTGACTTTTACTTACCATGCTTTGCAAAATTATGGAGCGTGTGTTGAACTCGCGCCTCTTGGCATACCTGGAAGGTAACGATCTCCTCAGTGACCGACAGTACGGGCATCTTTATTCTATGGTACGGATTTCGCCGCAATCGGTCAACTGGGGACCTACTAGTGTATGCCACTCACTTGTGGGGCGAGGCCCTCGAGAAGAATGGGGAAGCGATTGCTGTCTCCCTTGATGTCTCGAAGGCCTTCGACCGGTTATGGCACGCTGGCCTTTTGAGTAAGCTTCCAGCGTACGGCATTTCCCCTAGCCTGACTGGCTGTGTAAAAGACTTCCTGACTGAACGGTCCCTCCGAGTTGTTGTCGACGGATGCTCATCTGAGCCCATGTCGACTAATGCCGGTGTTCCTCAGGGGTCTGTTCTCTCTGCAACTCTATTCCTGCTGCATATTAACGATCTGCTGATGCCCGGTATCTATGGGTATGCAGATGACAGCACAGTTGTAGAGAGATACCTGCCGGATGCTCTGGCTAGTAGGGAATCAATCCGGTCCGAAAGAGAGGCCATGGTTGAGCGAACGAGTGTTGCACTACAGGCAGTCTCCGAATGGGGCAATGCCAATCTTGTAGCATTCAATGCCGCTAAAACACAGGCGTGTCTTTTCACCGCCAAAAGGAGCCCGTTCACCTTGGCTCCTACTTTTCGAAATGTGTCCTTGGAGTGTACCGACCGCCTTCAGCTTTTGGGAGTTGAGATTTCCTCGAACCTTAACTTTGGGCGGTTCATTGAGTCCAAGGCCAGGGTGGCTGCCAGGAAACTTGGCGTTATCGCAAAGGTCCGGCAGTAGTTCACACCTGGGCAGCTTCTAATGTTGTACAAAGCACAGGCCCGTTCGTGTGTGCAGTACTGCAGTCACATTTGGTCTGGTGCTGCTAAGTGTCACCTGGCCACTTTAGATTCAGCGGAGAGGCGTGCGAAGAGGCTGATTGGTGACCCTGACTTAACTCGAGATGGTCTCCAAAGCCTAGAGCATAGGCGTAGAGTAGCCAGCCTTTGGGTGTTCTATAGGATGCATTTTGGGGAGTGTGCGAGGGAATTGCATGATTTAATTCCAATCAAATGGCTTGAAACGAAACTTAAGTAGAGCTTGAGTTTTGAGTCACGTTCTGTAATACGGGCTTAAGTCCTCAATTATTTGGCACCAAAAGCCCTTTAAAATCGTTATAAAAATGCAGTTAGTAACAGAGGTAGTATCGAGAGTATCTCGCTTCCTGAGAATCGAAGACAGCTAAAGTTATAACCGACCAATCAGTGAGCTCCCTTGTGCTTCCAATCTGGCAGATCTCATAATATCGTGTTCATTTTGTGTGGTGTTATTTTAATGAAAACTTGGGTTTTTGGGTTGTTTCGGAAATAAAAGAGAATAAAAAACTTGGTGTACCAGAAGCTATACCAGGGAAGGCGCAATCAATAAATTATTGGAAATAAAGCCAGCTATGTCCGGTCTAAATCCAAAAGTTGGGATTCATCCAACAACAGTCCATTTTAATTAATTCAATATAAAAAGAACGTTGCACTTGTTAGTTTAGATGGTTATCCATGAGCAGTCGCATCCGAAGCCTTTTCAGCTTTGGAGTCTGGGGTTCGCTTTACCAGTCCAACTGCTGATATGGCTAAACTTCGACATTTTCCATGAAGCGACTGCCGTCTGACCTCCACAACCCGAAGGCGACATCGAAGCATTGCAGTTAGACCAATTGTAGGACTTTTGAGGGCTCCAACAACCTGTAACGACTGCCACTAGATGTTCGTAGGGCAACCGGGACCAACGGCTTAACGTGCTTTCCGAGGCACGACCAGACCAGTACAAATATTCATATTCATGCATACAAATAGGTACTTGCACTGTGCGGG
The DNA here is from genome assembly GCA_017933935.1 of Sesamia nonagrioides. NCBI lineage: Eukaryota > Metazoa > Arthropoda > Insecta > Lepidoptera > Noctuidae > Sesamia > Sesamia nonagrioides. Next base: position 288,415 of record JADWQK010001039.1, on the reverse strand, counting down.
GATCGAACCCGCGCTGTCAAAAATAACTTCTCTATAAGTCTAGAACAAAACTCGTACAATGTATCTAGCCCCTAAATATATCCAAGTAACGTTTGTCTTTATTTGTAAAAAAAAAAATGGATTTAGCTGTGTTTGATTTTATACGCCTCATGAATATGTCTATGCCTCCAGCAGCATAAACTCATATAGGACTGGCAGTTTGGAATTCTGTTGATTTTTTTCAATGGCACAAAAAAAGGGTCTCTGCAATAAACCCGGGGGTCGGGTGCCGCGGTGATGCGTTGCTATTGGTTGGTGAGCGTAGGTAAGCGACTAAGCGTTTCTATAACGGTCGAGCGCTGCAAGCAGGAATAGATAATGGCGCCGCCGATTCTTTTGTTCACAAACATCGAGCATAATTTTAAGTTAAGTGCCTTTCGATCTTTTTCTTTCAATATCATTAAAAAAAGGATAGAAGATAATATTTCAGTTTAATCCTGTCAAATTAAGATATTCGATAGACAGTTTAAACGCGATTATAAACATGGCGACCTAAAATACGACAGGCCAAACTAACATAGGTATTATCACAGATTACAGAATACTAGCACGACTAAAATTATTCGAACCCCGTTTAGGTAGTTCGGCACAGTAACTATCCATTAGACAAACAAGCACGCAACGGGAAGCTATGCTACATCTTCTCGTCGTCCAAGATACCACAGTGTCTCAAGACTAAAGTCTTTGACCAGTGTGTGTTGCCAGTGATGACTTACGGAACTGAAACGTGGTCGCTCACAATGGGCCTTAGACGAAGGCTCAGAGTCACACAAAGGGCAATGGAAACAGCTATGCTCGGAGTTTCTCTACGTGATCGAATCAGAAATGAGGAGATCCACAGAAGAACCAAAGTCACCGACATAGCTCTGCGAGTCGCTAAACTTAAGTGGCAGTGGGCAGGGCACATTGCTCGTAGAACCGATGGCCGATGGGGCAGTAAGGTTCTGGAGTGGCGGCCACGTACTGGAAGACGCAGCGTAGGGAGGCCCCCAACAAGGTGGACTGATGACCTGGTGAAGGTCGCGGCAAGTCGATGGATGCGAGCAGCACAAGACCGGTCAGCGTGGAAAGCCTTGGGGGAGGTCTTTGTCCAGCAGTGGATATTTATAGGGTGAAGAAGAAGAAGACAAACAAGGCAATTTCATTAATTCAGGAGTAATTTAAATCATTCACTTTGCCACAACACAATTTTTTTTTTTCATCAAAAACTGACAACTCTGTAAACGTAAGGTAGCTTTGTCTAATTAATACGACTATAGTGGTTTTGGCGGGAAAGTTAAGCTGAGTGTCACGCTCATTTTTCATTGGACTTTTAAATGATTTATAGTGTTGTTTACTAAATAAAAGCGCGTGATTTATGTAGTAAAAAGTGCATTCAGTAAATAATTTATAAAGAACTTTGATATATCGCAGCATAGTAGCCTCATCATGACTTTGTCCCAACCTTCCTCCTAGTCGGTCACGCGGGAAACGAAAGGAGATAGGTTTAGGTTAGGTTAAGTTAGATTAGTTGGGCGCTTAAGCGCCTCGACAGGGACGAGGAACGAGGAAGCTGTCATACTGGATTTGGGAGTCACGCTACGTCTTCCGGTGCGTGGTCGCCACTCGAGAACCCGTCGGCCCCATCGTGCATCGGTCCTACAGGCAATGTGTCCAGCCCACTGCCACTTTAGTGTTGCAATTCTTCGGGCTATGTCGGTTACTCTCGTTCTTCTGCGGATCTCCTCATTCCTGATACACGCGTAGTGAAACCCCAAGCATAGCCCCCTCCATTGCCCTTTGAGTGACTTTGAGCCTTCTTATAAAGCCCATTCCACGTCTCAATTCCATAAGTCATCACTGGCAACGCACACTGGTTGAAGACTTTAATTGTCTTGAGACACTGCGGTATTTCGGATGAGAAGATTAGAGCTTCCAGAACGCAGCCCAGCCGAGTTGGATTCTACGATTGACCTCTTTCTCGAAGTTGGACCTTCCTAACTGGATAGTTTGTCCCAGGTACACGTAACTGTCAACAACTTCGAGAACAGAGTCTCCATTCTTTATAGGAGTCGGTACAACATGGGCATTAGACATGACTTTCGTCTTGTCTATGTTCATTTTAAGAACGACTCGCTCGGAGGCTCTGAGGTCTTCGAGCATTGTACTCAGGTCCTTTGCGGTCTCAGCCATGACTACGATATCATCAGCAAACCGAAGGTGTATCATGTACTCGCTATTGATGTTGATGCCCAGTCCTTTCCAGTCCAGAACCTTGAAGATATCCTCCAATGCAGCGGTGAACAGTTTCGGGGAGATAACATCTCCCTGTCTGACACCACGCTGCAGAGGTATTGGTTTCGAGGTCTGGTCCTGTATTCGGACTGACATGGTGGCGTTTTCGTACAAATTCTTCAGCGCTTCAATATACCGATAGTCTACTTGGCACCGCTGGAGAGACTGTATTACAGCCGAGGTCTCGATCGAATCAAAGGCTTTTTCGTAGTCCACAAGGAGGTTGGGTTTTCTTTACACATTGTATAAATTCTAAGCTATAAAAATGTAGTGTTGAAAGATATTACATTTTTTATGGTTTTGAAAAGAAAGGTTATGTAAGTAATAGCTTGATGTAATGTCTGTTTCGTTAAGGACGCCGGCGACGCACGACGGTACGCTGCCAGCTTATCTGCAACATTGAGCCTTGGAATTTGTACAAAGATCTGATAATTAACTAGACAGTTGTGATAACGTGCAACGTGACTGAATTATTGTAACAATTTATAGATATAAATGAGTATATCATGCGTATAAAAGGGTTTATTAAAAAAGAAAATGTTTTTGGCAACTGGAGCTGATTCCGACTATTCTGCCAGTGTCACGTGGTGTTTAAAAACTTTAATTAAAAAAAAACAACCGACTTTTTTGCATATTTGCAGGGTTGTTACTGTACAGAATTTGTCACCTTGATTTTTTTAAATACATATAAAGTTATAAACTAGCGCTTGACCGCAATCCCGCCTGATGGTAAGCAGTGACGCAATCGTTGATGGTAATGCGCACTAGTTTTCACTCTAGCCTTGATGACACTCAAATTGTAGTCCGACGGAAACACCGCCGCTGGCAAATTGTTCCAGTCCCTCGATCTTGTTCAGGTCCGGATCGTAGTGAATGCAAGGGTGGAAACTCGCCGTATGACGGGTCGTCCGATGGTGTCCGTTCCACCATCGGACGACCCGTCATACGGCGAGTGAATTAAATCATCATCATGATGATTTTATATAAATACCAACTGCCGTCTTATTACAAAACAAAATGTAACTTTAGTTCTAGAATTATCCTTTGAGTCAGTATTTGTATTTCGAACTTCATTTAAATTATGGCAAAGTTCTTAAAACAAAAGTGACAACTTAGTACCGAACTAGATAAAAAAAAAAACCCAGGTAGCCCGGAAAAATCTTCCAGGCTACCAGTTCAGTTAGGTGTACCGCAAGGCTCAATACTGGGTCCATTCTTGTTTTTAGTGTATATTAATGATTTACCATTCTATTTAAAGGGCATCTGTGACGTTGTGCTGTTTGCAGATGATACTTCTCTAATTTTTAAAGTAGACAGGAATGAACATGATTTCGAAGTAAACAGTGCACTCTCAACAGTTACGAATTGGTTAACGTCAAATAACATAATTCTTAATACCAAGAAAACGAAATGTGCAAAGTTCGCATTGCCTTAGAAATCTAGGACCCAACATTGTTTTAGATAAAGAGGTGCTTGAAACTGTGGGCAGTTTTTTTTGGGAATAACAGTAGATGCCAAACTTCAGTAGGGACCACAGATATCAACCCTAGCAGGGAGGCTTGTTGGACTTTCTGAGGGCTCCAACAACCCGTAACGACTGCCATTAGATGTTCGTATGGCAATCGGGACCAACGGCTTAATGTGCTTTCCGAGGCCCGACCAGACCAGTGCAAATATTCATATTCATGCATACAAATATTTGCACTGCAGCGGCGGCTTTCGCTACCGCTACGCCACGCAGGCTGTATAATTGTATATATATTGTACATAATAAAGAGTACTTATTCTATTCTATTCTATTGTATAATCATGGCTTGTAAGATTTAAAAATCTGGTACATCCAGATGTGCCTTATCTCGATATATCAATATAAGTCGTAGAGATACGTTGGGGAAATCGTTCGTCTCCGCTGACAGTGACTGCCGCTTATTTTTATCTGTAGGGCCGAGACACATTTGTGCGCAGTGCGATCAGCTGGGTTACAATGACGTGTTGATCCATCGTTGTTCCAATGTCTGACAAAGATGCAGCTTTACAGGATAAATAGCGCTGTCTCTTTTTCAGAACGGCATATTGATAGCGTTATCGCGTCATAATAGGTACGGACGGCAGGCCAAGCTACCCAAAACTATCAAATATTCCCAATCAACCTTGAACATTAATGCTTTAGGGATAAAGTTGAAAATCGAATGAAGAAAACTGACAGATTGTAGTAGATTGAAGTGCTGCCGTCTGTACTTCCGCAACATCGGGGAATTCCACATACCCCTGATCATTCTGAGAATTCTGTTGGAGCCGCCGCGAACACACATTATAAGGGTACATTATTATGTATGTACCTAATAATGGTGGCAAAACCATTTATAATATTACTAGCTGTTGCCCGCGACTCCGTCCGCTTTCTCCCTCGGACCGTGTTCTCTTCAAATAAGGTTTTATTTCCGATCGACCTTATTGCTCTTGCGATAGAGTCTTCTTTTAAATAACAGACTTATGCAAGTTCACATTCCCGTTTAGGTATAATTTCCTTGCCTCCACTACATATTGTGCCGCGTTTAACCTAACAGTTCCTTTGCCGTAATGTTGGCACTACTGCAACTTAGTGTGAGAGAGTTTACGATAGTGACAAAAAATGAATGCCAACATGACGGCAAAGGAACTATTAGATCTATGAAACGCACTCTACACAAGCCTGCATCCTCGCTTGTCTCACAGAATAAAATATTATCCGATAGGATATTTTTTTTTTCTTTGGCAGCTGAGTCGATGTCGACGATCGACGTTTTCCGCCAGTGAATGGGAAGTTATAGTAAAGGGCGGACGTTTTGGGGGACTGTCTTTTGTTATGACATTCAAAAAGCGCTGATTTTAGGCCTAATTTGAACAAATGAGTTTTGATTGATTGATAGGCTGATAATGAAGGTCGCTGAGTTGCTGTTTGCTTGATCTTTTTTTAAATTATAAACTAGTGCTTCACCGCAAGCCCGCCTGATGGTAAGCAGTGATGCAATCGTTGATGGTAAAGCGCGTTAGTTTATTAAGTGCCTATATAATAATAAAAAATAAAAAAACTAAGTGAATAGAAAGGAAGACGGCAGTTGAGCGAGGTGATGCAATGTTAAACTCGACACGACCAACGATGCTGCGCCAGAGGGAGATTGATCTGGAGACCCTCCACGACCAAACTTTCGACACAACAACATTTGGCGCATCGCACCCGACACATATTGCCACTCAATTACTCAGACCCATCCTCCGTACGGCTTCACTAGACATCATGCCGGAACACGACGAATGGCTAGCGACAAGATTTTGTCTGTTTTTGTCTTTTTTTCTTTTTGATCTGTCGTCGTCGTGTCGTTATATTCAATAGCTGTTCGGCCTATCGGCGCCACGGTGGTACTACACCCAAGCTGGGAAGATCTCCACCGTATGCTCCACCGTGTCCTCAAGGCGATCACAACTAAGGTCCGTATTCCAGAAGCTCACTCAAAACTCAAGCATCATTTTTAAACTCGTTTCAAGCCATTTTATTAGTTGAAACAAATTTTCAGTAATGTTTAAACAGAGATCGATGCTTGAGTTTCCTTCTGGAATACGGATCTTAGAACCTTGATTGGTACTTAACGTTTGAATAAAAGATGATATATAAATAAATATCCAATCAAGACCGACCTCTGCTGAAGTTTATACATTCAACAAACATTTTCGCGGGCGAAAAGATACGTCATTACGTGAATTTTCACGATCAAAAATAGCCATACACGGTGCCAAGGTCACACAGATAAAATATAACTGAATAGTGATAAAAACGTTTCTTGTAACGGGCGAGTGATAGAAGATTTATGACCTAGATAACGTTCCGCATTGCACCACAATATTTGGCAGACGATATGAGCAGCCACATTGTAATTGTAACCTCAGAACGCACGGTCATGACATTTTTAATTATAAAAGATGGCGGAAATGCGAGGTCATTAGCATGTGCGTCGCGGCATGATCGTGACGTTCGAAGTTCGAAATTCTCAACTATCTCTTTGAACACGAAGTTGGTGGGTGTTTTATTGGTTTTTTTTTCTTATATTTTTTTTTTAAACAGTGGGTGCCATTCCACTCTTGGGCAAAGGCATCCAACCCCTCCGTTCATGTTTCGTGAAACCTACGCGTCCTCTTTCTAGTTGTCGGAACCTATCTAGTCTCTTCCAGTCTAAGCTGGGCAGCTAAATATTAGTACAATACATAGGTAACAATGTCAAAGTTCTGGAAAACTATTGTCGTAATGCGGTCGTCACGGCCGTTTCATTCAAGTCAACATGTCTATTCATTATCACTAGAGATCGGAAATTACGGCGCTAATTATATACCTAAACTTGAACAAAATTCCGACGAAAGAATAATGTGGATACGCCTTATAACTAACAATTGTGTACTTAAAATATTTACATAAATTTTTCATTAAAAAATGACGAAATACAGAAATTAGAAATATTTTATTTGTGATACATACGTACACAAGGTTTCTCGTCATTTTTTAAGGAAACATTTACGCCATCTGGTAGTATTTTTAAAAATATTTAAAATCAAACTAGCTTTCCGCCCGCGGTTTCGCCCGCGTGGAGTTCGGTTATATCGCGTTTCCAAGAGAACTCTTCAAAAGTCCGGAATCAAAACTATCCTATGTTATTTCTCAAGGTCAACTTTATCTTTGTACCAAATTCCAATAAAATCAGTTCAGTGGTTTAAACGTGAAAGCGTAACAGACAGACAGACAAAGTTACTTTCGCATATATAATATTAGTAGGGATCCTATAATGGCATACACATTAACATCGTGTACCGAAAGGCATATCCATATTTTTCTTTACTCAAATCAAGTTTAGGTATTTAAGCGCCGGAATTGCCGACGTCTGATTATCACTCTCATCATCATCTCAGCGTTAATCCCAGTCGCATCCGCAGCTTTTTTTTTCAGCGTTGGAGTCTGGGGTCCGCTTTACCAGTCTAACTGCTGATTTTGGCTAAACTTCGACATTTTCTGTGAAGCGACTGCCGTCTGACCTCCACAACAGGTGATATCGAAGCATTGCAGTTAGACCAATTGTTAGACTTTTGAGGGCTCCAACAACCCGTAACGACTGCCACTAGATGTTTGTATGGTAACCAATGGCGGCTTAACGTGCTTTCCGAGGCACGACCAGACCAGTGCAAATATTCATATTTATGCATACAAATATTTGCACTGTGCGGGGATCGAACCCGCGCCTCCTTGCGCAACGGCCGCGTTCGCTACCGCTACGCCACGGAGGCTGTCTGATCGTCACTCTAGTTGTCATTATCAGGGTCCGTAGCTACAATCTTGCTGCTCGGCTGAATATAGTAGCGCGCTTTACTATCAACGATCGTATCACTGCTTACCATCAGGTGGGATTGTGGTGAAGCACTGGTTTATACAGTATGTTAACTAACAGAGGGCGTTCCCGTTAACCCGAAATAGTATAGCATACATACATGCTAAAAAAATATTTCCATTCGAAAACAAAATGTCTTAAAATTTTTTTCAATATGAAAATATTCAATAAAAATTGTAAATTGACATGTAAAAGAAACACAATGTACACGCGAACATGAAAGATGGCAACGTCGCAATTTATTTATACATGACGACTACTATTTTGATTTAAAACAGGAGGTTTCAAATTTATTTCCAATTAGAATTTTTTTTTATGCTTATTTTTCTATGCTGATAATTTTATTTTAATCTATTAATGATATATATTAACGAGTTTAAGGGAACGCCCTCTGTTATTTAACATACTGTATATTACTAGCTGCGCCCCGCGGTTTCACCCGCGTAAGTAGTAGAAATATAAAAAAATAGATGTTGGCCGATTCTCAGACCTACTCAATACGCTCACAAAATTTCATGAGAATCGGTCAAGCCGTTTCGGAGGAGTATGGGAACGAAAAATGTGACACGAGAATTTTATATACATATAAGATATATATTATAGTTTATATATTTTTGAGTGTCATGGTAGCCTAGTGGTTAAAACACCAGCCTCTCTAGTATGAGTACGCGGGTTCGATTCCAGGTCAGGCAAGTACTAATGTAACTTTTCTAAATTTATATGTACTTTCTAAGTATATCTTGGACACCAATGACTGAAGGTGAAGGAAAACATCTTGAGGAAACCTGGACTTTAAGTCTGAAACCGCCAACCCGCATTGAGCAAGCGTGGTGATTACGCTACGAGACCTGTACCCAGCAGTGGGACGATGAAAAGGTTGATAATGGTGATGACTAGTTTATTAATAATTAAAAAAAAAAATCAAAAACAACCTCCTGTGGAGACCGTAAAGCTTTCTCTAAATCTATCTGTGTGCGGCAGCACGTAACCACTCTGCCACCGTCTTCCCTGGAGTCCTGGAGTTACTGGTCCATCACTTACCTGGCCTCTAATTGGGTAACACACTGTTACTATCAGTTACAATCCCTTCGAAGCATATTGCTAATCCATTGCTCCATATTCAAAGAGGTGAACATTCATTCATTCATCACATTTGAAAATCTTATGTATGTCCATAAAAATATCTCGAATTTTAAGAAAATAAGCGATATTCATAATATAAATACCAGGAACAAACACAATCTTGCTGTACATCACACTCGTCTCCACAGAGTAGGCAACTCGTTCATGGGTAACAATGTATACACTTTTACAACAAGCTTCCCATGGACATTCGAAACTTACCCATTAAACGATTTAAGAACCATATAAAGGCCAAACTTTGCAAAAAGGGTATTATGAAATCACAGATTATTTAGAAGACAAAAAAGCTTGATGAGAAGAAAAGATGATCCCTGAGTTTGTTTCGGCTATTTCTTCTCAGAGGTAGTCCGTTAGGAAATGCCGGCTTCATCTAGTTAAAAAAATAAAATAAAAAATAAACATGACGTGTAAAAGTGATCAGTGATCCTACTTGCTTAATAAACGATTTCATTTCATTTCATATATTCGAAAATGTTTCTTCTCATCGACGTTAATAACGCAATGAATGTTGTTGAACTGTCACAATGACACCCATTGCTACTGATGGTGTGTTGTGGTGGTTTGCTTAACTTGTAAATGTTTTAAACAGGACATACATCACCAAGGTTGCTGAGGATTCCTCTTCCGCTTTCTCATAATGTGGAAGTTCCGCAATATTTTGAGTTCCTCAACCGTTACCGCATCCTAATAAATAAAAATCAAAAATTCCTCTTCCGCTATCGCTTCCTCAAAATTTAAGAGGAATTTCAGTGTGATGCGCATTAATATGCATGAAGATAGTCTTTTATGGTGGAAACCGAAATAGTCTGAGCTTTATGGAGCTGTACCTCAATATCTATCTTCTCCTCCATCAAGTGTCCCCAGCGAACGACTTTATAGCAATGCTGGATTGGTTTATGATGAGTTAAGAAACCGCTTGTCAGGGGAAACAGCGTCCAAATTATTTTTTAAAAAAATAAACCTCCCTATAATTAATTTAAATTATTAATATTTATTAATAATCATATTTTTTAAATTGATTAATAATATCTACTTAATTAATAAAGAAATAAAGGCTGCATTATTATTTTCTTTTCAATTCCTAAATAAAATTATATCATTTTGTCATATTAATATACATATTTCTTGTGTGCGTGTGTATGTCACTGAACTCCTCCTAAGCGGCTGGACCGATTTTGATTAAAAAGAAATTGTTTGTTCAAGGGGATTCGAGAATGGTTTAGATTCACAATTTGATCCACTGGAAAATTTTCTTTCAATTAATTTTTGTGTGTGTATAGGACAGTGTCCGTTGGGTCCCCTAGTCATTCATATAATCCTCTTCCTCATCCGCTTCCTCTTCCGCTACCTCATCCGCTTCCTCTTCCGCTACCTCATCCGCATCCTCCTCCTCAAAAAATATCCTCATCCTCATCCGTATCCTCTAAATTTGTGATTGACACTTCCTCTTCCTTTACCTCATAGTCACTTCCTCAACAACCCTATACATCACAGACAAAGAATTTCGCCATCTAAACGTGTACAACATTCAATATGGAGAAAATGTATAGGTATGTACGTTTACGGGTTTTTTTTTAATATAAATTATAAACTAGCGCTTGACCGCCATCCCGCCTGATGGTAAGCAGTGACGCAATCGTTGATGGTAAAGCGCAGTAGTTTATTAAGAGCCTATTCACTCTAGCCTTGAAGACACTCAAATTGTAGTCAGACGGAAACACCGCAGCTGGCAAATTGTTCCAGTCCCTCGATCATCATCATCATCATCTCAGCGTTTATCCGGTTGCATTCGCGGCTTTCGCGTTGGAGCCCGGGGTCCGCTTTCCTGCACATTCTCCTCCATTTCGCACGATGTTTAGCATCCTGTGGTAAGAGCTTGTTGGCACGCATATCATCTCTTACAACGTCAAGCCAGCACTTCTTTGGTCTACCCCGCTTGTTCCGGCCCGGCGGAGGCGCCATGGAAAGACATTTGTTACCCGCGTAACACGTTTGCGTAAGACGTGGCCGTACCAGCGTAGGCGACCCTCCTGCAGCTTGTCTGCAATGTCACGGACACGAAGACTGCCACGGATGCGGGAGTTCCTGATGCGGTCTTTCCGCGTAACTCCACACATCCGCCGCAGCATATTCATCTCCGTGACACGCAGCTCCTGCTTGTGTCGGTCAAGCACAGGCCACGCCTCAGTGCCATACAGGAGAACAGGTCTAATGATGGTTTTATAGACCTGCCCCTTAAGCTTAACCGGCATTTTTGGGTCACAAATGACACCTGTCACCTCACGCCATTTCGCCCAAGCCGCGGAAATACGTGCCCTGACGTCGCAATCAATGTCGCCGGGCGCGTGGAGCACAGACCCCAAGCATTTAAACTGATCCGTGCACTCGACCATGTCTCCGCCTATGCGCACAGACATGGGGTCTGTCGTGTTGCTGGCGAAGTACACGGTCTTCGCCACGTTGAGTTTCAGACCTCCGTTCTCAAGCGAGTCCTTCCACGCATTCACACGCCGCACCAACCGTTCCCTGTCCGCGTCCGCCAGCGCGATATCGTCAGCATATATGATTAGCCAGGGAGGCTGCTGATGTGAGTCCTTGATGCTGTCCGACAAGACGTCTAATATCACGCCGAACAGAAACGGACTAAGGACGGATCCCTGGTGGACTCCGACGATGATGGGGAAGGGCTTATTGTCGCCAACAGCGGTCCTAACAACGGTCCAGTCCCTCAATGTACGCGGTATAAAGGAGGAGGCGAAACACTTCGTCCGGTACATAGTGGTGTTAACAACGTAAGGGTGGAAACTCGCCGTACGACGGGTCGTCCGATGGTGGAACGGAGATGGGGCAAGCGCTAGTTTATAACTTATAAAAAAAAAACATGCAATTCCCTCGTACACTCCCCAAAATGCATCCTATAGAACACCGAAAGGCTGGCTACTCTACGCCTGTGCTCTAGACTTTGGAGACCGTCTCAAGTTAAATCAAGTTCTCTAATCAGCCTCTTCGCACGCCTCTCCACTGGATCCAAAGAGGCCAGGTGACACTTAGCAGCACCAGCCCAAATGTGGCTTCAGTACTCCACACACGAACGGACCTTTGCTTTATAAATATTTGCTTTGATATTTTCCAGCAAGGTGACTGAAACCAAGGCCAGCGTAATTGTTAACGTTAAAGGAAATTAATACCACCAAGTAATATATTGGCACATCTGCGTAAAATGTGAGACTAAGTTTATTCATCATCATCAACCTTTTTATCGTCAAACTGCTGGGCACAGGTCTCCTCTCACACAGAGAAGGATCCAGAAGGACAAGGTCATCTTGTCGGGGGCCTACCCACGCTGCGTCTTCCGGTGCGTGGTCGTCATTCGAGATCCTGTCAGTCCTACGGGCAATGTGTCCGGCCCACTGCCACTTAGGTGTTGTAATTCTTCGGGGCTTCGGCCTATATCGGTTACTCTCGTTCTTCTGCGGATCTCCTCATTCCTGATTTGATCAGAGCAGTGAAACATCAAGCCCTCTCCATTGCCCTTTGAAGAAATTGGCGCCGATTCAGTTGTTGACAAACTAAACTAATTTTAAGTTCTGTGCATCTATTTCTTTCCATTTTAATAAGAAAAGGACAGAAGATAAAATGTCAGTTTAGACCTGTCAAATTAGTGCGCTCCTGACGTAAACTGGTGTATTTTTGGTCGCCATGTTTATAATCGCGTCTAAAATGTCTATGGAGTATCCAGTGACGGATTAAGACTACTCGATGCCCTAAGCAATCCACGCCCGTGAGCCCCCCTGTCCGTATGTCAACTAGAATCTGTCTTTAAGCTTTTACCGCCTAAAAACATTAGATTTTTGTAAAATAAGATGATGAGATGTAACGTAGGGGAAGGTCGGGTAAACTGGCCACCCTAAGCTTTGAATGACTGCTGCTTAAATATGTATTAATTATTTTATCTCATATTATCAATTTATACTCTCAAGTTAATGTCATTTTGATATCACATTGTTATTTTCACGTAAAACAAAGGATAAACTACTATTTTTGGCGTTTTAATCAAAATGGGAAATTGACCACTTTACCTACCCAGGGAAGGTAAACTGGCCTACACCATCCACGAAGCAGGTAAAGTGGCATAGTCTCAATAGAATACACTTTTTGTTATATTTTTTTTAAGTTTTATTAGGAAATAATACAATAGGCGACCAGAAGATAAAGGAAGTCAATTTTTCTTCATTATTAACCTTGGTATCAACTTATAAAAAAAATATTTTAGGAACAAAATTCACAAAGAAAGTTTTTCTAAATAATCCGTTGTCTAAACGGTCACAACCCGAGCATGCTTCATGGGCCCACCTTTTGCAGACAGAACACTGTATCCATCCATCATCATGTTTTGATTTAGACCACGTTTCGCCGCAGTAAAAACAGCTGGAGCTAACAATGGAGGGGTTAATGTACCAAGTTGCCAATCTAATAATGGCGACATTAACGTGCTTGCTTGCATATCTAACATTGGTGGTGTAATTGCTAGTGAGCTCTCTTGGGTATCCTGTAGAATTGATGGAGACTCTCCTCTATCAAGTGTCTCATCCTCTTTGCTGGGATCATTCTATTATGTTTCCGTTACAGCAAGAACCGCTTCTGCTTCGTTCGCTCGTGTATCAGGTGTTTCATTTTCTTTGTTGGCCTCATTCTGTTGTGTTCCCGGATCAGCAAGAGCCATATCTGTTGTTGTCTGCAGCTAAAAAGTCAGGATCTTTAAAGGCGTGACGATCCATTGGCTCTATTCCACATTTACGAAAACCATTGACTGAAATAGACCGTTGGGCTGCCTCACTGTAAGCTTCGCCAAAGAGTTTGCTGAGTTGGAAGACAAGTTATTGAACTTCCTTGGTTATTGCGAATATACTGTTCAACTGCGCGGATGTAGTTTTTATTAACAGGCCCTACTATATTAAAGCCCTGTGCTCAAGCAAGTGAGGTTGCTTCAGGGCTTCTTAGTGTCAGTTCCGGATGACGTTTTCTAAAAGCAGAAGTCCATGCTTTTCCAGCCATTTCAGTTTCTGTGTTAAATGTGTGTTCTATATTAATGCGTTCAGTCTACTAATAAACCAGTCTCCGTACATCTTGTCAAGTTATTCAGTAAAATCGCTTATTCATTTCCAAAATGTGATGCACCAATTCTTGTACTTGCTCCGGACTGAAAGTTGGGCGGCAAGACCAACGGCAACGGCTAAACCAATACTTTTTTTATTTTCAACAACTTTATTTATTCCTTTTACAAATCTTTTGAGCGTTGATTGAGGAACATCGAATACTTCGCTAGCCTTGAGGTAAACCATTTCTTGGTTTCTTAGAGCTCTTATAGCATTTTTCATTGATTTAGAGTCCCATGTCTGTTGCTGCATCTTCCGGTTGTATGTATTTGGCATACTTATAAATATATAACAATAATAATTTAAATTTATTGGAAAAAATATAATTGAGACGGGTAAAGTGGCCTACTAGGTCACTTTACCTGACTACTAAGTAGGCCACTTTACCCGAAATAGCGAAGCGAAGAAAAAAAATTTGCTCAAAATTCAAATGAGGTTATATTGTCCGCTTTTGCCATGAAATAACAAGACCATAACAGAGACTAAACCGTTAAATTATTGTATTATTTATAACTTTTGTTTAACACAGTAACTTATCACAATGTTTAAACCACTTACCTTAGATCATAGACCACAAAAATCACATTTTTTGCTATAAAATCTTAACGCGTGAAGCAAGCGTGTTCGTGTTTACTAGATCACTAATGGCGTCAGACAGTAAATTATTTACACATCCTGTTGATAGATGGCAGTACTTGGTTCGTCATAAAAACTTCGGTGACCACTTTACCCGCCTGGGCCACTTTAGCGAACCTTCCCTTACCTTAGAAATGGAGTAAGTGCGACAACCATTGATATAATATTAAATTTATCAATGGCAACAACAATCAAAACCATAGCAAATGCGCCTGGCGGCTTTTTCGGGCATTGAATTCAGGCAAGATAGTCATCACCATCTCAGCGTTAATCCCAGTCGCATCCGAAGCTTTTTCAGCTTTGGAGTCTGAGGTCCGCTTTTACCAGTCTAACTGCTGATATGGCTAAGCTTCGACATTTTCCGTGAAGCGACTGCCGTCTGACCTCCACAACCCGAAGGTGACATCGAGGCATTGCAGCTGACCAATTGTTGGATGTTTGAGGGCTCCAACAACCCTTTAACGACTGCCACTAGATGTTCGTATGGCAACCGGGACCAACGGCTTAACGTGCTTTCCGAGGCACGACCAGACCAGTGCAAATATTCATATTCATGCATACAAATATTTGCACTGTGCGAGGATCAAACCCGCGCCACCTTGCGCAGCGACCGCGTCCGCTACCGCTACGCCACGGAGGCTGTCATGAAGATAGTATTAACATAGAATAAAGAGAGGGAAGTACGTTATCTTCATACAAACGGACCGCGCGCGGCTTGTATGTGTGCGCCATAGTATCTATGCGTCGCCGCACGCACACCTAAACACAATATTAGAGTGCCTATGACTGCGCTAGTCGCGGCTAGCACCAAAGAGTATAGTAAGTATATAATTAGCTAGCACGGAACGAGGTTCGCGCGTCACGGCTTTTCGGCACATTAGCTTTTAAAAAATGATCACATAAACTGCAAAGTTGGTATGTCTATTTATGAACAAATAAAAGACTTATATTTTTCAAATTATATTTCTAAAAGTTATTTACAAGGATACGGATATATTACACATTAAAGTTTAATAACAACGCGTTTCATAATAGTCGAAACCGAAGAAAGTAGGTATTTTTCTGTAGCTAATTTGTAATTTTGTATTAAATGTGTGATTCAATAGATGTTATGTTTGTATTATTTATATTTGTATTAATTAAAAATAAAAATAAATATGGTTCTTTATGTGTACAAAACTAAAAATAAAAATTACAAAAAAAAACTGACTAGTATATGTAAACTATATACTAAGCAAATAATTTAAACATAAGCTCTTAGTCTATAAATATTTGTTAGCGGTTTGGGCGACAACCGTAACCGACGAAGCGCGGACAGTCGTCAACCCTAAGACAGTAGGCAATTAAATCGCGGATTGGGTCGCAGATAACCTACTTCCCCTCTTTATTCTATGGTATTAACGTCTAAATGTTTTTAATATATCGGACTCTGTCTTAAAACGCGCCAATTTTCAAATTAGTCCAAACTTTTTTTGGTGTGGTTTTTGGTGACTTAAGAGTGAGACGTGATTCGCGATGCCCTCAGGACAGACTTTTTTTGTGTTTCTTCTGGTGCCCCCCCAGACGTGATGCCCTAGGCTATTGCTTAATTTGATTAAGGGTTAATCCGTCACTGGGAGTATCTTAATTTGTTAGGATTAAACTAAAATGTTATCTTCTATCCTTTTAACTTAAAATTAGTTTAGTTTCTGAACAACGGAATCGGCGCCAGGTCAAATATTCTCAATCAACCTTTAGCCTTAGTGCTTTACAGATAAAGTTGTAAATCTATATTACTTATAAATAAATCAGACTGATTTTGGGCCTAAATGGGCCTCATACGAAGGCTCGAGAGTCACACAAAGGGCGATGGAAAGAGCTATTCTCGGAGTTTCTCTGCATGATCGAATCAGAAATGAGGAGATCCGCAGAAGAACCAAAGTCACCGACATAGCTCTTCGAGTCGCTAAAATTAAGTGGCAGTGACCAACCGATGGCCGATTAGGCAGTAAGGTTCTGGAGTGGCGTCCACGTACCGGAAGACGCAGCGTAGGGAGGCCCCCAACAAGGTGGACCGATGACCTGGTGAAGGTCGCGGGAAGCCGATGGATGCGGGCAGCACAAGACCGGTCATTGTAGAAAGCCTTGGGGGAGGCCTTTGTCCAGCAGTGGACATCTATAGGCTAAAGAAGAAGAAGACAGAGTTTAGTATGTAGTTTGATGTCGTGTCGTCTGTACTGTATCGTTGGCAAAGAAAGTACCCTAATTACGTAACACACACTATTACACTATACAATCAATTGGAATCATATTGAAGCATATTGCTAATCTATTGGTCCATATATTTCTCGGTGGTAGGCCATAACATCGGCAGCCGGCAGAAGTCACCACCCACCGGCAAAGTCTTGCCGCCAAACGATTCGTCGTGTTCCGGCATGATGTCTGGTGAAGCCGTACGGAGGACGGGACTGAGCCGCTGTGTGCTGGGTACGATGCGCCAAATGTTGTTGTGTCAGGAGTTTGGTCGTGGAGGGTCTCCAGATCAATCTCCGTCTGGCGTAGCATTGTTGGTCGTGTTGTTTGGGTTTAACATTGCATCACCTTTTTTTTTTTCGTGGGGGAAATCCTCATAGGATGTCCGCCGCCCTAGGGTGGGCGACGGGGTCTGTCAGACTTTTACTGACTAAAACCACCCCGGTGTCTCTTCTACCACGAGCGCGCGTGGGGCCGCGGGAGTCTAAATTCTTCCGCAGCCCCACACTCTCGTGCTGGCCAACATTGCATCACCTCGCTCAACTGCCGTCTTTCCTCCTATTCACTCAGTTTTTTTTAGTTAATCGTGTTTTAATATACTAGCGCGCTTTACCATCAACGATTGCATCACTGCTTACTATCACGTGGGATTGCGGTCAAGCACTTGTTTATCATAATCAACCTTTCATCGTCCCACTGCTGGGCACAGGTCTCCTCTCATACAGAGAAAGATTGAGCGTAATCACCACGCTTGCTCAATGCGGGTTGGCGATTTCAGACTTAACGTCCAGGTTTCCTCAAGATGTTTTTCCTTCACGTTTTAATCTGTTATTGGTGTCTAAGATATACTTAGAAAAGTTACATGGGTACTTGCCTGACCTGTAATCGAACCCGCACACTCATACTTAAGAGGTTGGTGTTTTAACCACTAGGCCACCACGATTACTAGTTTATAATAGGGTTATATCCTAAAAAACAATTTAATGTCCATCAGATAGATTTATAAAAAATATTGAACACGTATTTTTTATTTCATTCAAATACTTAGGAAGATATATTGATTTGAAATGTCGCATGACGTCACGCCGTGGTACAAAATATACCACGGCGTGACGTAATTAGCCCCCACTCCGTAACTTTAATACGCTATACCTCAGCAGTTATTGGTAAATTTCGACAAAATAAAAAATACGGGTCTTATTTTTTTATTATCTATCATCGTCATCAGCCTCTACTCGTCGACTGCTGGACATATCTCCTTCATGGCACGCCAACAAGCTCGATTCTAAGCAGTTCTCCGCCAGCCACTACCAGCCACCTTTTTGATGTCGTCGCTCCATCTCGCCCAAGGGCGTCCTACGCTACGTTTGCCATTTGCTATAAGACGGACTAATTAATTTTTTGGTTTTCAACTTTTCATACCTTGGATACATCCCTATTTAAAAAAAAAAATGTTCGAAAAATGTGGCTAATCTACAAAACAAATAACGCAATGTATGTTGATGGACTGTGGAAACATTGATACTGATAGTGCTCAAGATCATTGACCCTTGACAGCGATTTTGACCCGTGTTCTTCTAGTACGCCCCTACCCGTCCCGTTACGTCACTTGTTACGTTAGTATGACGCAACAGTATTGATTTTCTTGCCCGCGGTAGTTGAAGTAGCACAGATTATATAATGTTATTTTTTTTCTCTAAACTAAACCTGAATCGATTTAGTTGCTTATTCTGTTCATTTTTTTTTCCCAAATATACAACATAGCTGTTGCCCGCGACTCCGTCCGCGTGGACTTCATTTTAAAAGAGCTCAGTTGGTATAAAATAAGCGCCTGTTAAAATAATGGGAGCAATATGTACGTTCACGTTCACTGCCTTTTGGCAACATTTTTTGTTACTGCTCTGCTCCTATTGGTCATAGCGGGATGTTATATAGCCTATATCCTTTCTCAGGCTCTAGACTATCTGTGTACCAAATGTCATTACAATCGGTTCAGTAGTTTAGGTGTGAAAGCCGGACAGACAGACAGACAGAGATACTTTCGCATTTATTATATTAGTATGGATTACTTTTTGTTTATACGAAGCCCGAAACACGTGTCCAGTATTTTTAAGTGAAGAATATTTGTGGTATGTACAAAATTTCAAAAAGATGTAATGCAAAACCATAAACTTGCAAACAAACCACTGAGCTTGTTTTCCAACAAAAATATGGTCAAAGCTCCGCTCGGACGGGCGAGCGCGGTGCTTTGACCTCTGGCGTCAGCTGTTGCGCGCGTGCAAGTACTATGATCTATCGTAAGTTGCGTGGAGCGCTCAGTAATCTGTTAATCACACTGCAACAATTTCTAAATGTATTTTGGGAATAAATATAACATGGTATATAAATGATTGGAATCGATTCAGTTGCTTATTCTGAACGAACTACATAATTATATTCAGGTTTGGCGTAAACAAAAATTTCCGTTGTATTTAAAAAAAATTACAGTGTAGTTACTGAGCGCAGAACACAGTTCACAGCGGATCATAGTGTACTAGCTAGGGCCACCGCCGCGCGCCGCGCCCGCCGCCTGCGAGCCGGCGAGCGGCACGTTGATCATATTTTGGTAGGGACAACAAGGTAACATAACAAGTAGGGTTGTAACGGAGGCTTGTTAGCGGAGGCGGAGGCGGATGCGGAGGCGACGAGTCTCACCTCCGCGGATGCGGAGGTTAACGGAGGCGGAGGCGGAGGTGAAAGTACATATAGAAAAAATTGAAATTTATGGTTAATTAAAACATTTTTTTTATTTTAAATACGTACATTAATAGTAGTATACTTGGTAAAAAAAAAAAAATTATTACCTTCTTGTAATGAAAATTAAGGAGAAACAAATTGTGTTTGCCGCATTCCCGCCTCGCACTAGTTGATTCTTGACCATTTCGCGCTCAAACGCGGCCGGACGGTTGTCGAGCGTCGCAGCTTGCGCGTTATTTATTTTATAAATACGTAAATAAACCTCCGTTATAACTCCGCAAAAAATTGTGCGGAGGCGGAGGCGGAAGCGAAGATACGATTTCTTGCGGAACTTCCGCAGTAACGGAAGCGGAGGCGAAGCTCCGTTACAACCCTAATAACAAGCTTATAACTTCGTGATTATTCATGATATCTTTTTGAAATATTGTACATAAATTCTTTACATAAAAATACTGGACACGTGTTTCGGGTTTCGAATATACAATCAATAACGATGTATAAAAAAAAAAACCGCAAAAGTACACCTATGCCTCTATTATTGTCTTTTTTTGTCAAAAACTTAGCACATTTGTCTAATCGTCGTCTGAACATCACGATAAAAATGAGTTATATTTCGGGATTTTGAAATATCATATTTCTTATAGTGATTCAAGTTTGAAAAAAAAAATACAATGATAGGAGCACGTACGTACGGAGGACGGGTCTGAGCAGTTGTGTTGCGATGTGTACCGGATGCGATGCGCCAAATGTTGTTGTGTCGGGAGGTTGGTCCTGGAGGGTAACGGGATCCGAAGCACGGTGCTCCGCTGGCCGACCGCAGGTAGTTGGGGGCCCAAGTAGTGTGCCAGCCACATACGAAAGGCTGCCCCGCCAACTGCGAAAAATCCCAGGGTGGCCCCATCGTGCCGGTTGGCGACCGGACGAGAGGACCCGATGGCGATCCCTGGGGGGGTTCGGGCGTCCCCGCAGTCTCCATATCAATCTCCCTCTGGCCCAGCATCGTTGGTCGCATTGTTGGGTTTAACATTGCATCACCTCACTCAACTGCCGTCTTCCTTCCTATTCACTCAAAAAAAACCAACAATTATGAAAAGGTCCAAAAAGAAAAGTAGGTGTGCACAGCGGGCGCACGTCCTCTCCTTCAAAGTGCACCTCTCTAACATTAGAGGTCTGCACTCCAATCTCTTAGCAGTACACCATCACCTTGAGACTGAGAAGCCGCATCTACTTTTCTTGACGGAGACCCAGATCAGATGTCCGCCTGATGCGGCATACCTCGGCTACCCGGGATACTCTTTGGAGCATCATTTCCTGCAGCGTGCCGGGGTCTGTGTGTATGTTCGCAATGACATCTGTTGCCGGCGTCTCCGTCACCTCGAGGACCCTCATTTTTCGTCCTTATGGCTGTTGGTTGACACTGGTGTGGACAAAATTGTCTACACCTGTGTCTACCGATCGCACAGCGGTGATCAGGAGACAACTCGGTTATTCGACCACCTCAGTGAGGCTGCTGACAATGCGCTACATCGGCACCCTGACGCTCAGTTCGTCGCTCTGGGGGACTTCAACGCCTGCCACCAGGACTGGCTCTTCCCATACCAGAGGACCGACCACGCTGGGAGAGAAGCGCGAAACTTCGCGCTTTCTATGGGCCTTTCCCAGCTGGTAGAGCAAGCGACTAGGGTGCCTGATGTAGTTGGCCACACTGCCAACTGTTTGGACCTTCTGCTGACCACTGATCCGGACAGATGTGTTGTAACAGTTTCCTCACCGTTGGGAACTTCAGACCACTGTCTGGTGAAGTCTGTGTCGTCCTTCTCCCCACCAGATCACGACTCCCGTGGTGAACGGCGATTGTGGCGATACAGGTCAGCGGATTGGGATGAGATGCGCCACTTCTTTGCGTCTTATCCTTGGCAGCAGGTCTGCTTCTCTTCTAACAATCCGTCGAGCTGTGCGGACGCTATAACCGATGTGGTGCGTCAAGCTATGGAGTATTTTATCCCATTCAATGACGTGCCCGTCGGTGGCTCGGCTCGCCCATGGTTCAATGCCGATTGTGTCCAAGCTGAACAGCGTAAGCACACGGCATTTCTCGCCTGGGTTGACGCTCGTGACCGCGGAGCTCCGGATCTAAGCTCAAAGAAGAGAGCCTTTAACCGTGCTGCCAAGTCCTACAAGAAAGCGCTCAAGAAGGCTCGCTTCGACCGCATCACCCATATTGGCAACAAGTTATCTGCGCAGCCATCCGGTAGCAGATCTTTTTGGTCCCTTGCCAAGTCGGTTGAGGCGAACTTCTGTCGGCCCTCACTGCCTCCGCTGGTTAGGCCTGATGGAACACTGGCTCATACGGCGAGAGAGAAAGCAGGTCTCTTTGCTTCTCTCTTTGCCCATAATTCGCGTCTTGATACTGGCAGTGCTACTCCACCTAATTTACCTCATTGCGGAGCTTCAATGCCTGAGGTTCGCATTAGGAACAAGGAGGTTCTGAGAGTACTGTGTCGTCTGGACGTGGATAAGGCTAGTGGTCCGGATGGTATACCAGCGATTGTTCTTAAAGCTTGTGCGCCCGAGTTGTCTCCTGTATTGACGCGCTTGTATCGCCTCTCATTTAGGACTGGTATAGTGCCCAAGTCCTGGAAGCTTGCTAACGTGCAGCCCGTGCCCAAGAAGGGTAGTCGTGCCGATCCTACCAACTATCGGCCGATTTCGATCACCTCCATACTTTGCAAAATTATGGTGCGCGTATTGAATTCGCGCCTCTTGGCATACCTGGAAGGTAACGATCTCCTCAGTGACCGACAGTACGGGTTTCGCCGCAATCGGTCAACTGGGGACCTACTAGTGTATGCCACTCACTTGTGGGGCGAGGCCCTCGAGAAGAATGGGGAAGCGATTGCTGTCTCCCTTGATGTCTCGAAGGCCTTCGACCGGGTATGGCACGCTGGCCTTTTGAGTAAGCTTCCAGCGTACGGCATTTCCCCTAGCCTGACTGGCTGGGTAAAAGACTTCCTGACTGAACGGTCCCTCCGAGTTGTTGTCGATGGATGCTCTTCTGAGCCATGTCAACTAATGCCGGTGTTCCTCAGGGGTCTGTTCTCTCTGCAACTCTGTTCCTGCTGCATATTAACGATCTGCTGATGCCCGGTATCTATGGGTATGCAGATGACAGCACAGTTGTAGAGAGATACCTGCCGGATGCTCGGGCTAGTAGGGAATCAATCCGGTCCGAAAGAGAGGCCATGGTTGAGCGAACGAGTGTTGCACTGCAGGCAGTCTCCGAATGGGGCAATGCCAATCTTGTAGCATTCAATGCCGCCAAAACACAGGCGTGTCTTTTCACCGCCAAGAGGAGCCCGTTCACCTTGGCTCCTACTTTTCGGAATGTGTCCTTGGAGTGTTCCGACCGCCTTCAGCTTTTGGGAGTTGAGATTTCCTCGGACCTTAACTTTGGGCGGTTCATTGGGTCCAAGGCTAAGGTGGCTGCCAAGAAACTTGGCGTTATCGCAAAGGTCCGGCAGTACTTCACACCTGGGCAGCTTCTAATGTTATACAAAGCACAGGTCCGTTCGTGTGTGGAGTACTGCAGCCACATTTGGGCTGGTGCTGCCAAGTGTCACCTGGCCACTTTGGATTCAGTGGAGAGACGTGCAAAGAGGCTGATTGGTGACCCTGATCTAACTCGAGTCGGTCTCCAAAGCCTAGAGCACAGGCGTAGAGTAGCCAGCCTTTCGGTGTTCTATAGGATGCATTTCGGGGAGTGTGCGATGGAATTGCATGATTTAATTCCCCCATCTCCGTTCCACCAGCGGACGACCCGTCGTACGGCTGGTTTCCACCCTTACGTTGTTAACACCACTACGATCCGGACGAAGCGTTTCGCCTCCTCCTTTATACCGCGTACATCGAGGGACTGGAATAGTTTGCCAGCGGCGGTGTTTCCGTCGGACTACAATTTGAGTGTCTTCAAGGCTAGAGTGAATAGGCTCTTAATAAACTAGTGCGCTTTACCATCAACGACTGCGTCGCTGCTTACCATCAGGCAGGATTGCGGTCAAGCGCTAGTTTATAATATAATAAAAAAAAAAAAAAGTATAATCACGGTGTAATATTGTAGAAAAAAATTGCCCTAAAAGCGATATCCACGAAGAAAACAGCGGAATACGTTTGTATCTATAAAGCGTCACTAGAGTCCCCTCTTAAAGTTCTACATGCGAGCTTACTGCACAGAGGGCACCGCGCAGATCGATTGGTAGTCGGCTCAAACGTCGTTCATTACGTAACTGTACCCACTGGCGGTCTAACCTATATTTACGTTTTACTTGGCAAACGTTTCTTTCCAAATTCATGCGTTAAAGGAAATGTGAACAGCTGAATAACTGGCAGTATCGTTCCTATCGTTCGTTCGAATTTTCAAATTCAAAATTTCGAAATTCGAACAGTGTGGAGGGACGTCGATGGTGATTTCGCGGTAAAATGATTGTCAGTGTTGTCCGCAGTGGTTTTGTGTGAGGTTCAGTGTAAAATAGCCCTAATGGTAAGGCTTGCAGAACCGCATCCGGTTCTTCATTTTTTATTCCCGGTTCAAAAGCAGGTTCGGAACCGGGATTCCCGGTTCTTCCCGGTTCTCATTAATATTTTTAAAAGAGGTAATAAAATGTAAAAATCGGTGGAAAATTATTAAAAGGAAAGCTCGGTTGAAGAAAATTATCACGAAGGAATTTCGTACCCCACAGGGGGTGCCCTTAGTGCGTAGTCGCCCAATTTTAATTTACTTTTAAGTGCCCCTGGCTGGAGGCTTTAATTTTAATTAAGGCATCCACAGAGAAGTCCGGTTAAGTAGTTACGGCCTCTAATGGCCACCTACGAGATGCCATATCAAAAAAAAAAAAACCTCAATTTTCGCTGTTGACAAATTTGACAGGACAAAACTAATATGTTATCTTCTGTCCTTTTCTTACTGAAAAAGAAAGAATGAGATGCACTGAAACTAAATTTAGTTTAGTTTGTGAACTAATCGGGGCCATTGATACCAAGCTGAAGTGGCCTTCGTAGTTATCTCCTGTTACAAGTATTTTCCTCATTACATAACTGTATCAGATGATAGGTATGTATTGGCCGTGGCTTGGCTATTAAAGCCAATACTGGCCCCATTTGGCCAATGTTTGTTAATTGTATAGATACCTGGGAAATACCTCATCATCATCATCTCAGCGTTAATCCCAGTCGCATCCGAAGCTTTTTCAGCTTTGGAGTCTGAGTCTCTAACTGTTGATTTTTGGCTAAACTTTCGATATTTTCCGTGAAGCGACTGCCGTCTGACCTCCACAACCCGAAGCATTGCACCCTCCCGCTTGCAGATGTTCACATTGACGTACTCCCTTTCGCTCGCGAACATGGCAGCGGCAGAAATAACCGAAATCGCAATAGTTTGGACTTTTCCCTCCTATTATGTTATGGGGCACTATTTTTCATTGAAACTTTCAGGTTTTGTTGAGGAATAAACAAGGAATGCATTTTTTTATACTGATTGCGAAATAAATACAATAGCTTACATAAATGGCGTACACAAGATACCAATTATAATTCTCAGCACGAAAGCCAGTAACAATTTCGAACACATTTTATTTACTTGCCTTTACTTTTACACCATAAATTATATATTTGTATGCTTCTTCTGGTTATAAACTATAATAAAATAACAATACATACCTTTTTATCCTCAAAAATACACAAAAAATACCCAAAAACACAAGAGCGCCGAAATTTTGGTTCACACGCTTCCAAGAAAAAAACTTTGTAGACAGATTTCTTTGTATTTTTCCTGGCTTGAGTACGGGGTCCAGGTACTAAATTCAAGAGCGATATTTTCTCCTTTTCTTTCTCATAGACATCATATGTCAAGAAAAAGACAAAACATTATTATAACCCGATGTTTGACTTGACAATACACTCGCACACGTGCACACATGTGTGCACGTCCCGAGTGGAAGGTAGTATGATTAAGAGTGCACACATGTGTTCACGTCCCGAGCGAGAGGCAACAATTGTTAGACTTTTGAGGGCTCCAAGAACCCGTATTCCGTAACGACTGCCACTAGATGTTCAATTGGCAACCGGGACCAACGGCTTAACGTGCTTTCCGAGGTACGACCAGACCAGTACAAATATTCATATTCATGCATACAAATATTTGCAATGTGCGGGGATCGAATCCGCGCCTCCTTGCGCAACGGTCGCGTTCGCTATCGCTACGCCTCGGAAGCTGTCACCTGGGAAATACCTATTAGGTATTTAATGAAAGATATTACTTGTTTCAGTAAATTTCATAATTAGCCTCTACAGACAGCCTCCGTGGCGTAGCGGTAGCGAATGCGGCCCCTGCGCCGCTGCAAGGAGGCGTGGTTCGATCCCCGCGCAGTGCAAATATGCATGAACATGAATATTTGCACTGATCTGGTCGTGCCTCGGAAAGCACGTTAAGCCATTGGTCCCGGTTGCCATACGATTATTATTACTTATGGGGAAGGCTGTTGCTGATACTACGAGCTTTCCAATCAAAATGCACTTTTCTCCTGAGCTTACATAACCGAATCGACCTTTTATTAATTTCGAGTTTGACCCGTGACCTTGAGCTACTTACACACTACGCTGCGCAGCTACGTGTAGAATAGTTGGCGTGAGTCCAATCGACGCGAACGCAGCTCTAGTATTAGTACG
The DNA here is from genome assembly GCA_017933935.1 of Sesamia nonagrioides. Classification (NCBI taxonomy): domain Eukaryota; kingdom Metazoa; phylum Arthropoda; class Insecta; order Lepidoptera; family Noctuidae; genus Sesamia; species Sesamia nonagrioides. The sequence continues at coordinate 262,071 of JADWQK010001039.1, read as the reverse complement.
GGACACAATTCGACTTGCCCTTTCTTATGTAACATACGATGCGTGATTTGTTCTTGACATCCCGAATAGTTTCAAGTGCGCAGACGCTTGCCAGCGGGCGGTGTTCCATTTTTGTCCTTGAAGGAGACGTATAGAAGTTGGATTGTGTGTGTTGGTATGAATGCTGTTCCTAATTCAAGTTTGGTCTGCTAATTCATGTTTCTTTTTCTAATTTTGTGTCTACGGCAGTTTGTAGTCGAAAGATAGGAACGAAATTAAAAAAAAAAAAACGTTGTGAAACGAACCATGCATTCGAAAAAAGTGATTCTTTCTGAATTTCTCAAAGTAGGTTTATTTCAATAAATTGAGGAATGTTGTGAATTGTTAAATAAAATAGATAATTTATTGTTTTTAATTTTATAATTATAAACTACTTAATGCTTTACTGCGATCCCGTCTGATGGTAAACAGTGATGCAAAAAAAAAAAAAACACTGAGTGAATAGGAAGGAACTAAGGGAACTCTCACCAGGGAATCGGTAAGCAGCACTTCTCCTGTAGAATAACAAAATTACTAACTGCGATCCCAAACTCGCCTGCCAAGTGTGGGGATTATGGCAATGCCCCCCAATGGATTCACAGCCTTGGGGAGGCCTTTATACAGCAGTGGACCTCTATAGGCTAAGAAGAAGAATAGAAAGGAAGACAGCAGTTGAGCGAGGTGATGCAATGTTATTGATTGCAATACTTGGGTATAACATTGCATCATCTCGCTCAACTGCCGTCTACGCATCGTGCGTAGGAGCATCGTTGGTCGTGTTGTTGGCAACACGACCAACGATGCTAGAGGGAAAGTGATATGCATGCAGGTGCAGCGCACCCGGCACAAATCGCAACACAACTGCTCAGACCCGTCCCCCGCACGGCTTCACCAGACATCATGCCGGAACAAGACGAATCGCTTGGCGGCTAGATTTTGTCTGGTGGGTGATAACTTCAGCCGGCAGCCGATGTTATGGCCTACCACCGAGAAAAACTTAATAAAATAGATAATTTATTGTTCTTTAGTTATTAGTTTAAAACCTTAATTAAACCTTTGTTAAAAAGGGAAAGCGTTATTCATCCTGTACAGTTCTATCAATGTCTTACACTGGAACCAGCATGGTTTTAACAAGTCATAGTAATCCCCCTTGTAAAACCCTTACAATCGTTGAATATCACACGCTCGCACACGCACTTAACGGACAGACTACCGACACGTCTACTCTCGCCTGTGGCTCTCGTAAGAATGACCGACGTGGTGCGCTCGAGACAGTGCTGGTCTGTGACGAATGATACATTCTAAAAAGTAGGAGCCAAGGTAACGGGTTCCTTTCGGCGGTGAAAAGACACGAATATGTATTGGGGGCATTGAATGCTACAAGATTGGCTTTGCCCCATTCGGAGACTGCCTGTGTGCAGTACTCGTGCGCTCTACCATAGCCTCTCTTTCGGACCGGATTGATTCCTTACTAGCCCTAAGAAGTAGAAGTACTTACCTAAATTGATGAATTTTTGGTCGCCATGTTTATAATGGCGTCTAAACTGTCTATGGTATAGGTATTTTAATTTGACAGGATTAAAATAAAATGTTATCTTCTATCCTTTTCTTAACGAATAGAAAGGAAAAGATGCACTTAACTGAAAATGACTTTAGTTTGTGGACAAGAGCATCGGCGCCATTAATATCTATAGCTATACATGTTGTAGTTATTATGAAATAGTAATTTGAGTGCAGACAGTACCTTCTGGGATCCTTTACATTTTAAAAAAAGAAGTTCAAAAAAATTGGTTGCCTGTAAAGTCGGTATACGGGCGAAAGTTTTACGTGACAACGACTTTGGAGTGGTAAAATAATTTTAATGTGAATATTCATTCGTATAGTAGGAAGAAGGATGAAATAATAGTAACAATTTAAAACATTTATTTATACAAAGAATTATATTTAAAACATTAATTTATACAAAGAATCTCGCACTGAATTTTATATTAACAAAATTTTATTTTTACCTTTACACATACATACATACGTATTTATATACAAATATACATACAATAACTTGCAATACATTTGCGTACAATGAAACAGCGTTTACTACAACTTAACTTGTTCCTATCTGTCTCTCTCGCTCTTAGGCGGGCTAACCATGCCCGAGTGGAAGGGACGCGTGCCTCTCACTCGCTCTCATTGTGAGCGCATAACGTGACCCGGCAAACCAATTTATAAGACGTTGTCACGTCAAAAAATAAATTAATATACCATTATACATAGTTTTAATCTTTGCCACACTTTTAAACAGTCAACCAGTCAGTCAGTCTTTTAAACAGTTTGACTGCAGTCTTTCTCCTTGTGATGCTACCGAAACAATAATCACACGAAACAATAAAATTTTTGCTCCTGTCTACCTCATCTTCCAAACTTAAATATTTTTCCTTATAAATGTTAGCTGCCAGAGACAATAATCAAATTCAACCTCAACAATACATACATACATCCCTACCCACTCCACCGAGGATTGAATATTTTCTTTGTGTGTCTAGAAATTGAGCTTTGAATGGCAGATATAATGAATGGGAGCGGTCAGTTGTAATCACTTTATGTAATCAGATCTTTAGTACCTACGGTGAACAAAGTAATGAGTACCTAAAGCGCAGGCAAGACTTGGACGGCAAGCGAGCGTTCATTTAGTACACTAAGGTCCGTATTACAGAACGTCACTCAAACTCAAGCTATACTTAAGTCTCGTTTGAAGCCTTTTGATTGGTTGAAACTAGTTTTAAGTAATGCTTAAACAGAGATCAATGCTTGACTTTCCTTCTGGAATACGGACCTTAGATTTACACAACGATAAGGATTGACACTAAGGCCCGTATTACAGAAAGAAAATCAAGCATTGATCTCTGTTTAAACATCACTTAAAAATAAGTTTCAACTAATTAAATGGCTTGAAACGAGACCTAAGTAGAGATTGAGTTTTGAGTGACGTACACGCACCTAAGGTCCGTATTCCAGAAGGAAACTCAAGCATTGATCTTTTTTTTTTTATTATTTATAAACTAGTGCTTGACTGCAATCCCGCCTGATGGTAAGCAGTGATGCAATCGTTGATGGTAAAACGCATTAGCTTATTAAGCCTATTCACTCAAAAAAACTGAGTGAATAGGAAGGAAGACGGCAGTTGAGCGAGGTGATGCAATGTTTAACCCAACAACACGACCAACGATGTTGCGCCAGAGGATGATCTGGAGACCCTCCACGACCAAACTCCCGACACAACAACATTAGGCACATCGTACCCGGTACACATCGCAACACAACTGCTCAGACCCGTCCTCCGTACGGCTTCACCGGACATCATGCTGGAACACGACGAATCGCTTGGCGGCAAGACTTTGTCTGGTGGGTGGTAACTTATGCCGGCGGCTGATGTTGTTGCCTACCACCGAGCTATCTCTGCTTAAACATTACTTAAAACTAGTTTCAACCAACCAAATGGCTTGAAACGAGACTTAAGTAGAGCTTGAGTTTTGAGTGACGTTCTGTAATACGCACCTAAGTATTACTTTTATACTTATCATATTCATATTTTTTTCTCTTTGTTCTGTCACACTATTGTTTACATTTCTGTTTTACTTCTCCTTTCGCAGGTATACTGGAAGAAATTTTGGCGAAGGGGAACCATGTTACCCCGAATTTAACGCGAGGAAAGCCGCGGGCAAAAGCTAGTTAATTATAAAGATCAAGCTAAATGCATTATTTTCTTAGACAAGATAGAATATTGATAGATCTGACATTCCTCGTTTTATTTTTTTTTACTCTGACTTCACCCAAGTTTTCAGGGTGTGATGGTGTTTTTTTTGTATAATTATAAACCATTGCTTGACCGCAATCCCGCTGATGGTAAGCAGCAATCGTTGATGGTAAAACGCCCTAATTTTTTTTTTAGCTTATTCACTCTAGCCTTGAAGACACATAAATTGTAATCAGACGGAAATACCGCCGCCGGCAAATTGTTCCATTCCCTCGATGTACGCGGTATAAAAGACGAGACACGCTTCGTCCGGATCGTAGTAGTGTCAACAACTTAAGGGGGACACTCGCCGTACGACGAGTCGTCTGATGATGGAACGGAGATGGCGGATTAAGTCATGCAATTCCCTCGCAAATTCTCCAACATGCATCCTATAGAACACCGACAAGCTGGCTACTTTTCGCCTGTGCTCCAGGCTTTGGAGACCGTTTTGAACTAAACCTGAGGCGCCAATTAGGCTCTTCGCACGCCACTCCCCTGTATCCAAAGTAGCGATGGCATTTTGCAGCACCAACCCAAATGTGGCTGCATTTGGTACTCCACACACGAACGAACCGAACGATAAATAAGTACAGAATACAGATAAACTATGTACCGATTATCTCTGTAACCCAGCAACTGACGTAAAACTATACATATAGTACTTACTCGTACGCTAGCACACGTTCTATTTTTAAAATGCACGTGATTTTAAATAATCTTTTTGTTATTGTCGAACCGTTGCCCAGGCGTCTTGGGACGAAAAAAAAAATTCGGCGTGATAAATATAACGTCGTGTTCCGGCATGATGTCTGGTGAAGCCGTACGGAGGACGGGTCTGAGCAGTTGTGTTCCGATGTGTGCCGTAGTACGATACGTCAATTGTGGTTGTGTCGGGAATTTGGTCATGGAGGGTCTCCACATCAATCTCCCTCTGGCGTAGCATCGTTGGTCGTGTTGTTGGGTTTAACATTGCACCACCTCGCTCAACTGCCGTCTTCCTTTCTATTCACTAAGATTTTTAAGTGAATGGGCTTAATAAACTAGCGCGCTTTCCTATCAATGATTGCATCACTGCTTACCATCAGGCAGGATTGCAGTCAAGCGCTAGTTTATAATAACAAAAAAAAAAACTTCACAGATTCAATGGCGCTGTTCGCAAATTGAATTGTCAAAAATATGTCAAAATTAGCACAATTTTACGTTTAGTTCCAATTTTTGCTGCAGCTCAAGTTATTCTGGGCAGTGTTTAGTTTTTGTGACTAAATTAGACTGGAATGTGTATGGTGAGAATTCCATAAATGTGCTAGAGGCGGTCAAGGACACTTGGCTCTAAATGTTCCGTCCGTGTGTTATTTTTGGGATATGGTTATTTGGCGCATAATGAATCATCTTGGGGTGTTTCACTTGCGGGGAAACTTTAATATTCACGTGCCTTTTAACTGTTTATTATTGGAGCTATGATTTTGATTTAAGCAAACGTTTCCCGCAGTCTCCAACCATTCCGCCGGGAGTACGGCGTATGAACGGACGACAGCAGAGCTACTTGAAACTGTCAAATGTTCCCAATCAGCCTTGAGCCTTAAAGGTTTAGCGATAAAGTAAAAATTCTAATGAAGAAAGACAGATTGTAGTAGCTTCATGTGCTGTCGTCTGTAGAAATATCAACCGGGCCCCCGAGACAAGGTGCTAGAAGAGACAGTAGGGGTCCGACATGATGGGTTTCTATGACGCGTTGATTGAAACCATCGTTGTTCCATTGGCAGATAAAGATGGAACTATACAGGTGAATGTCGTGGTGGCCTAGTGGTTAAAACACCAGCCTCTCAAGTATGAGTGCGCGGGTTCGATTCCAGGTCAGGCAAGTACCAATGTAACTTTTCTAAAGTTATATGTACTTTCTAAGTATATCTTGGACACCAATGACTGAAGGTGTAGGAAAACATCTTGAGGAAACCTGGACTTTAAAGTCTGAAATACGCTCAATCCTTCTCTTATGAGAGGAGACCTGTGCCCAGTAGTGGGACGATAAAAAAAAAGGTTGATGATGATGACGATACAGGTGAATATCGCCTTCTCTTTTCACAAAGTCATATGACAGAGGGTATCTATGAGGATTTCTCCAGGAAGAAAATTAAAGGATCCGACCTCCCGTGACCCATTTTGAAGTCAAATGTGAAAATGATATACAGTAGAATCCCCATTATCCACACTCATTCGTCTCAACCCATCATCATCATCATCTTAGCGTTGGAGCCCGGGGTCCGCTTTATCCGCATTCGTCTCAAGTCTCAACTCTTATTTGAAAAATGTTTTGACGGCGCAACAGGTAGTGTAATGGGTTTTAACATGCGCTGTTTAGATAAACGATTTATGACAGCCTCCGTGGCGTAGCGGAAGCGAACGCATCCGCTGCGCAAGGAGGCGCGTGTTCGATCCCCGCGCAGTGCAAATATTTGTATGCGCGATTATGAATATTTGCACTGGTCTAGTCGTGCCTTGGAAAGCACGTTAAGCCGTTGGTCCCGGTTGCCATACGAACATCTAGTGGCAGCCGTTACGGGTAGTTGGAGCCCTCAAAAGTCCAACAATTGGTCTAACTGCAATGCTTCGATATAGCCTTCGGGTTGTGGAAGTCAGACGGCAGTCGCTTCACGGAAAATATCGAAATTTAGCCAAAATCAGAGACGGTACAAGCGCACCCCAGACTCCAAAGCTGAAAAAGCTTCTGATGCGACTGGGATTAACGCTGAGACAATGATGATGACCTCTGGTTTTATTTGGTCCAGACAATCAGGATTCTACTATACAATCTGTTAAAATGAAGCTGTCTCCACGTTACAGCAGGATGTGAAGATGGAGCTCTGGCGTCAACTGTAATCCAGCTCCTATCAAGTTCTGCGCTTCCCCAAAAAATGATAACATCCGCTGCCACGGATGATGTAGTGAAACTGGAAAGCTCTGGGCCATTAAATGTACGGCCGACAACATGTCAAGCTACCCGAAACTGTCAAAAACCAATCAAGCTTAACCCTTAAGGGCGCGTTTCCACTATGTCGTAACGACTTGTAGTGTTATTTTATTAACCTACATATACTTACTTCTTCATACTCATATATCATTCATTTCTGCAGGTCATAATACGCATTCCAGTATTATGAGGCGCTGTTCTGATAATATTTTACTACACCAAGACTCATTATTCTGCTTACAGACACGGTCCTCAACTTCAAGCCTAAGTTTCGGCGACTTGGCGATAACTAGGCGTAAGAAGTTGTACCTGTGCTGTACCGTATTCATTTTTCCTACACAACACAACGCTTTAATTTAATATCTACTTATATTTACATATTTACAATAATATTTTCATTGTTATGACAGTTTTTGACAACGCTGTTGATTATGTCTCTATGACAACCCTTTTTCTTCTAAATTCTTAACTGCCCGCTATCTTTCTATCGGATTTGTTATGCCGAACTCCTTTACGGTATTTTATATTACTTTTAAATATTCAAATATTCAAAATTTTGTGATAAGATAAGATAAGATAAGATTTTATTTGCATAAACATGTGTGTGTACATACATAAAAAGTGCATACAAGGTAGTAAATAATGTTAAGCTCAACATGTTTGTCACTATATGACGTGCAAAATAATAGAGTTATACAATTTAAAAAAAAAAAAAAATATTATCACGATGTGGAATGCTGTTCTGCGAGGTTTCTTAGGAAGCCCTCGCAGAACGTTGACAGTTTTTTTTGGAGTTCAGCTTGAGTCGCGGCCTGGTGCTTACATGTGTTTACTAGTATATTTATAGAGTGCTTTATCTCTGCAGAGCCCTCCTAGGGTTACCCTCTCCCTCGCGGAGAGGGGACCCTCCTATCGTGCTGCTGCCGGCTCTCCGTTGCAGGGGCCGGTCCTGCTGTATTTCTGCTGCCTGGTACTGTCTCTGTTGGCGGCGCCACCGCCTCTGATGGCGGCGCCGCTGCTGTAGCCGGACCTCTGCCGCGGGAGCCGCTTTTCGCTGCAGTCTTTGGATCTCCGCTGCTGTTGTCGGCCCTCTCGGCCGCCCCGCTCCTCTACAACTCTTCTGCGACCCTCAACCGCCTGCCTACAGCTGTCGCCGGCCCTCAGCCGCTGGGCTTCAGCCGCCGAGCCTCTGCGCCGGCCCTCTTCGCTGACTCTCAACCGCCTGTCTTCAGCCGTCGGGCATCTGCGCCGGCCCTCTTCACCCACCTTCAGCCGCCGGGCCCTCTGCGCGGCCCTCCGCCGCCGAGGCCGTCACCGAAGCTTTACTTTTATATTTTATTTTACCTTTTTATATCTTTACTTGTACTTCACCATCATTATCATTTTTATACTATTACTTTACTTTTTATTTGCTTTATTTAATAAATTCTTTGTTTTTGTCCCTCTTCCCTCCTCTTTTACTGTCTAATACGACAGTTTGGCGCCCAATTCGCTCTTACCCACTCCCTGCTTTCTAAATTCCAAAAAAACACTTCATCTAGTGTTTCAATTCTTTGGCTTAACATTTTGGCATCTTTAAACATTATTATACTAACCTTTCATTCTTCCCTTACAGGAATTCTCTAATATTTTATTTTTCTTTTCACAGCGTTGTTTCTACTGTCTAACACACTAATTAATCTAATTCTCCACAGCTTCACCTACACCTTCATTTCAGCTTCACCTATTTATGTAAATATGTATATAATTTTATTCTGCAACTATGTATATATTGTACATATTTCTTCACCTTGAGATGGCTCTAAACCATCTCAAGTTCTACCTTCTCTCAACTATTGGCTCTACAGCCATAGTTGATGTCTTCATGGAGCGGTTTGCTTCACCCTTTCTTCTTCTTCTTGGAGCGTTTTGCTTCACTTTTCACTTCTTCCTGGAGCGGATTGCAACTCTTTAAATAAGCCTATGCAGGAGCGGCTGGTGACTCCTTAAGTAAGCCTACACCAAATGTCTTTTTTTTCCATGTCTGGAGCGGCTGACAACTCCGTAAATAAGCCTTGTCGTCATTTTAAAACTCACTTCTATGAGTGGCAGTCATTGATTGTGAACTCCACCCATACCTGTATGAAGAAGATTGCTTGTCAGAGATAGTATGAATGGGTGAATGGGGATGTCTGGATCTGTGAAGTGAAGTTTTACGGTCTCTTTAGGAATTCTATATCAAAATTTTCTCCAGGTGAAAATTTTTCCAGGGTCGGGGGGAAAATGTAGTGTTATTTTATTAACCTACATATACTTACTTCTTCATACTCATATATCATTCATTTCTGCAGGTCATAATACGCATTCCAGTATTATGAGGCGCTGTTCTGATAATATTTTACTACACCAAGACTCATTATTCTGCTTACAGACACGGTCCTCAACTTCAAGCCTAAGTTTCGGCGACTTGGCGATAACTAGGCGTAAGAAGTTGTACCTGTGCTGTACCGTATTCATTTTTCCTACACAACACAACGCTATAATTTAATATCTAGTTATATTTACATATTTACAATAATATTTTCATTGTTATGACAGTTTTTGACAACGCTGTTGATTGTCTCTATGACAACCCTTTTTCTTCTAAATTCTTAACTGCCCGCTATCTTTCTATCGGATTTGTTATGCCGAACTCCTTTACGGTATTTTATATTACTTTTAAATATTCAAATATTCAAAATTTTGTGGAATGCTGTTCTGCGAGGTTTCTTAGGAAGCCCTCGCAGAACGTTGACAGTTTTTGGAGTTCAGCTTGAGTCGCGGCCTGGTGCTTACATGTGTTTACTAGTATATTTATAGAGTGCTTTATCTCTGCAGAGCCCTCCTAGGGTTACCCTCTCCCTCGCGGAGAGGGGACCCTCCTATCGTGCTGCTGCCGGCTCTCCGTTGCAGGGGCCGGTCCTGCTGTATTTCTGCTGCCTGGTACTGTCTCTGTTGGCGGCGCCACCGCCTCTGATGGCGGCGCCGCTGCTGTAGCCGGACCTCTGCCGCGGGAGCCGCTTTTCGCTGCAGTCTTTGGATCTCCGCTGCTGTTGTCGGCCCTCTCGGCCGCCCCGCTCCTCTACAACTCTTCTGCGACCCTCAACCGCCTGCCTACAGCTGTCGCCGGCCCTCAGCCGCTGGGCTTCAGCCGCCGAGCCTCTGCGCCGGCCCTCTTCGCTGACCCTCAACCGCCTGTCTTCAGCCGTCGGGCATCTGCGCCGGCCCTCTTCACCCACCTTCAGCCGCCGGGCCCTCTGCGCGGCCCTCCGCCGCCGAGGCCGTCACCGAAGCTTTACTTTTATATTTTATTTTACCTTTTTATATCTTTACTTGTACTTCACCATCATTATCATTTTTATACTATTACTTTACTTTTTATTTGCTTTATTTAATAAATTCTTTGTTTTTGTCCCTCTTCCCTCCTCTTTTACTGTCTAACACGACAGACTAATTTATCGTTCGACGACTGTCGTCTCTACCTGTTCCCATTATAACGATTGTTTGTCGTCAACATTTTTTATCGTTTAGCGACTGTCGTATCTAGCTGTTCCCATTGGATCGCGACGACATTGACATTCGACATTCACATTTATTCGTCTACATAGAGTTGCCGTCCACGATTTTTTATCATTTTACGACTGTCGTGCTTGCCGTTCCCACTGTCACGACAAAGTGTCGTCACTGCAAAAATGTCGTAGACGACAGTAAATTGTGTCGTTCTAAATGTGAACACCTCCATTTAAACATATAAGCCACGACACTTAAAACTACACGATTAATTTTGTCGTCACGACACGGTGGGAACGCGCCCTAAGAGGGAACTCTAGTGGCGCTTTCTCTATACAAACGCATTCCGCTATTTTCTTCGTGGGTAACGCTTTTAAGGCAATTATTTTTTCTTACAATTTCACACCTTGATTATACGTGCCCCTATCATTTGATTTTTTCTAAAACGTAATTAATAGAAGCAATATAATATTTCAAAACCCCGAAAAATAACCCAATTTTACCGCGATGTTCATACGACTATTAAACAAATGTGATAAGTTTTTGACAAAAAAGAAAATAATACAAGCATAGGTATTTTTCCTCCTCTTTTGATTTAAAAATAATTGAGATCTATAGTGTTTTGATAAAGAAAACAACGGAATACGAAACGCCTTTTCGTCAACGTTTTTGTAAGTAAAATCAGCCTGAGCTGCAACTCTCCCTTAGGCCGCTGCCTCGAGTCTTGCGGGCAGCGGGGCGGCGGCGGTAGCCGAGCGGGCATCGAAGACCCGTTCTCGAAACTAGCGGGCAGATCGGGCGTCACTATAGCCGTGTAGTGTTACAGTTGTGTTCACGATTGTGTCGACGAGATATTTGTTGTTATTCGCGAAAGAAATGTCTGAACAATGGCGGCAACATCTTTTTGATTCAAATTTATTCCTAACACTCGATCACCGCTCGCTGCCCGCAAGATTCGAGCGCGAGAAGTACACCGCTCGCTGCCCGCCACCGCCCCGCTGTTTGCGAGAACCGGTCCGTTTGATTATACGCATAAGATCCTGCATACACTCGCCGCCGCCCCGCTGCCCGCAAGATTCGAGGCAGCGGCCTTATGCACTTTATGGGGAGAGGTTGGAAGTGGCGCGACGGCAATAATTTCTTCAAATATATACCTATTTTCAAATTCCTCAGCACTACAGTCCCCTCTTAAAGCTTTAGAGATAAAGTTGAAAATCTAATAATGAAATGTGTACATTGTCTCTCCATCGACATGGCGAGGAAAAAAGGGATCTACATAGAGCAACAATTTAATCAATTTGAAATTGATTAGATTGTTTTCTTTGCATTAAATATAAAATTCTTAATTGCATTTTCTATGGCAACGGATTTAAGATACAATTTGTAAATTATAATACTCTCTCGAGGTTATATCAGACAGTCTTACCGCCAAGCGATTCGTCGTGTTCCGGCATGATGTCTGGTGAAGCCGTACGGTGCACCAAATGTTGTTGTGTCGGGAGTTTGGTCGTGGAGGGTCCCCAGATCAATCTCCCTCTGGCACAGCATCTTTGGTCGTGCTGTTGGGTTTAACATTGTATCACCTCGCTCAACTGCCGTCTTCCTTCCTATTCACTAAGTTTTTTTAAGTGAATAGGCTTAATAAACTAACGTGCTTTACCATCAACGATTGCATCACTGCCTACCATCTGGCGGGATTGAAGTCAAGCACTAGTTTATAATTATTAATAAAAAAAAAGCATGAAGGAAAAGGGGTGTAAAAAAACAACAGAAATAAACTGAAATAAATTTATTTATCTACAATAATAATTAGAGGATTTTATACACACGTTTTACAGAATTAATAATTGGAATGATACACCATAGACAAGCGTTCTTTTTTTTTCACACAGATTTATTAATACTGGCAATACCTGATAGACTATTGACCAATGCATTTTTACTTCACGTATTTTATTATATTCATTATTGCACTGATAAAGGTTTACATAAACAGTAAATATTTTAGTTAAATAGCATGTTTAAGGTTATATTTCGACAAACTTTTAACACTTATTAAGCTATGTAAGGGTGTTCTCTGCTTAGACTTTGTTGCCCTGTAAAAAAAAGAAAAAAATATTAGCATTCAAAATTGGAATGTCTAGTTGTGACAGATCTTTGTGTAAGTGTGTGTGAATGTTGTGTGTTTTTGAAATAATAAGGATGCACACTATTCGCTGCTGGTTGCAACCAAGAATCCGGATTTGAGTCAAGACCTTGGGCTCCTTCCTTTTTTTTTTGTTTGGGATGGGAAATCATCAAATGGCCTCCCGCTCTAGGCGGAGCGGAAGGGCGTGTCACACTTTTATTGTCTTAACCCCAACCGTGTTTCTTCACTTGCCTGTGCGCCAGGGCCACGGTTCCTTTTTTAACCAACCCGCAACCCTGACCCCGGAGGCATCGGTCTTTGTGGACCCCGTCACGATGTGCTGACATCTCTTTGGAGGCGCGCGTGAAACAACGCGCCGTCGACTCGTGCCTGGTCCTTAACGGGCGCGCGCCGACAAACCCGCGCCTACGGTGGCCGGGAGTTCGTTCTTGTCTCCCGACCAGGGCGTCTACTGCGGCGACTAGAGGCATGAGGGCGCTGTGATTCCCGCTCCCTCACGCGCTCCGCCTCCTCCTTTGCCAGTATCACTGTTCCGCAGAAGGAGGTGACGGCCTGCCATGCACTCGCGCTCCGGACCATGGTCTGGACCAGGGTCGGACGCGAGAGATTACCGCCACGAGGACACGGCAGTTGGGCTCCTCCATCCATTGCATCAACTGGGTTGTGATCTAATAAGCAGTTCCTCCACGTAAAATATTGGTTTGCAGCTGAATCAGGTTCCAGTGGAAGTGGAAGCCAACATGGTTGGGAAAAAAGCAGGACGGATGATTTCTATAACAGGGATGTATCCAAGGTATGAAAATCAATAAAATAATTAGTCCGTCTTATAGATAACTACCTTTCCGCCCGCGGCTTCGCTGCATCCAACAATTTGCGATATTTCGCTTTATTTGGAAAATTTAAGTGGCTATACGAAGCCCGGTCAAGGGCGTTGCTGGGAGGGCTCCAAGCGATAGCCTAGACCCTTCTGCGAAGTAGTAGATACTGGCAAAAGAGGAGGCCGAGCGCGTGAGGCAACGGGAATCCCAGCGCCCCCACGCCACTAGCCGCCGCAGGAGACGCCCTGGTCGGGAGATGACACCAAACTCCCAGCCACCGTAGGCGCGGGCCGGTAAGGACTAGGCGCGAGTCGACGGCGCGTCGTGTTTCACGCGCGCTTCAAAGAGATGTCAGCACATCGTGACGGGGTCCACGAAGACCGATGCCTCCTGGGTCATGGTTGCAGGTTGGTTAAACAAGAAACCGTGGCCCTGGCCGACCCACAGGCAAGTGAAGAAACACGGGTGGGGTCGCCCTTCCGCTTCGCCCAGAGCGGGAGAAATCATTTGATGATTTCCCATCCCAAAGGATAGCCTGGACGGGATTACATCATCATTCTGGTAGGCGAAAATGTATTTTTCTTCCATGCTTCTTTATTAATTGTCATCTGGTAGTCCCTTTTCATTCCCTTGGTCTTCCTCTACACTTATAGGCATCCACACTCATACTACCTTTCGCCATTCCTCCTCATCCACCAGACATGCCGCCGACATGATGGATATACAACGTTATTTTTAGTATTTTTTTCTTTATACGAATCCTGAATACAGTTTGTTCAGAATAAGCAACTGAATCGATACTAATAATTTTACAACATGTTACATTTTTTTACCGAGCGCGGTACGCAGTTTAGGTCGATCATCGCCCGGGTAACAGCTGACGGCAGAGGTCAATGCCCCGCTCGCCCGCCAGAGCGGAGCGTTGACCATATTTTTGTAGGGACACCAGGTAACATAACAAGCTCATAATTTTGTGGTTTTTCATGATATCTTTTTGAAATTTTGTACATAAATTCTCTACATAAAAATCGATGGGTGGGCGTTTTGGGGGACTGTCTTATGTAAAATTGACATTCAAAAAGTGCTGATTCTCAGCCTAATTTCAATAAATGACTTTTGATTTTTTTCTTTTTTGACAGCGTCCGTGGCGTAGTGATGAACGCGGCCGCTACGCAAGGAGGCGCGGGTTCGATCCCCGCATAGTGCAAATATTTGTGTGCGTGAATATGAATATTTGCACTGGTCTGGACGTGCCTCAGAAAATCACGTTAAGCCGTTGGTCCCGGTTGCCATACGAACATCAAATGGCAGTCGTTACGGGTTGTTGGAGCCCTCAAAAGTCTAACAATTAGTCTAACTGCAATGCTTAGATGTCGCCTTCGGGTTGTGGAGGTCAGACGGCAGTCGCTTCACGGCGAAGGTTAAAGCGGACCCCAGACTCCAAAGCTGAAAAAGCTACGGATGCGACTGGGATTAACGCTGAGATGATGATGATGAATAACCTACTAATTAGTAATTACCTATGGCTTTATTTAACCAATGAAATAGATAAAGCAAAGGTCCTACAAGAATCAACTCGAAAAAACAACAACAACAACAACGCGAGAACAACGACAACGCACAACGCTCAACTCGAGCGTGGCCACACACAACACTGAAAAGCAAGGGTTGGTCACGGTGTGACCAACTCTTGCCTTTCAGTGTTATTGGAAGAAACGAAACGTAATCGCTTCGCCTCGGGACAAGCTCACGAACCGAGGTACGGTGCGAGGTTGATTTGCAGTTCTCTGTACGCTTTTTTTTCCGGTGTGGAAAATTCACAGCCCTGGTAGTACAGTCAATATGTCGAAAAAAAAGCCGTGCGCTCCGAAAAATGACAAACCGGAATTTGACTCGATGAATCGTTAGAGGGGCAAGTAATAAACTTAATGTTAGATTTCCGAAGTCCCTCCTCCTGCTGTTTTTGAGAAAATCCAAAAATATTTTGAAATTGATTTATCTCAGCAACTATAAGGGCTAGCGACCTTTTTTTTTTTAAACTGTTAAGGACACTTAGGACTACATTTTCTTTCATTGAAGTGACATCATCCGACTTAAACTGCAAAAGCTAGATGGCGCTAAAGTTTGAAAAAATTGGTTTTTTGCCATTTTCATTATGAAATAACAATTTTTTGCAATAATGTAAATGAGAAAGTTGTTTGTCACAAAATTAGCTACAACTTTTGTTTAAAACATTTTTTCGTAAAACTTACCGTTTCCGAGCTGAAGCTTGTTGAAGTGTACAAATCGTACATTATGTGCCTTGCTGTAGGGTGTTTGTCATACAATTCATGGATAGATCAGTGAATTGAAATGTTTACATAATTTTAAATTTTTAAACTTTTAAAACTTTTTTAAACAATGGATTTTATGGATTTTTTTTTTTTTTTTTTGATGGATTTTTTTAAAAAAAGGTCGCTAGCCCTTATAGTTGCTGAGATAAATCAATTTCAAAATATTTTTGGATTTTCTCAAAAACAGCAGGAGGAGGGACTTCGGAAATCTAACATTAAGTTTATTACTTGCCCCTCTAACGATTCATCGAGTCAAATTCCGGTTTGTCATTTTTCGGAGCTCAAATTGCAGATTGACTGTACTATGGGGCGGGCGACAGGGTCTGTCAGACTCATCATCATCATCTCAGCGTTAATCCCAGTCGCATCCGAAGCTTTTCAGCTTTGAGTCTGGGGTCCGCTTTTACAGTTTTAGTCTAACGGCTGATTTGGGCTAATAATAATAATAATTAATAATTATTGTTTTTGTTTTTTTTTATACAAATATTTAAAAATGTAAATTATATGTTAGAAAAATAAATAAACGAAATAATAATTAATTTATTTCAGATTATTCCATATTTGTTGGTACAATTTTGAGCTTATAGACTAGTGTTAGTAACAATATGACAAAGATACATTTTTATCAATAAATCAATAAATGGCGGATCGAGTGGTGTCCCCGGTGATGGTGGAAAATCGCTATAAGACTGCGTACAGTCTTATCCAGCGAGCCAGCATCGGAGAGTCCCAGCGGTCCACCAACACGCGCAGGATGGTATTGGGACTGACGTGCAAACTTCGATATTTTCCGTGAAGCGACTGCCGTCTGACCTCCACAACCCGAAGGCGATATCGAAGCTTTGCAGTTAGATCAATTGTTGGACTTTTGAGGGCTCCAACAACCCGTAACGACTGCCATTAGATGTTCGTATGGCAACCGGGACCAACAGCCTAATGGGCTTTCCGAGACACAACCAGACCAGTGCAAATATTCATATTCATGCATAAAAATATTTTCACTGCGCGGGGATCGAACCCACACCTTCTTGCACAGCGGCCGCGTTCGCTACCGCTGCGCCACGGAGGCTGTCGGACAGGAGGGGATGCCCTTGGCCAACATAATAGTGACCTATAGTGATATTTGTCAATAAGGTCAAAAGGCCTATTTCAATAATTGAAAACCTAGATCTAACTGCAATCCAATTTTTAATCAATAATTTGTCTATCTAATCTAATTTATATTTAATAAAAAAAAAATCAGCCAAAATCATTGCTACATTATAAGGGTCAGTTTCTGCATCTGTACGAAAAATTGGAGTATTATGCATATGGGTGGGATCAATGGTCATACAATCTTATACATACCTTGATGTTACTGACCATCTGACTTAGAAAATAAATGTTAAAAACTTGTCAAAATATAGGGAAATTACAGGTATTTTAAAGACTGGGATCAGGTTGTGAACATTCTTAAAATTATGAGAAAACAGGCCTGGGTCTGTAGTACTAGTAGCCAGTGTGAGTGTGTGTGTGTATGTATGTATGAACAGTTGAACGAAACCAAAAGGTTTTCTACTCTTTTGACTCCATGTGAAAACAAATCTTTGAGTACTCACCCAAGTACGTGACATCCAGATGAGTGTATCATTCTTAAGTCTAGGCCCGATGAGGGGGTTCATCTGTGCCATGTATGCGCAGAGCCAGCTGAAATACACAAGTAGGAAATGGTTAAAAATGAAACTGTTAACAGAATCTGTTGTTAGAAGCAGCAACAACTTTATTCCTGAAAATGAAATAGCTTTAATAATGTTTAGACTGAAATGCTACGACCTTGGCCTAGCAGAGCGAAGGTATGGATTGAACAGGATCGAATACAGGCTGGGATATAATTAAGCCTGAATAATATTTCAATACATAGATAGCTTCCAAGAAAATGAATATGATTGCAGATAAATGATTGAAGACCTAGTTCTCAGTGTATTTATACATAAATCAAACCGAACCCACGAAACCAAATCACGAGGGCTCCCACTGAAGGCAACAATTGACTATCACTGGGTTTTATGGCTCATGATCCATTTTGGTCTCAAAAACCCCGTAAATTAAAAAAATACTTACAATAACCAGCAACATGCAGCTGTTAGCATCAAAACCACCTGGATAATCCTGGAATAGAGCAACGAAATACATGTTTTAGACTTAAAATTGGCAAAAATAGTTTTGAATAGGAAGGCGTAGTAACTTACCCTCTGTTTGGTCCTTTAGGGGCGAAGAAGGGGCAGATAACGCCCACAATAAACCAGATCGCAGTGAACAGGATGACGGGAACGTAGGAGAAACCCATTTTGAGATTTAATTTAGTTAATACTCTAAATTATAAAATCTCAAACAAACATCAGCTGCATTAAAATGGTGGACACAGCGATTATGTTGGTAGTACTGACATCGATAGTCATTTAGTCATATGACATTACAACAACGTTTCGTTTTAAGATATTTGTAGACATTTTAAAGTTTTATACGTATGGTAATTACAAAACTATAAATTACTGCAGGTTGGAGTTTTTCTTCCTCCACTCTTCGGCGGCATCTTCACCTCAAATACACGTAAGGCTAAGAACTCACGGTTTTCACCCGCATCCGCCGCGGTTGCGGGCCCGCAGCTTCTGTAGAATGCAGATATATATGTAAAAAGTTAAAGCACATTACACGACGCGTTTTACTCCCGCGGTATGCGCGGTTGTTTGCGGGTCCCGCTGGACCGGCGGTTATCTTGTACCGGGGGGTGCGCGGTCCCGCAACCGCGGCGGTTTGCTCCCGCGCGTTCTACAACCGCCCGTCTTGCGATAATCAACTGCCAAGTTTGCAGGTGATAATCGCTACAGCGACGGCTGCCTAACCGCACAAACATCCAGTCTCGTGAGTTTTGAAAATAAAACTACATTTCGACACCGCGGCGGGGGCGGGTGAAATCCGCTTCGTGAGACCTTAGCCTAAGAGGAGATAGGTAGAACACTTTTCACCTGTGTCTGCAAATAAATAGCAACACCTGAAAAATATCGTAAATAGGTGAGAGATATTTTAAAAATCTCTCTTATGATGTTATAGACGCATACATGGGCGTACCATTGGTGGCAGCTGCCCTCCCCTCTACAGGTCATGTATGAACTCCCCTAATTACTAATTAAAGTATAAACGGTGACTACAGGATCATTTGCGTCTATTTGCACTACACACTACACTACACAAATACTTAATGTTTCATGTAGATGTGCTTGTTTAGTTTGTAAGACACAATAGTCTGGGACGATTCGACCCTGAAAAATCTGACTTGCACCACTCCCCTCCCCCCCTGACCCTGACTTGAGTGAAAAGAAGTAGAAGAAGGTTTTTATTCCACAAACATAATCAAAGACAAGACAGAGACGAATACAGACAATAAACATAGCAAACTATATAATTATGTAAGTATGTCAATTTTCTACGAATCGAAATTTTCACTAATGTAGTTTATATTTTAGAATCATAAAAATGAGATCTACGAAAAGGCCAGAAGCGCACAAAAAGCTGTCTAGACACGAACGAATAAATAAGAAAAGATACAAAAAAACATCAAACAGAAGTTGGGGTTGGAAAGATGACTTGTCCGGACTTTTTATAGATGATATTAATGAAGCCATTCGTACAAAAGTTAGTTGTTACATGATTTCAGTACTTTGCCCTTATAACGAGACTCCATTGCTCCAAGTTCGAAAAATGTCTCATTAAAATAACGCTATGAGTGTTTCTAATGTGTCAAAACCAGAACCATTCCTCTGATAGTGTACCACTCAATTATTTCATTGTTTACCTTATATTGCCTTAGAGTCAAGTCAGTTTAACATTCTTTTTAACCGACTTCAAAAAAAGGTGGGAGTTCATAGCGCAGCAAAGGGAGAGCAGTACAGTCTGTCTTTAAAGTGGTGAAAATAAATGAGGGCTCTGCGGTCGTGCATATAGCAACCCTCTTAGTGTGACCGAATTCATTTTGATACTAGCACATTATTTTGTACTAGAAGCAAAACTGGTTGTAAAGAAAACACAAATCTATGGTCTCTCGTTTAAATAAAATGAGTATAACAAAAAAACAACATACATATTTATTATTATATGTTTAAACTTGTTTTTACGAATGAAAAGTATTCTAAAACATAATAATTGTTTTCATCACCTAATTCTAAACATTCTTCGTTAAAAAGTATTTTCTATGTCAGCTGTGTTACTAACAACGTCTCCGCTACTGCTGTCATCAGCCTGCTATCTTCACATATGCGAATAAGTAACTCATATACATACAATATGTAAAGAAAACCCTGTCCGATCCGTGAAGGTATTGTTAGGTATCGATAACTGATTCTAATAATGCCCACAAAGACAGGCTAAACTTAAAAAGAAATCCCCCTAAAAAAATAAATATTATTTCGCAAAAAGAGGTAACTTAATACATGTGCGATAAGCAACCCCTTTCCGCGGGCGGCGGGGGGCAGGGCACGCGGCACCTGTGACGTGGTCGCGTCGCTATTCGCTTATAATAATACCGGTGTTGTCACTTTTTTAAAAATTACCAAATTTCGGGGAAATTGGAATTAATTCCCGGGAAAAAAGGATTATTTCAAAATTCATTAGTATTGTTACTATGATGATTATGTAAAATTTTATATTATATTTGGTCAAGTGTTTACCTAACCCTTATTATCCTTATGGGTCGGACAGGGTTTTCTTTACATATTGTATATCTTGATAAAGGGTTTACTCTCACATTTTCCTAAAAGTTTAAAAAAATAATAATATGTAATTTCTATCAGAAGATGGATGGCACTAATTTTAATTCCGAACATGATATAATTAATTTTTAAAATCAGCGATAAATTAAATCAACGAAATTATTAAAATTGTACTAGTCGCACTACAATATGGTCTACTTATATTTGGAATCTAACCTATAAATATAAACAACCCATATTTTAGTAAAAAATCGTTTACATGGTAAATTTGAAACTTTTAGCAGATAAAAACAAACAGTAACATGATTACATACCTGTTTTAGCAACTGTTTAAGCATAAATCATCATCATCATCATCCCAGCGTTAATCCCAGTCGCATCCGAAGCCTTTACAGCTTTGGAGTCTGGGGTCCACTTTTACCAATCCAACTGCTGATATGGATAAACTTCGACATTTTCCGTGAAGCGACTGCCGTCTGACCTCCACAACCCGAAGGCGACATAGAAGCATTGCAGTTAGACCAATTGTTGGACTTTTGAGGGCTCCAACAACCCGTAACGACTGCCACTAGATGTTCGTATGGCAACCGGGACCAACGGCTTAACGTGTTTTCCGAGGCACGACCAGACCAATGCAAATATTCATATTCATGCATACAAATACTTGCACTGTGCGGGGATCGAACCTGCGCCACCTTGCGCAGCGGCCGCGTCTGCTACCGCTACGCCACGGAGGTTGTCAAGTACTAGTCACTTTCTCTTGTATCTTGTATCTGTGTATTCTTTCTCTTAGAAATAGTATAAAATTACCCATTTCTACAAACACGGCAGGTTTCATCCCATTTTACATACCCCCCCCCCCCCCATTACATACCTCGTTCATTTCTCTAATTACGTAACACACTATTACTATGAATTATAGTCCTTTCGTTCATATTAAGAACGCAATGAATGTTTAAGCATAAATATCATCCGTATTTGATAAAATTTGTCCAGCTTGGTGTACTAACAAACATTGATGATAAACTTTAAAAAATAATTTCCCGAGCTCCACTCCCGTTTATTTTTCTCATATTTAACTTATTTCTTCGATATATTGTCTAAATAGAATTGAAAATTTATACAAATTTCATTAAATAACAAGTCACAAAACAAATCTATGATTGCCGATGACATTTGATGTGCTTGTACAATAAGATTTAGTGTTGCCCAACTTTTAAAGTTATTAGTTAAAGAAACATCCATTTTCACGACTTTATAGACATGCTATATTAGCACAGAGAGCATACCAGTCATATTTCGGAGCATTTCTTTTCATTTATAGAAACGCTACCACAAAGCATGCGACATCATAAAACTCTTTCAAAACCTTTTCTTTTTTCTTTGATCCTGGAGAAATCTCGGCGAACAGAAGTAAAAGGCTGTTGGAAATTGGTGCCCAAAGACTCTTGCGAGGTTTATAAGGATCGCAAAAAACGTTCAGCGGGTCGTAAAAGGCCTGAATTGAGTTCTGAAGAAATGTCAGATGACACTGAAAGCCGCATGGAGGAAGATAAAAAGGAAAATAAGAAAAAGCTCCGTAAGAAAACCAGAAAGAAAAACATTCAAGGCAGAAAATATCAGCCTAAAAATAAGGGTAAAAAAAGGTTAGGCTTAATGTTTGTTAATATAAAAAGAAAAGGCTCCTCTCTCCTCGGTTTTGGAGGAATTTCATAATTCATTAGGTACTTTATTAATCTAATCAAATCAAATCAAACGTCATTTATTCAAATTAGGCTGAGAATCACCACTTTTTAAACGTTAATATTACATAAGATAGTCCTCCCAAAACGTCCGCCCTTCGCCACTTCCTAGTGCTTTCGCTGGGAAGAAGCTGCCACGCCAAAATACCAGCAAAGCAAAAACAAAAAATAAAAGCCCCAAGTATAAAGGGTGTGACAGATCACATATTTATGCATTGTAAAAAGCAAATTATGTGAACTCGTATAACGTGTCAGTAACTGGAGAAATATATTTGAAAAAATTATCTGCTCAAGAACGCAATTAATGTTGTTCAATGGTCAAGATTTCAACTTCAACTCTTGATCAATGGCCCGCCAAACACGTGTAACAAATTATAGAAACTCTTTGAAAATTTTATTTCACAATAATGGCGGATATCGTCAATGACAGTCGAGATCGAGAAAGATGGCCGCGTGAACCGTCTACGAGGGAGCTTTGAGGCAAAGTCATGATATGGCCACTATGCTGCGATATTTCAATGTTCTTTATGAATTATTTACTGAATGCACTTTTTACTACATAAATCACGCGATTTTATTTAGTAAAAAAAAGTCCAATGAAAAATGAGCGTTACTCTCTGTCAAGATGTCAGCAATTACTACCGTAAATGTTTTACTCAATGAACCCTCTATTTCTGATCCTGAGATATTTAATTTTCTGTGCTTCAATAATTTTTGCCAAAAAGATTTGATCTCAAAATTTCTTTAATATAGAATTTCGTTGTGATTTGAAAGCCCATGCAACGAAATAATTACAGTAAAAAGAGATAGACATATAAACGAGACACTATATTCATAAGATTTACTTGAAGCAGTTGTGTTGCGATATCTGCCGGGTACGACGCGCAATTGTTGTTGTGTCGGGAGTTTGGTCTGGAGACCCTCCACGACCAATCTCCCTCTGGCGCAGCATCGTTGGTCGTGTTGTTGGGTTTAACGTTGCATCACCTCGCTCATCAACTGCTGTCTTCCTTTTTTTTGAGTAAATTGGCTCTTAATAAACTAGCGCGATTTATCATCAACGACTGCATCACTGCTTACCATCAGGCGGTATTGCGGTCAAGCACTAGTTTTTAAATACTTCCTAGCCCAATCATGTTAAAAAGGGCCCTTCTTTTGCAGATCCATCTCATGTTCTATGTCGGAGTGCTCGTCCAGTTCTCAATCGACTCGCTATACCGACAAATCAAATATGGATAATTGATCGTATTAAATTAATTGTCTAAAAGTTAGTTTTATTTTTATCGTTTTCCTAATATTCTTGCCAAGCAAATGGCACAACTTTTTTTTCTTTTAGCCATTCTATGACCACTCATAATAAACATAGCAGTAGTACGGGCGACAGCAGGTCATGCTACCCCAAACTGTCAGATATTCCCAATCAATCTTGAGCCTTAATGATTTAGAGATAAAGTTGAAAATCTAATAAGGAAATCTTGACAGATTTCAGTAGCTTCATGTGTCTATACATGGGCCTATATGGTAAATGAAAAGTCCCTACGACCCTAAATCCTATAAGCCCTACTGGCCATCGCTCTGACCAAAGACATTAAAAACCTCATTGGCCCTAACCTACCATTTAGTTTGTAATAAATAAATATATAAATAAGTGCGGGATATCTTCACCAAGAGACCTAAGGTAACAGACGGATAGTGGGTAGGATTTCCAGATGAAGGGTAAACTCGCTGCCAGACCAAAGATGGCTAAAGGTGTCTTGGCTACAGTGAGGGGTAATGAGATTAGAATTTATTCTCGTTTCGTGGGAAATCGTGGGACTTACCGACACAAGTTAAAACTAAAATCATTAATATGTTAACAAAAAAAAGAACCTAGGGGTTAGATCGGTGAAGTAATCTATCACATCACAACCACCCCGCAGGCATTACCGAAAACCCGACTTCCACCTACACCCAACTCTAAGGCCGGGTTTCCACTGACGCTGAGCGGGGCAGAGAAGAGCTTAGCGGTGCACGAATTGACCAATCACCATGCTCGAAATCTCCATTCCGCTTTAATGGAAACAGTACGAACGGGGTGGACCAGAGCTGAGCAGATACATAATAAAAATACAGCGAGGCGATGCGGTACGGAGAACAACATGCATTGGGGTGCAGAGCGGAGGACAGCGGGGCGGTGCTATGCGGAGGACAGCTGGTCGGTGCGGTGTTCAGTTATCATCGTTACGTCAATAGGTGCATACGTATCTAAACGGATGAGAAGTACACTCCACTCCGCACCACTTTAGTGAAAATACTGACCACTTTTCACCGCTCTTCACCGCTCCTTCCCGCCCAGTTCCACGTCAGTGGAAATGCGGCATATGCCTAAACCTCTCTTCTCACGTCGCCCCTATGCCAGCCTCCTCCAAATTTTACCCTCGATAATAACAATGTCAGCCTCATTTCTCGTCGGAGGACCGGTATTTCATTTTCTGGTCCTGGGACGCTACTACTACCTGTTATTGCGGTCTGGTGCGGCAAATTATCCCAAAGAAAATGACTTATTATGAACTTTTTTTTATATTGCCCCACACTAGTAATGTTGTTGAGTATAGTGTGTTTTATCCATAGATATAGGAATCCTACATCTATGGTTTTATCTAAGAGTTCCTTTGCCGTCTGTCAACGTGACGGCAACTTAGTGTGAGAGATAGAGAGAGACGCAGAGTGCGTCTACCTTGTGATAGTGACAAAAAATGAATACCAACATAACGCCGAAGGGAATTCTTACGTGAAACGGTCTCTAAAACAATTTTCCTAAGAAAGTGGGTACCCATATTTTTCTTTTTATTTATTGCCCCGCACTAGTCATTTCTCCTGTGTTGTATTATCGTTGATTATGTTTATAAAACATATCCATCCATACTAATATTATAAATGCGAAAGTAACTCTGTCTGTCTGTCTGTCTGTCTGTCTGTTACGCTTTCCCGCTTAAACCTCTCAACCGATGTTGATGAAATTCGGCACAGACAATCTTTAGACCTCGAGAAAAAACATAGGCTACCTTTTATCCCGGAAAAATTTGATGTTCCCGAGGGAAACCTAAAAAGCGCGATATAACCGAACTCCACGCGGGCGAAGCCGCGGGCGGAAAGCTAGTAAAATATAAAGTAACATTCACAAACAGCCAGACCCGGAAAAATTACTTGTCATACAAATAACTTTGATCACGTGATTTGCCTTGCTTTCGAGAGCAAAGAGCTGATAAAAGTGTCAGATTCTTAGGTCCGTATTCCAGAAGGAAACTCAAGCATTGATCTCTGCTTAAACATTACTTAAAACTCAACCAACCAAATGGTTTGAAACGAGTTTAAAAGTAATGCTTAAGTTTTGAGTGAGCTTCTGGAATACGGGCCTTAAACTGAAGAACTCGTGAACAGCGTTCAAAGTACTGTAACTACTCTTACGAAACCATTGAGCTTGTAGCGCATAGGTCGTGTTACGTAATTAAAACTCGAATAGATAGAACGTTGTATATTGCACGTAAGTCTAGAGTACAATGTATACTATAAATTGACTAATTACAAGAGTGTGGACGTGACTATGATACAGAATGTGAATGTGTATCGAATGTCCGATGCAACAAGCTAATGCACAAACTTAAATACTCCAGCTATATTTAAATAATAGTGGGGTGACCAATCGGGCGCCCTCGATGCTGATTCGTCGATCGAGGGAAGATGGCGTATGATTGGTCAGTGGACAGTACCCGCCAATTCAGTTCACGTGCAAGGCGGTTCGGTGTGGTCCACGCGCTCCCACGCACATGGGTCCACAGATGTGCTTCCGGAGTTCCGGGGTGAGATTTATTAGGCACCCTCGCTGTAGGCGGTCAGGACCCAGGACCCTTTGTCTTCCTAGATCCTTGTGTGACTCTGGTGTGAATTATGTGAACCCTTTCGCGGAAGGTCGTCAATAGTTGTGGCATCTGTCTGGCTGCCACAGTACTCCGATTTATTTGGACCATTTCGCGGAAGGTCGTCAATTGTTGTATTGTAGCAACTGTCTGCTACAAGCTCGATAAATCAGTCAACACTTAATACCAAGTTTTGGCTATGGGGACTGAATAACAAGAGTTTGTTTTTTTATGTCTGCACGAATCCTACATTTAGCACTTGCGGTCAACGCAGCCAAAAAGTACTAAGAAGTAACAATCTAATGGTAAAAAACTTTTTACTCGCATCACCCATAAAGATCAGGCCTTTAGTATGCTAGAAAAAGAAAAAATAAATCTCAGTGGGTATTATCACCATGACACGTTTGGTTAAGATAGCAAAATTATAGAGTAAATCAATATAAAAATTCTAAGTTATTGCAGAAGCAATGTAGTGTTATTTGCAATGCTTTCTAAATGTCTGATACAGTGAGTGTAGACTACGCTTTCAGTCTTATTTGGCTAGTGATTTGTTCTTTGTATACAACTTTATTGACGGTTACTGCTCTCAGTGTAGTTTGGATCCTGTAAGTTGTTCAATTTGCTATAGATTCATAATTTAATCCAAAAACTAGAGAACTGTTAGAGATTGCAATATAGTATCATTAACTAATATGAGAACCAGCAGGTAAAGGTGGTACAATCCTAATGTATATGTGGAAACTAACTAAAGTATTTTCAACTAGCTGTGCCCCGCGGTTTCACCCGCGTAAGCTACGAACCGAAAGAGCTCAGTTGATATAAAATAAGCGCCTGTTAAAATAATGGGAGCAATATGTACATTGTATGTCCGCGTTTTCTCCCGGTTTCGCGCATTTTTTGTTGTTGCTCTGCTCCTATTGGTCATAGAGGGATGTTATATAGCCTATGTCCTTTCTTAGGCTCTAGATTATCTGTGTAACAAATTTCATTACAATCAGTTCAGTAGTTTTGGCGTAAAAGCCGGACAGACAGACAGAGATACTTTCGCATTTATAATATTAGTATGTGTTAAGAAGTATGGCTACGCACCTTCTTTAAGGTTTTACTAGATGCTGGCCTCTATGATAATATCTCATTGTGGTTGCTATGTTAGCCTGTCACTTTGTTACTTTATATACTTCTAATTTGTGTTTTTTGATTTCTGCTTATAAATAATAACTCGTATTAATTTTCACAAGCAGTTCTTATTTATTCGTTAAAATGGTAGCAGAGAATAAATTTACGAATTGAATTGCGGGTGGTTCTTATTGGCAAATTTATTTTTCGAAGAAAAATAATAAGGGCAAGTCTAACATACTCCGAAAATTCGTAAGAACCGTTAGCAAAGGTTCGGTAGGCCTGCAGTGAAGATGGACAAGTCAATTGCAGAGGTTTCGAAGGTGCGAATTGGAGATCTAGATGCCAAAAAGTTTAACACGTGGAAGTTTAAAGTATTCATGGTGCTTAAAGGTATACCTGGGGCAAAAGATTTATTGGAAGGTACAAAACCGAGACCAATACTTATGCCAAATGCCACACCTGAAGAGAAAACGAGGTATGAAGTAGATGTAGCAGAATATGACAAATTAGACAGTATTGTGTCCGTCTTGCTTTTGTCAAATTTGCCTGATGACATAATAGAGAAGATGATGCGTTTTACGTATTCAAAAGAAATTTGGGATGAACTACAGAGACTATATGGAGGTTGTGTCGTAGACCAAAGCTACACGACGTGCAAAACTTTTTTCTCATACAAGAAAGATGCTACACACGATATGGCGGCACATATTTCGACGCTGAAGAATTTGTGGCATGAACTACACAGAGCGCTGAACCTTGAAAAGGATTTACCAGACATACTGTTGATCTACAAAATTCTTGATACTCTGCCGCCGGAATACGTGATGTTCGAATCAAGTTGGTTATTGATGACGAAAGAAGAACGCACCGTTAACAACCTTACTGTCCAACTGTGTTCACATGAGAAAGTTCTTGCAAAAGTCAAAGAAGAACAAGATGGAGGCAGCACCAGTGCCGAAGTCTTGTGGGTAAAGACAAAAAATAAGGATGGAAAAGTAAGCAACGTTAATAAAAACAAGCAAGAGATACAGAAAAATAAGAAAAAGTGCAAATACTGTGGAAAACTCGGTCACTTTGTAAAACAATGTGAGAAATGGATTAGTGATGGAAGGCCAAAGAAGTCAGAGAAGGACACTAAGAATGTCAACATGACAATTTTATCCATCACTGGAAATGAATGCAAAGATTCAATAAATTTTTATGTGGATAATGGGGCAACCAGCCATGTAACAAATAGAGATGATCTTTTTGTCGAATACAGCCATTTCAAGAGCAAGCACACAGTACGCGGAGCTAATGGGAATGAAATTCAAGCTATAGGAATTGGGTCCATTAGAGGAGAAGCACAAATAGGTAATGGTGAAGTAAGACAAATTTTACTTAAGGATGTATGGTATGTACCCACCATTTCAAAAAATCTTTTTTCTGTACTTGCGGCACATGATTCTATTGAAAACAGTACATTTGAATCAACTCCAACGACTTGCATTTTCAAAGTTGATGGTGATAAGCGACTGATTGGTACGCGAGATAAGCATGGTGATCTCTATCGGTTGCAAATGAGATGTTTAAAGCCTGCTGAAGTAAATCAGTTATCTACGCCAAACCTGATTCAACTCTACCATGAGCGTTTTGGACACCAGAATAAGTCACATGTAAAGAAGTTTTTGGAAAAGGAATTGAACATAAAAACAGAAAACAGCCATGAACTCTGTGAAGGTTGCATTTATGGTAAGTCTCATCGGCTAAAATTTAGAGCCAGAGAGAAAGCAACAAAACCAGGTGAGCTGATCTGTACAGATGTTTGCGGTCCCTTCCCTTATTCATATGCTAAGAATAGATACTTTGTGCTATTCAAAGATGTTTATACCGGGTATCGTTGGATATATTTAATGCAAAACAAGTCGGAAGTTTATCAAAAGCTGTCACTGATGCTAGCTGAAGTTAAGTCAGCAGGGGTTAAAGTGAAAGAAATTTTGAGCGACAATGGAGGAGAATTCGATAATGGGAATGTTCGTAGAATACTTCAAAAAGAAGGTATCTTACATAGGTTGACGATGCCTTATACTCCACAACAAAATCCTACTGAGCGAGAGAACAGGACTGTTGTAGAAATGGCTCGGGCTATGATGTACGCCCATAGAGAAATGCCAGCGCCGTTATGGGCTGAATTGGTTTTGACGTCGGTCTATATCCTGAATAGAACGGGACCAGGACCTGATGGAAAATCACCGTACGAAGCATGGCACGGTAAGAAGCCAAGAGTGAAACATTTGCGTGTGATTGGAATCACATGCTACCCCCATCTTCCTAAGGAGAAATTGAAGAAATTAGACAAAAAGGCGCAGAAGGGAATTTTAGTTGGTTATGACAATAACGAAGGCTATCGGATTTGGGATGAAGAACATCACAAATTAATCCGATCACGTGATGTAATTTTCGAAGAGTACCCCTTGCTTAGAGAAGCTGAAAATGTAATAGATATTAAACCGAAGTCTATTAATATACAGCCGAAGTCTCAAAGAAGCTGCAGCCAGTCAGAAAGTAAAAAATTCCACCTTAATTTTCTGGGATTCCATCATGGTTCTAACGAGCACTTTGATGTCGGAGAAGCATTAGTCAATGACAATGTACATTCAATGGCGAAAAGGAAGTAATATTGATGAAAACGTTGATCTTGATGAAAATGCTGAGACAGAACAAAGTTTAGATAATGGAAACAATGAAGACGGAAACAATACACAAGGTTCTCAAACTGGAAGTGAAGAAGTTAGACGACCCAGTCTTGAGGATGTGGCGAGAGTGAAGAGAATTCTACGCTACATTAAAGGAACTATCAATCATGGTATTACATACCAATCTTCCACTGTGACAAACTGTATACAAAGCTACAGTGATGCAGATCATGGAGGAGATCCTACTACGGGACAATCGACCTCAGGAATGATCTGCCTGTATTCGCAAGGAGCGATCACCTGGCAGAGTAAACGGCAGAAAACAGTTGCGATTTCCTCAACAGAAGCTGAGATAGTGGCTGCAAGTGAAACAGCAAGAGAAATACTATGGCTCAAGAGAATATTGCAGTTCATGGTAACTGGAGAAGTTCTTGCAGAGCTCTAATTAGATAGTGAGTCTGCGATACACTTGGCTCATGACCCACCCTTTGAACGTCATCAAAGGACGAAACACATTCAGATTCGTCATTTCTTCGTTCGTGAATGTGTTATCATGGGAAGATTAACAGTTCTAAAAGTTGAAGCAGCAAAGCAACTAGCAGATTTTCTGACCAAGCCGTTGTTTAAGCCGCGAATAAAAGAGTTGAGTGCTCTTGGAGGCTTAGCATAGCTACAAAAACAAGACGGGATGTTAAGAAGTATGGCTACGCACCTTCTTTAAGGTTTTACTAGATGCTGGCCTCTATGATTATATCTCATTGTGGTTGCTATGTTAGCCTGTCACTTTGTTACTTTATATACTTCTAATTTGTGTTTTTTGATTTCTGCTTATAAATAATAACTCGTATTAATTTTCACAAGCAGTTCTTATTTATTCGTTAAAAGTATGGATTGTTGTTTATAACAAGTAGTTAAGTTAGTAATAAATTGTTTAATAATAGTAGTTAAGTTAGGTTCCACGTAAAACAAAAATACTATGGACGTTAACATTCTAGATCTAGTTAGTACTCGGGAGCAGTGGTGGCACAGTGGTATCGGCTGGGACTTACAAGCTGTAGGTCGTTGGGACGAACCTTGTCCGGCGCTTTACTTTGTGTAAATTATTTGTTCACCACTGCTCTCAAAACGGTGAAGGAAAACATCTTGAGGAAATCGGCATGTCCTATAAGCAAAACTAAAACGGAGACATGTGACATCTATCAACCTGCACTGGGCCCGCGGGCCGCGTGGTAGATTACGCTCCATTCCCTCTCACCTAGAGGAGGCTTGTGGCCCAGTAGAGGGTACATTATAGGCTTAATAATATGTCACATGTCATAACACTATGACACACACACACACACACACACTACACACATACAATACTCACATATACAATATTTTTCAAGGTATGGGTAAAACCCACAATTTCATCGTCAGCTTTGCCTATGTAAGTCATTATGGACTAGGCATCATATGATCATATTTTATAAATATCAACGGCAATGAAGATCACTTTGTTTTTGGCTCTTTATGAAATCTAAAAGCGTTTTGAGTTGAACGTGTTTTCAAATAATTATATTTTCAGTGATCTCTTCTCATGCCACACCTATTTAGCTACCAACTTTTCGCCCTGAATATGCTTGCGGATATAAGTACGAAAACCCACTCAGCCTACTACCAAATATTAGTAGTTGTAGTTTATTTACCTGTTTGGAGGTTTATTTATAGTTTATTATCAGTAAAGGGAGCTCAATAAATGATAAATCCATACTAATATTATAAATGCGAAAGTAACTCTGTCTGTCTGTCTGTCTGTCTGTTACGCTTTCCCGCTTAAACCACTCAACCGATTTTGATGAAATTTGGCACAGACAATCTTTAGACCCTGAGAAAGAACATAGGCTACCTTTTATCCCGGAAAAATTTGATGTTCCCGAGGGAAATCTAAAAAGCGCGATATAACCAAACTCCATGCGGGCGACGCCGCGGGCGGAAAGCTAGTTGGTAATATATATTAGGGTTGTAACGGAGGCTTGTTAGCGGAGGCGGAGGCGGACGAGTCTCACCTCCGCGGATGCGGAGGTTAACGGAGGCGGAGGTAAAAGTACATATAGAAAAAAATGAAATTTATGGTTAATTAAAACAAACTTTTTATTTTAAATACGTACATTAATAGTAGTATACTTGGTAAAAAAATATTAACTTCTTGTAATGAAAATTAAGGAGAAACAAATTGTGTTTGCCGCATTCCGGCCTCGCACTAGTTGATTCTTGACCATTTCGCGCTCAAACGCGGCCGGACGGTTGTCGAGCGTCGCAGCTTGCGCGTTATTTATTTTATAAATAAGTAAATAAACCTCCGTTATAACTCCGCAAAAAATTGTGCGGAGGCGGAGGCGGAAGCGAAGATACGATTTCTTGCGGAACTTCCGCAGTAACGGAAGCGGAGGCGAAGCTCCGTTACAACCCTAATATATATAAAGCTCTAGCAACACTGCAAGACTAAAAAGCCTCATGCTTAAGGTTCATAAAAGCCTTAAAATATTCTTAAAAAACAATAAAATCAAAACTGTCAAAGTCAAAATTTGAACGGACGCAACCGTTGTGCTTTGAAATCGTATTGTTTGAAAATATAAACAATAATTTTAAATTTTAGGTTAATTTTAAGTAACCCCAACTGTGTGAAGTGATGAGATAAATGCGGTTTTTAGTTAGGCATAAATAACGAAATAAGTGATAAGATGGATGATACGCAACAAAGTAGGGTGTCTGATGCTGCGGCCGCAGCAACGTAAGTTTGATCAAACTTCATTGGCATTGATAATAACTGGAGTATTGCTGAATTTTTAATAGAACAGGACAAGTCCTGCACCTATTAGTAGCACGGCAAAGGATTTATATACTATACATAGGAATTGTAACTTAATAAAATGACAGTGCAAATAAAATTTCTGTGGCAGGTATACCTCATAGGTATACCTGCGGACGTCGTATCGATGAATCCCCCTGTCGTACCTGCCGCCAGCGGGCACAGGTACTAGTAAGAGTCTACATCTCTTCATGTTACGCAATGAGGGTTTCATGAAGCTAGAAGTTTCAAAATTATTTTTAATGTTCAAATTCCAATCAGATACTTGGAATGTAACTAATGCATCTGAAGGTAAACGGTCATATAAACGAGGGTTAAAATCCCGGCAGTATGTTGTCAGAGACGGACTACCAATTTATGACTGATTTTACATATCATCATCAACCTTTTTATCGTCCCACTCCTGGGCACAGGTCTTCTCTCCTACAGAGAAGGATTGAGCGTAATCAACATGCTTGCTCAATGTGGGTTAGCGATTTCAGACTTAAAGTCCAGGTTTCCTCAAGATGTTTTCCTTCACCTTCAGTCATTGGTGTCCAAGATATACTTAGATAGTACATATAACTTTAGAAAAGTTACATTGGTACTTGTCTGACCTGGAATCGAACCCGCACACTCATACTTGAGAGGCTGGTGTTTTAACCACTACACCACCACAATGTTTAACCACGGTGTTACATATATTTTGATCAAAATAATATGTGGCTTGGTTTGCGCTGAACTCTTTTAGCAGCAGGATAGTTTTTTTTTTTCAAAATAAATATCAAAAGTTATTTTTCTCAAATTAGGCTGAGAATCAGCACTTTTTGAATGTAAATTTTTGCATTAAGTGCACCAGTTTGAAAAACCAAACATTGATTAGATTGCAAAGTTAAATGACATCAAATGTTAAGAACATATACAGTAGACCCTCTTTAATCTGGCTCTCCAGTAATGTGGCGGTCTCAGACGGCCATGATGAGGGAATCATGTTGAGGCATGATACATACAAGTATATAAACTAACAAATGCCAATCGGCCAAGTAGCCTCTTATGTAGTGTGTCATGAACATGTACTGTTTTAGTGTTACTCTCAACATTGCTGTCTACTGAGTTTACTGGTGGGAAAGTTACATATGTGTATGTATAGCTGGGCATTAATTCGTTAATCGTTAATTAATGAAGTTAACATTTTGATTAACGGATTAACTTTTAAGTTAACTTTTAAAAATGTTAACGGACACGTTAACTTTCGTTAATATGCAGAAGTCCGTTAATCGTTAATCGAATGCCTACTATTTAGTATTTACCGCACGGTAGGTACCACGGCGCGGCGCATTTACGGTTCACCCAAAGTTCTGGTTGATATGGCTATACAATACTAGCGGCCGCCAGCGACTTCGTTCGCGTGGAGTTAGTTATGCTCCGCTCCTATTGGTCGCAGCGTGATGGCATATAGCCTAAAGCCTTTTTGGTTTAAAGGGCTATCCAACGCAAAAATAATTTTTCAAATCGGACCAGTGGTTCCTGAGATTAGCGCGTTCAAACAAACAAACTCGTGTTTCAGTTCTAAGTATGGGGAGCCCTCAATATTGATTATTATTTTTGCATCAAAATCTTAATGCGGTTCACAGAATACATCTAGCTACCAAGTTTCGACAGCATAGCTCTTATAGTTTCGGAAAAAAAGAGTTAATTATAATATTTTTATAATATTTAAATAATTATTAAGGTATGGGTAAAACCCACAATTTCATTGTCAGCTTTGCCTATGTAAGTCATTATGGACTAGGCAGCATATGATCATATTTTATAAATATCAACGGCAAGGAAGATCACTTTGTTTTTGGCTCTTTATGAAATCTAAAAGCGTTTTGAGTTAAACATGTTTTCAAATAATTATATTTTCAGTGATCTCTTCTCATGCCACACCTATTTAGCTACCAACTTTTCGCCCTGAATATGCTTGCAAGTACGAAAACCCACTCAGCCTACTACCAAATATTAGTAGTAGAGTTAATTCTTCCGAAATGTAACACTTTAACGTTTAACGAAGCTAACTTTTTTTGTAGCGAATTAACGATTAACGAAGTTAACTATTTGATTAACGGTGCCCAGCTATGTGTGTATGTACTATCATTTACCAGCAATCCGTCATTTTCACTAATCCAGCATTTCCCTAGTCTGATATC
This sequence comes from Sesamia nonagrioides, assembly GCA_017933935.1. Classification (NCBI taxonomy): domain Eukaryota; kingdom Metazoa; phylum Arthropoda; class Insecta; order Lepidoptera; family Noctuidae; genus Sesamia; species Sesamia nonagrioides. Next base: position 227,265 of record JADWQK010001039.1, on the reverse strand, counting down.
TGCCAGATTAACGAGAGTCAACTGTATGTATTTAAAGAGTTGTTAATCACAACTCATATTTAAACAATGTTTACGAGTAAATAGGATTTTGTTTAACAAAACTAAAACACAACAAATAGCAAATAACAATTTGATGACACAGTTAACTTAGTGCTTAAGCAATTTACTGCTGCGCTGCATGATGCATGTCCGATTCCCGCACAGAACAAATAGTTGACTGACCCACAAGTAGAGTTCTTAAAGTTTATTCCTCTTATTCATAAATGCTGTTTAAAGTTAAGTACTGATTAGCGATTCTTTAACCATACATTTTTGACCTTTTAACGTCGCATAACTTTAATCATTGTTTGTTAATAAACCCCTAAAACACTGGTGTTTATTTATAAAGAATGGGTTATGTTAAATGACGTTAAAAGGTCAAAAATGTATGGTTAAAGAATTGCTAATTACTAGTTAACTTTAAAAATATTGGCATATGTTTGTAAACACAGTCACATTACAGGAGAAATTTTTAACGGGGCAATAAATAATAAATTGTGGGTACCCTAGCAACTTTAACCACTGCTAAAGTGACTATTAGGAAGCATTGTCTTAATTAAATTTCATTTATATTTACAGTAGGAAGCGCCGTTCTTCAATTCTCAAAAGTCAACGTCCAACTCGTACACCCTTCTCAGAGTTGGAGTTTAATGTAGCCACACCCACTGACAATGCTAAGAGTCGACGCGTCAGTTTCTCACGAAGGACTGGTGTAGCGTAAGTATAATATAAGTTATAAAATACAATTTTAATAGAATATTCAGTGTAGTATTGACAGCCTCCGTGGCGTAGCGGTAGCGAACGCGGCCGTTGCGCAAGGAGGCGCGTGTTCGATCCCCGCACAGTGCAAATATTTGTATGAATGTGAATATTTGCACTGGTCTAGTCGTGCCTGGGAAAGTACGTTAAGCCGTTGGTCCCGGTTGCCATACGAACATCTAGTGGCAGTCGTTACGGGTTGTTGGAGCCCTCAAAAGTCTAACAATTGATCTACCTGCAATGATTCGATATCGCCTTCGGGTTGGGAGGTCAGACGGCAGTCGCTTCACGGAAATTATCGAAGTTTAGTCAAATCAGCAATTAAACTGGTAAAGCGGACCCCAGACTCCAAAGCTAGAGTGTTGTATTTAAGACATGTGCCTTTACAGAACCGTGTTTTGACTTGTGACCTGCATTGATGCAGAGTTAAATAGCCATGATCATAGTTCAGTAAAGCATGTGTGTAGCAGTATCTACAACTAACTGCCACATGCGCAGAACGCGTCATACTGACGTCACACAATTTCTACATCTCGCAAGCAGAGTTTACCGTGCAAATAGCATACGTACAACTTCCCAAAATCCACCGTTGGGCAAGTGCCTAGTGCCAGACAACACCCACCCATCTAGTCGGAGGATGCCCCCTTTTCTATGGAGGATGAGTAAACTTCACTCTCTGTCCCTCATGCCTCCACAATGGTGACCCCGACGTGACTATCATCATCAGTCTCTACTCGTCCACTGCTGGACATATGCCTCCTTCATGGCACGCCAACAAGCTCAATCCTGAGCAGTTCTCCGCCAGCCACTACCAGCCACCTTTTTGATGTCGTCGCTCCATCTCGCCCAAGGGCGTCCTACGCTACGTTTTCCGAGACGCGACTATATTACAATCAAAATTAAACCTTTTTTTTTTTTTATTTAACTTTATGTTGTAACGAACCCAAATAGTTGCAGCCGTATTTAGTGGTATTTTTGGCAGTGGGGTTGAACTCGAATTGGTGCTCGCAGTGTCTATCACAGGAGCCACGGCTTTATGCCCATATTTACACAGCAGGTCGTAGGTTCGAACTCCGTCAGGCGCTTTGCTTTGTGTAAATTATTTCATCACCACTGCTCTCAAAGCGGTGAAGGATCATCGTGAGAAGAAACACCGTGAAGAAACCGGCATGTCTAAGAAGCAAAAACTTCCAAGACATGTACTGGGTGAAGGCCATAAGATCAGCTGCCGGCAGAAGTTACCGCCCACCGGACTTGCCGCCAAGCGATTCGTCGTGTTCCGGCATGACGTCTGATGAAGCCGTACGGAGGACGGGTCTGAGCAGTTGTGTTGCTATGTGTGCCGGGTACGATGCGTCAAATGTTGTTATGTTGGTCGTGGAGGGTCTCCAGATCAATCTCCCTCTGGGTTAAGCATTGCATCACCTCGCTCAACTGCCATCTTCCTTCCTATTCGCTCAGTTTTTTGAGTGAATGGGCTTATTAAATTAGCGCGCTTTACCATCAACGATTTCATTTCGGCTTACCATCAGGCGGGATTGCGATCAAGCACCAGTATAATTATTTTAAAAAAATGTGACATCTATCAACACGCACTGGGCACGCGTGGTAGATTACGGCCCACTCCCCTTCAATTTAGCATAACATAATCAGCCTATAATGTTCTCACATTATAGGCTGATTATGTTATGCTAAATTGAAGGGCACATATGTGATTTATAATGACAATTTTTTTTCTTTATTTGGCATCTCTTAGTTGACCTAGAGAGGTCGTGACTACTTACCCGGACTATCCTGTGTCTGCCTTAAATGAATTTAAAGCCTCCAGCCAGGGCAACTAAAACTAAGCGACTACACGCTAAGGGCACCCCCTGTGGGGTACGAACCTCGGCTTAGGGCGTCGCTAGAGAGAACAGCAAGGGACTCCAGCCAGGGCAACTAAAACTAAGCGACTACACGCTAAGGGCACCCTCTGTGGGGTACGAACCTCAGCTTAGGGCGTCGCTAGAGAGAACAGCAAGGGACGGCTGGATCGAACTTTATTTTAATTCGGTTTGATGACCGCGGCGTTTCCTAGTACTAGCTCTGAGAAGAAACGTCCGAAACAAACTCAGAGGTCATAGTTGGGAATTTATATTTACTGGCTCAGTTGCGGCGCGGGCTGGCCTTCATCGGACAAGGGACGGGGGAGGGGACTACTACGTTGAACGCGTCGCGATGGACCTCGGCGGCGAGGTCGGTAGGTCGGTCTTTTTTTGTGTATTGTGCTGGTGGCCCTATTGGCCTCTTGGAGGAGGGTTATGGGGTCATCGGAGTCTGTGAGGGCATGCCGTGGACGGCGAAGCTTGGAGATGATGGAGTGGGTATAGTTAGCAGCCGCTGCTATCAGCGGATTGCGGTGCTTGGCGGCAGTGTCAAAGAAGCGTTTGGAAAGACGTTTCATGAACTGCTGGATGGTGGGGATTTTGAGATCAAGGTGGAAGATCTCATTACGGACGAACCAAAAGGCATTTGTGGCTTAACCAAGGGGCATTTGTGGCTTAACCAAGGGGCATTTGTGGCTTAACCAAGGGGCATTTGTGGCTTAAACCAAGGGGCATTTGTGGCTTATTTTTTTATAATGACAACTAGTTTTACTAAAGAATATGAATAGTAAGTTTGATCTAATTCGTTAATCTGACCTCTAATTTGTCTATTGGCACTCGTTCCATATAGAATACTGGTATTCAGCTGCTTCTGGTTAAACTGAAGGACCGACCCTAACAAAGAGGGGTAAAGGTTAGGTACGCACGGTGGAGATCTGCCCGGTTTGGGTAGAGCACCGCCGTGTCTTCGTGGCGGCGATCGGCGGCGATCTCTCGCGTCCGGCCCTGGTCAAGGTTTTGGTCCGAAACAAAGACCCATTCGCTAATCGTACCACCACAACCCAGCAACTGGATTGTGGTGGTCAGACAGGCAGTCTTCAGGACCTTTGGTCCGTATTCCAGAAGGAAACTCAAGCATTATTGATCTCTGTTTAAACATTACTTAAAACTAGTTTCAACCAATCAAAAGGCTTCAAACGAGACTTAAGTAGAGCTTGAATTTTGAATGACGTTCTGTAATACGGACCTTAAAGTCCAGGTTTCCTCAAGATGTTTTCCTTCACCATTTAATCAGTCTTTGGTGTCCAAGATATACTTAGAAAGTACACATAATTTAGAAACGTTACATTGGTACTTGCCTGACCTGGAATCGAACCCGCGAACTCATACTTGAGAGGCTGGTGTTTTAACTTACAGGCATTGCGCAGGGTGGGTTCCGGAATTGGTCTTTTAAGAGGAACCGGGGCCACCCCTAGGCGTAGATGGTGATCACCGGGGTGGTTTTAGTGAGGTAAAAATCCCACACTACCCGACCTCATTCCTCGGGGGTCGGGTGCCTTTTGAAGGTTTCCCCCCGAAAAAAAAAAAAAAAGGCCACCACAACTCGCTCCTCCGAATCCTGTTACCTTGTTTGCATCGTCATATCAACCTTATTTTGCCAACCGACTGCTTTTATTTTTCTGGTGCAATTTTATTCGCGCACGCAATTGACCTCTCCAGCTCTGGGCGCAGTGAAAGGCGTGTCAGACTTTTACTGACTAAATCCTTTTTTTATATATATAAACTAGCGGTGCCCCAGGGTTTCACCCGCGTAAGCTTCAAACCGAAAGTTGATATAAAATAAGCGCCTGTTAAAATAAGGGGAGCAATATGTACGTCCGCGTTTGCTCCCGTTTTCGCAACATTGTTTGTTCCTGCTCTGCTTCTATTGATCATAGCGGGATGTTTTATAGCCTATGTCCTTTCTCAGGCTCTAGACTATCTGTGTACCAAATTTCATTACAATCGGTTCAGTAGTTTTGGTGTGAAAGCCGGACAGACAGACAGACAGAGCTACTTTCGCATTTATAATATTAGTATGGATATTACACAGTTTCTCGCTGATAAAACAACCCAAGTATGTGCCAATTACTCAATTGTTTACTTGCCATAATATACTTGCATTTCTTTCCCCAGTGAATTTGTGACGAACGAGGCGACGACTACGTGGAAAAATTTCTACGAAGAGCATAACAAGTCTTTAGAGTCGTCCAATAACGATTCGGAAGCAAACGCCTCCCGACAGCCCATCGGCCATCTTGGCAAATGTACTTTCTTCGACCAACAATTTGAAGAGGTCGAGGCCGTTGATTTTATCAGCGGTCTCCCCAATGGCTCATTGAATAATATTAATTTTTCTCAGCAACTGGCATCCCTCGAATGCACAGGAGAGGGCAAATTAACAGCACCCCATAACAAATTTGAACTGAGTGCCTTTACCGAACAGAGCAAACCATTTGGTAATGATTTCACTACCCCATCGATGGGTGATAATTCTGGTCGAATCGATATCAATTTCTCAGCGGTACAACAGGTTGACAAAGACGATTTAGATGAAATCGAGAAGGACTTGCAGAGGGGATCTGGCAACGTCGGCTGTCACCCGTTTAGTAAAGGACAGGACATCTCGGAATATATAGAGGTTGATTTGAATACGACTCATATCACCAGAAACGATGAAGATATGTCAATAACGGATACCGTGCACAGCCCGGTACAGGATGTGTCTAAAAGTGCGTCTATAGACAAGAAAGTTAGTTGCAACAAGGATTGGGTCGCGGACAAAGAGAACATAGCTATCAACCCTTACGTTGAACCCTGTGAGTCCAATTTCGCCGTCAATGAAGAACCCAATCAAGTATTAGTCTTCGACGGCAAACGTTTAACTTTACAGCCGGATATACCGGAAAAAGATAAGAATTACAGACAGACTCTTTTGCCTAATTTTCTAGCGGAAACTCCTCAGAGGAAAACTATTGTTCTAAACACTAACGATGATTTACCGAACTTTGGTGATGATATCCTTAACCCTAAATGCGGAAATTCTGCCTTTAACGGTTTTCATGAGATAAAAGTTGATGAAGATGAAATATCAAATACTTTAACCGATATTAGACCTAAAAGGCAGACGATTCACGAAAATACAGGAAACATTTCCATGACACAAGCTTTACCAACAAATATTATCTGTCAAGCTGCTGTTATAAGCCATGATATCAACGCTTCTACTAGAAGAACTATTGCGTTTAATGAAAGTGTAACGAACAATACAATTAGTGAAACAGTACCAGGAAAGCTTCTTAATGATATTGGTTCTGTTCCTGAACAACATCGGACTGTATTGTATGAGACTGACACGTGTAACATTTCAATGACACAGGCAGTTCCTTCAAAAATGCTGGTAAATGAGGTTATAGAAACCATTAACAAACACAACACTGTAGTATTTGGTAGTGACGAAGGTAATATATCTGTCACACAAGCTATATCATCCAATATCTTCGAGGAAGCTGGTCGAAGAAAAACAATAGTTTTCGATGTTGATGATGGGAATGTGTCTTTCACACAAGCATTGACTGCAAATATAATATTGCCAGACAAGCAAACGGATGATAAGCGACCAACGAATATATTATGTGAAAATTTTACTGAAGTGGTCCCAGAAGCGATTCCTACAAATGTTGGTTTGCCGAATAACGAACCGAACACCGGAAAATTTCAAACGGTTGTATACGAAGATGATACTGGTAATATTTCTGTTACTCAAGCGTTACCAGCAAACATTTTACAAGAAATAGTGCATTTAGATGACATTAAAGAAAATAATACGGCAGACAAAATCCCCACCACAGAGTCTCTACCTAATAATATCAATGCTAAAGACAATGATGCTTCTAGACGTAAAACTATTGTCTATGATAACAATAACGGGAATATATCTATAACACAAGCCATACCTACTCAACTGATACCAGGATATACTGAAGTTAAAGATAAGAGTTTCGATGCCTTTAACACATCTAGACTACAGCGAAATAGAAAACGAACAACAATTGTCTATGACAACGATGAAGGTGATATATCTATGACTGAAGCTATACCCGCTAACATAATAGAAGAGGCAACAAATGAAACGAATACAAAGAAATCTCATATCAATTGTAAGGACGAAGCTGACATCGCTACTACCCTAGCTATATCTACAAACGTTTTTCTTTTAGACATGCTAGATTCTGCAGAAGACATCGTTAAAAAACCTGAAGATACTAGAGAAGATCAAGAGAAAGTTATTGATTATAAGGTATACGAAGAAGATGCTCATAATCCAACAGAAGATTGCTTGAAAGACGATCAGAACTCAATAGAGTTTAAAGCTGATGTGTCAATGACTGTGGCTCTACCAAAGGCTCAGAGTCTACGCGAAACAGAAAAACGAAAAACCGTCATTTTTGATAACGACAACTGTGACATCTCAATGACTAAACCTATTCCAACCGAACTAATAACTGTTGTCACAGAAGGGTTGCATAAATCCAAACAACAGAACGATGAAACAACAGATGCGACAGAACCTAACCAGAGTATCAATCCACAGTCAGATGTAATCGTAATGCAAGCCTCGACGACCAATAGCAGGCCTTCTTTGCATTCAACTACGGCCGAACACGCAGATTTGAAAAACACTGTGGATTTATATAAGAATTTGAGTGATTCGAAATATGAGTCGTCAATCAATGTTGTCGAGGGTGCAATAACATCGTCCGAAGAAGACGTTAGTGCTAGCGCGTCGCTTCTACATCCTAAATTAGAAATGAAATTGAATCAGCTGAATTTAATGAGTTCTAGCTCTGAGACGAACGTAGACAAGGTCTCGGAGGGTGAAGATGACGTTCTAATACAAACTGAGAGTGAAGGAAAGGATACGTCACTCCCTTCTTTGCTAACGATGTCTGCGACAAGCGTAGACAGCGGCACGGAGGATAAAAACTTTATGGCTCATATAGAATCAAATACTTCTTCAGACAATGTGCAGCAAGACACTGATGGAAATACGTCTAACGAATCTATGTTTTATATAACGAAAGATGAGAGTGATTACGATACAAAGACAGACATGGAGACCAATAAGCAGGAGGAGAACGCACAGCCTGAAGCACTACATACGGACACGTCCAACACGCAACAACAGAACACAACACATACACGCAATAACACACAACTTGAGTACATGGAAGAAAAACCGGTGCGTATCGACGATCTACAAATGCAGTTAGAGGAATTACAAAGTGTAGTCACACTAAAGAATGAGATCTCGAAGAGGTCCTTCAAAGACACCGTCAGCACTGACTTGGAAGATGTAGAAAAAAATGACGATGTCAAGTATGGGATGGAAGGTCATAATTTTAAAAAAGCCAATGATACTCAAGAATTGCTTGATATGATAACACATTTCACTGATAATAAGGTTAGTGAAGATGATGTTGAGCCTGGTGCTGACAGGAGAAAAAGTCATACTAAGGTGGTGATAGAGCCTAAGAGACTCAGCTTCGTACCTAACAGACGATCCATAGTCTTGAGTCGAGAAGATATGTTAAACAACATCTCAATAGCTCAAGCAGGGTTACAGAAATCTAGGCTAGCGCTAGAGGATAGCGAGTGTGCCGACGAAGATACAAAAGACGCTTCCGTAGATACAACTAAGATGTCTAATTGCACAAGTGGTAAAGTCGTCAAAACATTGCAATTTGATGACGAATCTATCAGCGATACCAGCCTCAAATTCGACACCAAGTATTCTCCTCTAAAGAAAACCGCTTTCGGCGAAACTTCATACATGAACGAGGCAAAATCTAAAGTCATTCCAACGTACTTGAAAGACGTTTCTGACGGAATTAAAGAATTGATGCTGGATCTGGTAAAGCCGATGAACGATAATGTGCCTTTTGACAGCGTAGTCATCGATAAAAGCTTGGCTAAGAACCCATCTACGCACAGCACGCAGATACAGGCTAACCTGATCACATCCAGTCAGGTGGACTTAGAATGCGAGCTGCTCTGCAATAATGACACTAATACGGATGCAGATAGAGCCGGTTCCGTATCCGGTGTTCTAAGTAAGTCCAGATCTCGTGGATTGCGAAGTCCGGTTAAGTTTTCTGGAATTATTTCAGAAATCTCGACAGAATTTGACGTCCTGGGACCTAAGCAGTGTTCTTATTCGCCCTCAAATACTCCCGCCAAACAATCTGACGTGCTAGTTTTCGACCATCTGAATCCTTTGAACAACGTTCTGCTCGCTCCTCATAATAACTCTGGCATGCATAGATATAATCCGAATAAATCTAATGACACTTTTTGTGACCGAATTCCGCCAGTAAGTCACCTAAATAAATCATCTAGAGATAAAGATTTTGAAGTGGAAACTGTGACCACCGCGGAGTACCGCTTGGCGATTCGAACTCGAGAAAAGCAGGAGGATATGTATGTCTACAAAAAGCAGGACGACCAGTTCAGCTTACTATCTTCGTCATCAAGCAAACCTATGTCCATTGACCAATCTATAGATGCTTTTGCTACACAGTTAAAGGACGACCAAGTCAATACAGTGATCGCCATGAAAACGAACAAAGAATTGCTTGAATCAAGTTCCTCGCTAACGTTAGTGGATGACGCCTTAGATGGAGAAGGTAGACTGACATCCAACAACGAATATGAGAAACGCAAGATTAAGTTGTCGACATCCAATCTTGTCGATATTGAGGAACGGGCGGCGGAAATCGATGTTGCTCGATCTCTAGACAGCGCGTTGATTGATCGAACCGATGATACCGATTCGAAATCGAATATAACCAAAGGCAAAAAGCGGATATATAGTCCTATGACGGACAAGTCGAAGCAACATCAGCCCTCTACGGCAGTGACCCCGAAACCTATTGCGAAAATGAAGAAAATATCAAACAGCCCGAAACCAAACAAAGTAACCATAGTGGGCAAAGTTACCGCATCGCCAACGAAATCTAAAGACACAACTCAAAATATGGCGCCTGAAAGAGACGCTTCGATGCTTAGCGAGAGCAGTAGCGAACAGAATACTCAAAAGTCGAAAGTCGTTAGCGAAAAGAAGTCGCCGAAAGCTAAAGAGGTTACACACCAGCCGATCACAGTGCAGCAATTGCTAACAGATTACCGCAATTTGGACAACGACTTCAAGCACATCCCAGAAAAGCAATTGCGACCCAATTTGCATTTGAACCCAAAATCCGAAAGTTTTACGACTTTGTCGCAATCCGACGTGTCTTTTACAAGTAGTAAGAATTTGAATACGATGAAGAATGTTACCAGTTCTTCGACGACAGATTATCAGTCGCCCCAACGTTCGTCTGAAGCAATGCAAAGGATTCCGGTTCCATCGCAGATGGACTGGCATCCCGATCCGACGAGCGCGACCAGCAGTAATGTGTGTGGTTCGGAATCAAGTGTCAATGTGGTCGCCAAAATTGATATGTTGCCTTTCATGGGGTGAGTGAAGTATTTTATTGTGATCTCTAGGGTAATTTCGTAACACAGTATCAGTAGTTCAATTGGACAACAGCATTCATTGCGTGATGTACCTTGTTGAGCAGACTTCCTCGGTGGTAGGTCATAACACCGGCTGCCGGTAGAAGTTACCACCCACCAGACAAAGTCTTGCCGCCAAGCGATTCGTCGTGTTCCGGCATGATGTCTGGTGAAGCCATACAGAGGACGGGTCTGAGCAGTTGTGTTGCGACGTGTGCCGGGTACGATGCGTCAAATGTTGTTGTGTCGGGAGTTTGGTCGTGGAGAGTCTCCAGATCAATCTCGCTCTGGCGCAGCATCGTTTGGTCGTGTTGGTCTTGGGTTTAACATTGCATCACCTCGCTCAACTGCCGTCATCCTTCCTATTACTAAGTTTTTTAAGTGCTTGATAAACTAGTGCGCTTTACCATCAACGATTGCATCACTGCTTACCATCAGGCGGGATTACAGTCAAGCACTAGTCTTTAATTATTTTAAAAAAAGTAGATTCGACTTTACGCCCTGTTTCTCATTCCCCTAAAATATCAAATGATATTGGAAGTATTCAAGGTTAAGGTTTGCGAGTGTACTTCCCACCTCTTGATCAACAGTCTTAGTATCTTACCGAACATTATAGGAGCCACGAATGTGAGTGGGAGTCGTCATCTGCTGATACGTGGTCTTTCCGTCTGCTACACGGCCGGGTGAGGCTGTCAGCACGACTTGAGCACCGACATGACAACGCGACCAGGACTAGAGTTCGAGGAGACACTCCCGTGTTGAATATAGACGTGCAGACCGTGCAGCATGGTATGTAAATGCAACCCCGTTTTTTTTCAGGATAGAAAATCATAAAATTACCTCTTCCGCTCTGGGCGGAGCGGAAGGGCGTGGCAGACTTTTACTGACTAAAACCCACCCGTGACTTCACTTGCCTGTGCACCAGGGACCACGGTTCTTTCTTTCTCTCTTTTTTTTGGCTTCGCACGGTTTGTGCATTTAGCCAATGTCACGTAATGAATTATTCATGTCGAAAAAGACTGCCGCGTGAACCGTCTTACGAGGAAGGTTTGAGTCAAAGTCACGATTTGGTCACTATGCTGCAATATTTCACTGTTCTTTATGAATTATTTACTGAATGCCCTTTTTACTACATAAATCACGCACTTTTATTTAGTAAATAACACTATAAATAATTTTAAAAGTCCAATGAAAAATGAGCGTGACACCCATCTTGACTTTCCCCGGGACCACGTTATCTCTTTTGAACTCCCCGCTGTCCTGGCAGACATCGGTCTTCGTGAACCCTGTCACGTGTTGACATCTCTTTGAGGTGCGCGTGAAACACAACGTACCGTCCACCCGCGCCTATGGCCGGGAGTTCGATGTTGACTTCCGACTAAAGAGTAGGGCGTCTCCTGCGGTGCCCTGTGCTCCTGCTTACGCGCTCCGCCTCCTCTGTTGCCAGCATCACTGCTTCGCAAAAGGAGGTGACGGCCTGCCATGCATTCTCGCTCCGTACCATGGCCTGGGCCAGGGCCGGATGCGAAAGACGTCCACTGCTGGTCATAGGTCTCCCCCAAGGACCTTCCGTGCTTTTATACCCTATATAATTTTTGCCCTTTATACCAGGGGCTTTTATTATTTATTTACAATTTTAATTTTAATGAAATTTTATTTTTTCGTTTTGCTTTGCTGGGTGTGGCTAGCAGGTATATGGTTAATAATTTCATTATTGTGTTATTTTCTTGCGTTCATTACTAAACATAGTCTTGTATAAAGTTCATTCAGTTCAAAGACAGCTGTGCTGCTGGGGAGTTTGTTCCGCCGCTTCTTCTTCCCAGCGAAAGCACTAGGAAGTGTCGATGGGTGGACGTTTTGGGGGACTGTCTTATGTAATATTGACGTTTAAAAAGTGCTGATTCTCAGCTTTGAATATATGACTTTTGATTTTCGTGCTCCGTGGCGCAGCGGTCAACACGCCTGCCTGCGACGTGGAGGCCCCGGGTTCGATCCCCGGTCAGGTCATGATGGAAAACGAACTTTTCCTGATTGGCCTGGGTCTTGGATGTTTAGGGTGTATCTGACATCGTAACGCAAACTTCGCGAGAAGGCTAGACCGCATGCCACTAATATAATTATGATAGTCATTTATGTCGTTAATGAACGGTTACAGAATACACAGTGTTTAAAAAAAAGTGTCGGCTCGGTTTTTGAAAGTTGCAAGCGTGCCGCCGTGCGAGTTTGTAGGTATGACGTTGATCCCTGATGTGAACTCTATTAAATCAGCTAATAAGATCGTTTTTCGGGTTTTGTTTTCATTGCGCTTTTTATGTAATTAGCGAATAATTTAATTTTGACTTTAAAATCTTATTGGGTTATAAAAGTATAGCAATTGTGAATGGTCTGAAGTGAAAAAAAACTACATTTATTTTTTTTAATCATGAAAAAGCCGACGAAAAATTCCACCACTGGGGGGTTCAGAATCATGTACTGGATCCATGGTACTCGTTTGTGCGTCGATGTCAGATACACCCTTTATATGTATCTATTATAAAATCTAATATCGTTGAGTTAGTATCCCATAACACAAGTCTTGAACTTACTTTGGGGCTAGCTCAATCTGTGTGATTTGTCCGTATATATTTATTTTGATTTTAGCATTCCATTATTTCAATCAAAGTAATATTCTAAACTTGAAAGTTTGTATCTCTTTCTTTTATTGGTCGTCTGTTTTTATTCCCGACTAAACTGTCTGTGGAAAATCTTAATTTGATTAAGTAAACTGATATTTTATCTTCTGTCCTTTTCTTAATGGAATGGAAAGCAAAAGATGTACCTACTGAACTGAAATCTAGTTTGGTTTGTGGAAAAGGAATTCGGCGCCAATTTGTGTTTTTTATTCCACCTCAGATCAGAAGAACCCAGTGGCGACAATGACGGTCCTCTTCGCGTGTGAAACCATGCGTTACATGGCGTCACGCGCGATGCGTGCAACGTGTAACGCGAGCGACATCCCGTCGTTGTTGCGACGTTGCGCCGCTGTGGCGCGCGTAGCGTTGCACTGGGGACGCGCGATGCACGACGCGAAGCTGCATTTAGTGTACACGCTGGATAACGAGGGAAATCTTTCCTTGAAGGTATGTAGCTATGTTTCAAATAGTAAATCTATTATACAATATGTAAAGAAAACCCTGTCCGATCCGTGAAGGTGTTGTTAGGTATCGATAACTGATTCTAATAATGCCCACAAAGACAGGCAAATCTTAAAAAAAAAATCCCCCTAAAAAAATAAATATTATTTCGCAAAAAGAGGTAACTTAACACATGTGCGGTAAGCAACCCCATTCCGCGGGCGGCGGAGGGCAGGGCACGCGGCACCTGTGACGTGGTCGCGTCGCTATTCGCTTATAATAATACCGGTGTTGTCACTTTTTTAAAAATTACCAAAGTTCGGGGAAATTGGAATTAATTCCCGGGAAAAAAGGATTATTTCAAAATTCATTAGTATTGTTACTATGATGATTATGTAAAATTTTATATTATATTTGGTCATGTGTTTACCTAACCTTTATTATCCTTATCGGTCGGACAGGGTTTTCTTTACATATTGTATAAAACGTATACAATACGTAAAGATACCCCTGTCCGATCCGTGAAGGTATTGTTAGGTATCGATAACTGATTCTAATTATGCCTACAAAGCAGGGCTAAACTTAAAAAAAAAACCTAAAAAGATAGATATTGTTTCGAAAAAGCGAGGTAACTTAATACATGTGCGGTAGGCAACACGGTAGGCATACGTGCGTGGGCGAAGGGGGGCAGGGCATGCGGCACATGATCGCATCACTCATAATAATACTGTCTAAAATGGTGTTGCCACTTTTTAAAAATTACCAAATTTTGGGGAAGTTGGAATCAATTCGCGGAAAAAAAGGATTATTTCAAAATTCATTAGCATTGTTACTATGATGATTATGTAAAATTTCATATTTTATTTGGCCATGTGTATAAGTATTGTTACTATGATGCCCCCCTTTTAAAATCTCGCAGAACATGTATTTTTTTAATAGTTATAAACTAGTGCTTGATTGCAATCCCGCCTGATGGTCAGCAGTGATGCAATCGTTGATGGTAAAGCGCACTAGCTTATTAAGCCTATTCACTCAAAAAACTGAGTGAATAGGAAGGAAGACGGCAGTTGAGAGCGAGGTGATGCAATGTTTAACCCAACAACACGACCAACGATGCGCCAGAGGATGATCTGGAGACTCTCCACGACCAAACTCCCGACATAGCAACATTTGGCGCATCGTACCCGGCACACATCGCAACACAACTGCTCAGACCCGTCCTCCGTACGGCTTCACCAGACATCATGCCGGAACACGACGAATCGCTTGGCTGCAAGACTTTGTCTGGCGGGTGGTAACTTGTGCCGGCGGCTGATGTTGTTGCCTACCACCGAGTAAATGTGATGAAGATGTATGCACTCCCCTGATTACTAAACAAAGTATATACGAGGACTAATCTCTAACTTTTAAATAAACCACGCAGTAGATTGACAAAATGTATGGTGTAATTGCCAAAAAACAGCATCACTCAAAAAATGTGACCTTTGATCTACTGTCAGCTGTGTCGTGCGCTCGGAAATCACACTGCAACAACTTTTAAATGTACTTGGAAAAAAATATAACATGATGCACAAATGATTGGAATGGATTCTTATTCTGAATATATTCTAAACAAACTATATTCAGGTGTCGTATAAATTAACGATAAAGTTGTATACAGGATAAAATTTTATCCAGTGCGCAAACTTTGTCAACTTATAGCTAAATAAGTTTTATAGCTACAAATATTATTACTTTGGTATGTTTTAGTACAAAAAAAAAAAGTTATTGATAACAAAAGATGTTTATTATGAAATCGATGTTATGGTCACCGCACGTGGTCCCATTCAAGTTCGGCGGAGTGGGGACGGCGGGAACATCACAGGAACCCCGCGCGCCCGCGCCGGCCGCATGTTCACTTCGCGGCCATATGCTAATACTACGATATTGATATGAATAATTGGTGTCTCTCATTTGCTGATTTTAGGGCGGACAAAAACATGATTTTTTATTTTAAACTAATAATGCAGATTTGTTCTGTTATTGATTCTGAGCCACCCATTTGTTTTTGCGCACTCGAAAAAAAGTTTCCCTGTATTGTGTAAATAATTTCATCACCACTGCTCTCAAAACAGAAAACATGGTGATTAGTAACAATGGTGATTTACCGAGTATGTAAATAATTACATTACCACTGATTAAAACAACACATAATTAATAATAATAAATTAAATCCATACTCTATCCATACTAATATTATAAATGCGAAAGTAACTATGTCTGTCTGTCTGTTACGCTTTCCCGCTTTAACCTCTCAACCGATTTTGATGAAATTTGGCACAGACAATCTTTGGACCCTGAGAAAGAACATAGGCTACCTTTTATCCCGGAAAAATATGATGTTCCCGAGGGAAATCTAAAAAGCGCGATATAACCGAACTCCACGCGGGCGAAGCCGCGGGCGGAAAGCTAGTAATATTATAAATGCGAAAGTAACTCTGTCTATCTGTCTGTTACGCTTTCCCGATTAAACCTCTCAACCGATTTTGATGAAATTTGGCACAGACAATCTTTAGACCCTGAGAAAGGACATAGGCTAGCTTATATTGAAAAAAAAAATGATGTTCCCGAGGGAAATCTAAAAAGCGCGAAATAACCGATTCCACGCGGGCGAAAAGCTCGTTAATAATAAAACACATAATTACATCACCACTGCTCTCAAAACGGTAAAGAAAAACATGGTGATTAGTAACATTGGTGATTTCCCGGGTATGTAAATAATTACACCATCACTGATCTCAAAACGGTAAAGGAAAACATGGTGATTAGTAACAATGGTGATTTACCGAGTATGTAAATAATTACATTACCACTGATTAAAACAACACATAATTATTAATAAATTAAATTAATAATAAAACACATAATTACATCACCACTGATCTCAAAACGGTAAAGGAAAACATGGTGATTAGTAACATTGGTGATTTACCGGGTATGTAAATAATTACATCGTCACTGATCTCAAAACGGTAAAGGAAAACATGGTGATTAGTAACATTGGTGATTTACCACCGGGTATGTCAATAATTACATCACCGCTGCTCTCAAAACGGTAAAGGAAATCATGGTGAGAAAATCGGCATGTCCTAGAGCCGACTTCAAAGACATGTGATATGTACCAACTCGCACTGGGCCCACATGGCAGGTCCACTGGTCCACTCTCTCACCAAGAGGAATGAGGCCTGAGTCCCAGGAGTGGGAATTAAGACGTCAAGCAGGTCCTGCACCCCGCGTACCGTAGAATTGGGAGGACCCGGTACCCCAGAAAGGCAGATGACGAACGCTTACGGGGTTTTTTTAGCCGTTAAGAGTCCGGCACACCCCTCCGCGTCCCCGAGCGGAGGATAGTCCATGAGGATTTTTCTACCATAGAAAAAAAAAACCGAGAGGGACCGTTTCTTTTTTTAATGACGTCATCCCACAATACGAATTTCTCTTGTATCCTGGGTGTGTTATAAAAACAGCCAGACCAGAAACAAGTACTTGTAGAACATACAAATATTTTATCGAACCTGCGGCACGCAGAGCAGCAGTCGATCGCTCAGTCACTACACCAACCAAGTCCTCGAATCTTCTTCTTCTTCAGCCTATAGAAGTCCACTGCTGGACAAAGGCCTCCCCCAAAGCTTTCCCCACGATGACCGGCCTTGTGCTGCCCGCATCCGTGTGCTTCCCGCGACCTTCACCAGGTCATCGGTCCACCTTGTTGGGGGACTCCCTACGCTGCGTCTTCCGGTACGTGGCCGCCACTCCAGAACCTATTCATGATGGGATGCCGATGGAGCAATACCCATCGGCCATCGGTACTCTACGACTCGAAGAGCTATATCGGTGACTTTGGTTCTTCTGTGAATCTCCTCATTTCTAATTGGATCGCGCAGGGAAACCCCGAGCATAGCTCTTTCCATCGCCCTTTGTGTGACTCTGAGACTTCGTATGAGGCCCATTGTGAGCGACCACGTTTCAGTTCCGTAAGTCATCACTGGCAACACACACTGGTCAAAGACTTTGACACCGACTTCCGAAATTAGTTATTTTTCACTTTGTAGTGGTTTTTGGAAGTCGGTTGTTTTATTGTAAAAAAGTTTTTTGTTAGATTCTTTATTTCTTTGGCGGCGTCGGTCTTGAGACACTGTGGTATCTCGGACGACTAGAAGATGTAGCGTAGCTTACCGAATGCTGCCCAGCCGAGCTGGATTCGGCGAGACACGTCGAATAATGTACAATTTGTTTCCCAGGTGGCCAACATCCCGCTGCGCTCCGTGTGGGAGGTGAGGATGCGAATCGAGCTGGTGCTGGACGAGAACCGCGGCGTGCCATGTCCGCGCGCGTGCGGAGTGCACGTGGCGCGCGTCGTTAGCGACGTGCTCGTGTCTGACGCCGAGGTGAAACGCCTGCTGGACAACACGCCACGAGACTGGGGACACGCGCCCAGGACTATCTGGTGAGATGTCGACCGATTTTTAACCGATTAAGGCTCGTCGACCATTATCGACAACGGTACGGTGGAGGATTTTAGGTGATAAAAAGCATTATACATTAACTTCATGATGGGCGATGGACACAGATATGCTCGCAGTTTTTCTGCACGATCGAATCAGTAATGAGGAGATCCGCAGAAGAACCAAAGTCGCCGACATAGCTCTTCGAGTCGGTAAAATGTGGCAGTGGGCAGGGCACATTGCTCGTAGAACCGATGGCCGATGGGGCAGTAAGGTTATGGAGTGGCGGCCACGTACCGGAACACGCAGCGCAGGGAGGCCCCCAACAAGGTGGACCGATGACCTGGTGAAGGTCGCGGGAAGCTTATGGATGCGGGCAGCACAAGACCGGTCATTGTGGAAAGCCTTGGGGGAGGCCTTTGTCCAGCAGTGGACATCTACAATATGTAAAGAAAACCCTGTCCGATCCGTGAAGGTATTGTTAGGTATCGTTAACTGATTCTAATAATGCCTACAAAGCTGGGCTAAACTTAAAAAAAAAATCCCCCAAAAAAAATAAATATTATTTCGAAAAAGCGAGGTAACTTAATGCATGTGCGGTAGGCAACCCGATAGCCCCGCCCCCCTTCACCCGCGCATGTATGCGCGGGTGAAGGGGGGCGGGGCATGCGGCACGTGGTCGCATCGCTATTCGCTCCGTCACAAATGGTGTTGTCAGTTTTTTAAAAATTACTAAATTTCGGGGAAATTGGAATTAATACCCGGGAAAAAAAGATTATTTCAAAATTCATTATTATTGTTACTGTGATGATTATGTAAAATTTTATATTATATTTGGTCAAGTGTTTACCTAACCTTTATTATCCTTATGGGTCGGACAGGGTTTTCTTTACATATTGTATAGTCTGAAGAAGATACATTAACTTCATGTCAATAAAGTAGAAATTTCTATGATCGATTGTAAGCTACGTGGCGTGCTCGGTAACCAAAATGCAAGAATTTCTAAATATATTTGGGAAAAATATAACATGGTGTAAAAATGATTGGAATCGATTCGGTTGCTTATTCTGAACAAACTGTATTCAGGTTTGGCATAAACAAAAAATATCGTTGTATACAATATGTAAAGAAAACCCTGTCCGATCCGTGAAGGTATTGTTAGAGAAAGAAAGAGGTAACTTACAACATGTGCGGTAGGCCATACAGGCGCGGGCCAAGCGGGGCAGGACACGCGGCACGCGGTCGCATTGCTATTCGCTCAGAATTAGACCGTCAAAGATAATGTTGTCACTTTTTAAAAATTACCAAATTTTGGGGAAGTTGGAATTAAACCACGGGAAAAACAGATTAATTCAAAATTCATTATTATTGTTACTATGATGATTACGTAAAATTATATATAATATTTGGTCATGTGATTACCTAACCTTTATTATCCTTATGGGTCGGACAGGGTTTTCTTTACATATTGTATACATGGCCATCCCAGTTCATCTTGACTCCAGCTCCGACCAGCGTCTTGATATATGAGTTGCTGTTGCAAGTCCACAATAATTTTACTAAATATTTTTTGTTTTGTCCACAGGAGAATATTCAGATATCTAAAACACAAAACGCGGGACGACGACCTCCTGCTAGCATGATAAGAAGTCTGTATATAACGTGTAACAAAAAGGGTATATACATACCAAGGGCATGGCATCTTTATATGATATCAAACGATATCGGAAGGGTTTCAACTCAAAATAAAATACTCATAAAATTGGTACCAAATTTTCGGTTTCGTGTGTTTCTTAAAATCAAATCATAACAAACGTGGCAGCACACTACATACGTTAATAACTACTCGTTACCCGTCACATTACTTGCCAAAATCCGATAAATGTCTTCAATATCTCTGTGTGATTAGTATGATAGTAGCCTATCACAGGCGGTGTTTTTCCTCATAACTTCCTATAATAAAGAGATAGGATTAAAAACCCTTCCAATATCGTTTGATATCATGTAAAGATGCCATGCGATTGTTATGTATATACCCTTTATGTTACACGTTGTATAACGTATTTGTATTGTTACTATGAATAACGTAATTCATGAGAAAGCGTTGTCAATAAAATATAGATTTTTTTATATTAAAAAATGTCTTTTATTCCTCTACTGCAGGACCACGAGTTGTTTGAATCAAAAAGTATAAATAACACTTATTATATTATTTCTAACCAAGTAGGTAGGTAATAAATAATATACCTATGTAAACTTTTTTGGTCCCAAGGACATACTGGTTGGTTGTAAAAAAAAAATCGAGTATCATGTATTTTTTTTTTTTTCACAAATCAGAAGCGAATGCGCGTTTTTTTTTAGAATTTTATAGCTTTTTCTTTGCTTTTTAAATTTAGTACATTCAAACTCAAACTCATTTATTGCGAAACTGGGTATTATAAACATCGATACATTAAAATAGTTTGGCATCTCCATAATCCGCCTGTCGGCATGCAATTTTAATTGTTGTTTGACTCTACTTATTGTACAATTACTAATAATAATCTAAATTCATTCTAAATTAATCAAAATTAAATTAATCAAATAAATTAATATAAAATAATTAAAATTAAAAATATAACATCCTGAAATAAATTAAAATAAACCAAATAAATCCTGGTCTGAAATAAATTATTATTATTATTTCCTTTATTTTCCTTTTTTCTCATTTGGTTACATTTTTAAATATATTGATTTAAAAAATACATTTAAAAATATAAAAAAATAGTGTTCCACCGATGACGGGAGCAGGGTCCAAGCTACCGGTGGTTAGGGCTCCAGAGACAGGAACCTCCTCACGATGCGGGCCGTATCGAGGAGTACTGCCTTTTGAATCAGGCCTTTGATCCAACTGCCTAACGAGAGCCTCAATAGATGTATATTAATTATTATTATTATAACAATAATAATTTAATTTAATTAATAATTTAAATTAATTAATTAAATTAATTCTGTTAGTCATATCATCCTTCACACATTCCATCCATGACTAAGAAGGGGGTGACTGCCGAGATGGCTTCTGATAGGGATGCATGGAAGAAAAAGACATGTTGCGCCGACCCCAAATAAACTGGGATAAGGGCAGGAGAATGATGAATTAAATTAATTCTGTTACCCACTCCCTCTCAGCGAGAGGAAGCCTCAGTCCCAACAGTGGGAACAATATAGACTGGTTATGGTATCAAAGGAGGTTACATTTTGGGCCACCACTATGTACGCTATATAGATAAAAAGGAAAAAAAATAGAAGATTTTCATAAAAATACTACCAAATTAATTTGAATAAAAATACAAATATATATAATTAATTATTTGAAACGTTTTTTAGTGAGATAACCCTTTATTAAGGTAGCCATGACAATGGTTATGACGTTTGATTGGCGACTTTGACAGTTCTATTTTCCCGTTGTGTTCGTGTCGAGTGTTGATTTGAGTTGGTTGTGTTTATTTAATGGGCCGTATGTTCGGAATTCACGTTTTGTTGTTTTCGCAGTCATATGGTAGATAATATAGATACGATAGCCTTAGATACATGACACGTCAATCCAATGTCACTGTCAAAATCTTATTTCGCTTATTGCTGACCACCATATTTATTAGTAGTTGTGTTGCACTCCTTGGCCGAGTTAAATTGAATCTGTATAAAAAACTAAGCCAAAATATAGGAAACTGGGGACCTACTAGTGTATGCCACTCACTTGTGGGGCGAAGCCCTCGAGAAGAATGGGGAAGCGATTGCTGTCTCCCTTGATGTCTCGAAGGCCTTCGACCGGGTATGGCACGCTGGCCTTTTGAGTAAGCTTCCAGCGTACGGCATTTCCCCTAGCCTGACTGGCTGGGTAAAAGACTTCCTGACTGAACGGTCCCTCCGAGTTGTTGTCGACGGATGCTCTTCTGAGCCCATGTCAACTAATGCCGGTGTTCCTCAGGGGTCTGTTCTCTCTGCAACTCTGTTCCTGCTGCATATTAACAATCTGCTGATGCCCGGTATCTATGGGTATGCAGATGACAGCACAGTTGTAGAGAGATACCTGCCGGATGCTCGGGCTAGTAGGGAATCAATCCGGTCCGAAAGAGAGGCCATGGTTGAGCGAACGAGTGTTGCACTGCAGGCAGTCTCCGAATGGGGCAATGCCAATCTTGTAGCATTCAATGCCGCCAAAACACAGGCGTGTCTTTTCACCGCCAAAAGTAGCCCGTTCACCTTGGCCCCTACTTTTCGGAATGTGTCCTTGGAGTGTTCCGACCGCCTTCAGCTTTTGGGAGTTGAGATTTCCTCGAACCTTAACATTGGGCGGTTCAGTGAGTCCAAGGCCAAGGTGGCTGCCAGGAAACTTGGCGTTATCGCAAAGGTCCGGCAGTACTTCACACCTAGGCAGCTTCTAATGTTATACAAAGCACAGGTCCGTTCGTGTGTGGAGTACTGCAGCCACATTTGGGCTGGTGCTGCCAAGTGTCACCTGGCCACTTTGGACTCAGTGGAGAGACGTGCAAAGAGGCTGATTGGTGACCCTAATCTAACTCGAGTTGGTCTCCAAAGCCTAGAGCACAGGCGTAGAGTAGCCAGCCTTTCGGTGTTCTATAGGATGCATTTCGGGGAGTGTGCGAGGGAATTGCATGATTTAATTCCCCCATCTCCGTTCCACCAGCGGACGACCCGTCGTACGGCTGGTTTCCACCCTTACGTTGTTAACACCACTACGATCCGGACGAAGCGTTTCGCCTCCTCCTTTATACCGCGTACATCGAGGGACTGGAACAATTTGCCAGCGGCGGTGTTTCCGTCGGACTACAATTTGAGTGTCTTCAAGGCTAGAGTGAATAGGCTCTTAATAAACTAGTGCGCTTTACCATCAACGATTACGTCACTGCTTACCATCAGGCAGGATTGCGGTCAAGCGCTGGTTTATAATATGTAAAAAAAAAAAATAACATTAAAAACCGTTAACTACATCGTAACTATACCTAGCATTAAGTGTACAATGTGCTCTATACATTTCTGAAACATCTCCTTTATGATTTAAACAAAAATTTGAGAACAGTTTTGAATAAATTTGGATTTTGAGACATTTTTTACCCCATGGAGCGACGTCATTTGACCGCTCTTTGCATTTCAAAGATCTGTAGGGATGTTGCGAGCGGGAAGAAGTCAATTTCAGGTATCTCGGTATTTTGGTGTCTACAGAAGCTGTTATTTGCCGGCTTCATCAGCGTTACAGTAACGGGAGATCCTACTGAGCAGCACCCAAGCCGAGCAAGGTATACCACCGTCCACCACACAGCAAGATCGATAGATGCAACTGACTGCAAGACGCCAGCCGATGTTAACCGCCCGAGAGAGAGACTTAGGCCGCTGCCTCGAATCTTGCGGGCAGCCTGGCGGCGCCGGCAGCGGCGCGGTAGCCGAGCGGGCATCGAAGACCCGTTCTCGAAACTAGCGGGCAGATCGCGCGTCACTA
Organism: Sesamia nonagrioides; assembly: GCA_017933935.1. Classification (NCBI taxonomy): domain Eukaryota; kingdom Metazoa; phylum Arthropoda; class Insecta; order Lepidoptera; family Noctuidae; genus Sesamia; species Sesamia nonagrioides. The sequence goes on along the minus strand of JADWQK010001039.1, from coordinate 203,912 downwards.
TACCCGCGTAGTGTTGTGTTCACGATTGTGTCGACGAGATATTTGTTTTTTTTAAAGAAATGTCTAAACAATGGCGGCAACATCTTTTCGATTCAAATTTATTCCTAACGTTCGATCACCGCTCGCTCCGCGCAAGATTCGAGCGCGAGAAGTACACCGCTCGCTGCCCGCCACCGCCCCGCTGCCGCGCCACTGTTTTCGAGAACCGCTCCGTTTGATTTTACGCATAAGATCCTACCGCTCACTCGCCGCCGCCGCCGCCGCCTCCTCGCTGCCCGCAAGATTCGAGGCAGAGGCCTTAAGCGCTCTACACACCAAAGCCGCCAGAGCATGTCGGCAACATACGCGCGTGTCACTCGTCGACACGTCGGCAGCTTACCGGCGGTTAGCCTACGCAAGCGCTCAGTTGCCCGGCGACATTTGAGCTGTAGTGAATATAAGTTTCTGATGTCAAGCCGCCGACATGCCGCCGGCAAAGTTTTACGAATTGCAATGACTGAAGCTGCCATCCTCGCCCGCCGGCGAACTGTTGCCGACATATCAAATCAAATCATTTATCCATACTAATATTATAAATGCGAAAGTATCTCTCTCTGTTTGTCTGTCTGTCTGTCTGTCCGGCTTTCACGCCAAAACTACTGAACCGATTGTAATGAAATTTGGTACACAGATAGTCTGGAGCCTGAGAAACGACTTAGGCTATAAAACATCCCGCTATGACCAATAGGAGCAGAACAGTAACAAAAAATGTTGATTTTTTTTTTTTATATATTATAAACCAGTGCTTGACCGCAATCCCGCCTGATGGTAAGCAGTGATGCAATCGTTGATGGTAAAGCGCACTAGTTTATTAAGAGCCTATTCGCTCTAGCCTTGAAGACAATCAAATTGCTCCCAATATTTTAACAGGCGCTTATTTTATATCAACACGCAGACGGAGTCGCGGGCAACAGCTAGTTTCAAATAAACCAGTTACAGGCACTTGAATAGTCAGAAGGTCGGCCAGTCAGTAAGGTGAAGCTAGTCGCCCATTCCAAAAAGTGAACGGAGTGAAGAGGGAACGGAGAAGAACGGCCAAGAAACTCCATGGACACTCTTTTAAATTTGTTGTATATAGGGGGTTTTGGGGAAATAACACGACTTCATTGAATGCTGTATATGGTCGACTGGCGAACCGTTTATTGAGAAGACAGTGATCGATACACACGTAATGTTGAGGGTACAATGTAGACACATTTTATAACACTACCTACTTACAACATACATTACACCCTACCACTTATTCTAAACTGCTCTTATACAACTAATTTACAATTAAGTATATTATTCATGGCTGGTACCTTATGACCGGTTTCCTTACACGTTTACTTCGGGTCTCGGATGCTGTTGCTGGTGGTGGTGATGGTATCAGTGAACTTACTCCATTATCAAGTTCGCCAACGTCAGTTGGGAGTGGACAAGTTAACATAGACCGTGGAGACTTTCTCCAAATTTGATCTATATGTCTTTTTAAAGGTGGACCTTTAAACATTTATATAGGGTAAGTTTATAGTCACCGCACAAACGTAGCGAGCCGTCTTTCTTAATGACTGGTACTACCGGGGTCGCCCAGTCTGACGTCTCGACAGGTGTGATGATACCGTCCCTCTCCAGCTGATCCAGCGCTTGTTCCACACGCTCCCGCAGCGCGTACGCGAGTGGTCGCGCTCGCAAATATATCGGCCTTGCGTCGGGTCGTACACGCAAACTTACTTCACCACCAGTAAAACAGCCGAGACCGTCAGAAAACACCTCAGAGTATCTGCAACGCAATTCATCAATGTTAAAAACCTTAGTACTAGTCATATTATTTATACATTGTTGACTGAATTTATCAATAACTTCTAACTTTATTTTCAAATCGTATAACCATTCTCGACCCAATAACGGCTCTTTACCGTGGTCTATTACAAATAAATCTAATTGTTTGCAAGTATCACCAAACCCTACATAGGGTTTAATTTTGCCCCGTGGATACACCTTTTCGCCGGTATAATAATTAAGTACTAAATTGGATGTAATTAAAGGCAGGGTACTTAATTTTTTTTTATAAAACTCGTAACTTACACACGAAATTCTAGTACCTGTATCTACCTCCATACAAATATTTTTCTTATCTATTGAGATGTTAATATAGTAAGGTTTATATTTTACCGAATTATCTAATTGAAGTACATTTAAATTTACCTGTTCTAGGTTATCGCAATAATCATTATTACTAGCCGACTCCTCCTCCTCGTCCCTCACTTGTGTCCACATAAGGTCTCTGTCCTTTTTCAGTCTAGGACACATCTTCTTTAAATGACCTTCCAGATTACACACATGGCACGTACCTATATCTCCTAAAACGACACATACTCGTATCGTGGTATGCTCCACAAGCGGCACACGGACTTGCCGCTGGTTGCGTTCGCCTCGACTCGGCCGGCGCCGCTCGTGCACCGCGCTGACTCACCGCTGGTGCGCACTTTGTGTCCTGCCGCGGGTTATGTGCCGCTGACCGACGGCCGCGAGCCCCTGACCGTCCGCTGCCTCGCCCGGCCGCGCCAACATAGTGCGCCGCTGCTGAGCCTTGCGCCGCGTCTCTGAGGTCACTGCATTGACCGCGGTCCCGAGCCCGAGGTTCTACCATCGCCGCGTCAGACTCCGCCGTCTCCATCGCCACTGCCAACTGGAGCGCCTTGCTGAACGTCGGTACCTCTCCCTCGAACAAGCGTTGCCGAATGACGTCATTTTCTATGCCGCAGACAAATTGATCCCTGAGAATATTATCCAGAGCTTCCCCAAAATCACAGAACTTCGTCAACTTTTTCAGTTCAGCCACATAAGTTGCGATATTCTCCCCTTTCCACTGTTTTCTTTGCCTGAATTTAAATCTCTCGGCCAGTACATATGGTTTCGGTTGAAGATGACTTTGCAGTATTGTAACAATCTCATCAAATTTTAATGTAGAAGGCTTCTTCGGCGTACATAATGTGACTAATAATTCGTAACACGCACTTCCCATGATCGTTATCAATGTTGGCACTTTTAAATCCACTTTTACATCATTTACTATAAAGTACTGCTCCAACCGTTCAATATACAAGGTCCAATTATCACTTTCGACGTCAAAAACTTCTAATTTTCCCAAAGGCATCTTGTATTAAACGCAGAATAACACGCTATGGTCCGACTCGTCGCCAAATGTTGTTTAAAGGGGGTTTTGGGGAAATAACACGACTTCATTGAATGCTGTATATGGTCGACTGGCGAACCGTTTATTGAGAAGACAGCGATCGATACACACGTAATGTTGAGGGTACAATGTTGACACATTTTATTACACTACCTACTTCCAACATACATTACAAAATTGTCAAGGTATTGATGCAAATATTATTTGATTACGTCATTCATTGTGTGTGTGTAGAGCGCTCTAAGGCTAGAAACTGCAAGTGGTGTTGTTATTAGCTGCCAAATTGTACTAAATCGACTGCATGAGTATGACCTACAAGCTCGACGGCCAATTAGGTACCCACCGATACGTCCGGCAATCGAGCTCGTCGAAATAAATGATGTAGGGAACACATTACATGGACCCGGGAACAATGGCATAAAATTTTTTTTTGCGATGTGTCCCGGTTTGGCGTTTGGATTTGGGATTTTCTTGATACTAGGAGGGTAAGAGTGACAGCCTCTGTGGCGTAGCGTTCGATCCCCGCACAGTGCAAATATTTCTAAGCATGAATATGAATATTTGCACTGGTCTTTCTCGGTGGTAGGCCATAACATCGGCTGCCGGCAGAAGTTACTATCTACCAGACAAGGTCTTGCCGCCAAGCGATTCGTCGTGTTCCGGCATGATGTCTGGTGAAGCTGTACGGAGGACGTCAGACATGTGTGCCGGGTACGATGCGCCAAATGTTGTTGTGTCGGGAGTTTGGTCGTGGAAAGTCTCCAGATCAATCTGCCTCTGGCGCAGCGTCGTTGGTCGTGTTGGTCTGTTTAACATTGCATCATCTCGCTCAACTGCCGTCATCCTTCCTATTCCTAAGTTTTTTAAGTGAATAGGCTTAATAAACTAGTGCGCTTTACCAGCAACGATTGCATCACTGCTTACCATCAGGCGGGATTGCAATCAAGCACTAGATTATAATTATTTAAAAAAAAGTCCAACAATTGGTCTAACTGCAATGTTTCGATATCGCCTTCGGGTTGTGGAGGTCAGACGGCAGTCGCTTTACGGAAAATATCAAAGTTTAGTCAAAATCCAGTTAGACTGGTAAAGCGGACCCCAGACTCCAAAACTGAAAAAGCTTCGAATGCGACTGAGATTAACGCTGAGATGATATTGACTAGGAGGGTAAGAGTGTACCGTCGTCCTGGAAATACTGAAAGACTGAGGCGTGTTCAGGAAGTGCGTCCAGACAACGCCTCAACTGTTATGGTGTGGGCGGGTATTATGAAGAACAGACGAACTGAGCTCGTTTTCATAAATGGTAAAATGAACGCTGTAAATTACGTTGAGGGTGTTCTAAGACATTATAAACTAAAAAAGAAAAACAATACAGAGTGGTGCTGTCAATACGACAATAGTCGATACAGGATCGCGCTGTCGCCGATCGGAGGTCAGTGAACCAACATTTTTAAAGGATGTTCTATTCCGTTTCTAATTTTATGCGATTTAGTTTCTTTGAAATTTTCATTTTTTTTATTTTTTGTGTTAAATTTTTTTTTTCTGTGGTTTAGAATTATTCCTATGAACCAGCATTGTTCGTGTACGGACAAATAACACAGATAGAGCTAGCCCCAAAGTAAGTTCGAGACTTGTGTTATGGGATACTAACTCAACGATACTATATTTATAATATATACATATATGTATAGATAAACATCCAAGACCCAGGCCAATCAGGAAAAGATCGTATTCCATCATGACCTAGCCGGGGATCGAACCCGGGGCCTCCACGTCGCAGGCAGGCGTGTTGACCGCTGCGCCACGGACCATCTCTTTCGTCATTTTTAGGACCGAACACAAAGATTTCAACCAGGCACATAATTTAATATCCAATAAAATACGTTACTATAACATGAGTGCTTTCCTAAGACAAGCTGACGATCTAGTAGACAGTTGCGTGTTGGACGCGCCGTTCACCCAGCTACCTTCCACCTTCCGCCGGGTTGACAAGATCTTCACCACAGGGCGGGAGCTGAGCGCGTCACCCAGCTTTCTGATTATATTGTAGGTAGCGCTTGGTCTGATTACCTGAGGGAAAGACAAAGATAAAGCAGTCGCGGCCTGGTGGTATGGTATCAAAACTTCGAAGACATATGGTGACATCTACCTATAAGTTTTTGACATCTGTGTATCTATAAGTTTTTTTTTTTTAATAATTATCAACTAGTGCTTGACCGCAATCCCGCCTGATGGTAAACAGAGATGCAATCGTTGATGGTAAAACGCGCAAGTTTATTAAGCCCATTCACTGAAAAAAAACTGAGTGATTAGGAAGGAAGACGGCAGTTGAGCGAGGTAATGTAATGTTGGGCACCGATGTCCCCGAGGTGACGCAAGCAGAGACGGGAGCGGCCGTGTCGCGGCTCCGGGCCAAGAATAAAGCGCCCGGACCTGACGGAGTTCCTGGCCGAGCTCTCGTCCTGGCTCTGAAGGAGCTTGAGCCCCAGCTGAGGGGGCTCTTCACGGCATGCTTCGAGCAGGGTCAGTTTCCCAGTGTGTGGAAGGAGGGGAAGCTGGTCCTGCTTAGGAAGGAGGGGCGCCCTGCGGACTCGCCGTCCGCGTATCGGCCCATAGTGCTGCTCGACGAGGCGGGCAAACTTTTTGAGCGTATTATCGCAGATCGCCTCGTCGGCCACTTGTGCGGAGAGAAGCCGAACCTGGACGACAACCAGTTCGGTTTTCGTCGTGGGCGCTCCACCATAGACGCCATCATGCGCGTGAGAGCCCTGGCGGAGGATACGGTGTCCCGGGGTGGGGTGGTGTTGGCGGTGTCTTTAGACATTTCCAACGCCTTCAACACCCTACCCTGGAGCTGTATTAGGGAGGCCCTGAAATACCATCGGGTGCCTCCCTACCTCCGCCGCATAGTAGGGGCTTATCTGCAGGACAGATGCGTCATCTATCGGGGACGTGACGGTGCCGGTCAGCACCAAATATCGTGCGGTGTTCCACAGGGATCGGTCTTGGGACCGCTCCTGTGGAACATCGGCTACGACTGGGTGCTGAGAGGCGAGCTCCCGTCGGGCGCCGACTTGACGTGTTATGCGGACGACACGCTTGTCACTGCCCGGGGGAGCTCGCACAGGGAGGCGACGTTGGTAGCCACGGCTGCGGTATCACAGGTGGTGAACCGCATCCGGCGCCTGGGCCTGGAGGTGGCCCTTGACAAGTCGGAGGCCATGGTTTTCCATGGCCCCCGGCGTGCGCCGGCGCCGGGATCGCATATCGTGGTCAGTGGGGCCCGGATAGCTGTCGAGTCCACCATGAAGTATCTGGGATTGGTGCTCGACAGCCGATGGGAATTCGGGCCCCACTTCCGGCGACTGGCGCCCAAGCTGATGGGTGCAGCAGGCGCGCTATCAACGTTGCTTCCCAACATGGGGGGCCCGAGCGCCGCCTGTAGGCGGTTATACGTGGGAATCGTGCGGTCCATGGCCCTGTATGGGGCCCCTGTGTGGGCGATGGACTTGACAGCCGGAACACTCGCCATTCTGCGCAAGCCGCAGAGGGCGATGGCCGTCAGGGTCGTCCGCGGGTACCGCACGATTTCCTACGAGGCGGCTTGCGTCCTGGCCGGATCCCCGCCCTGGGACCTAGAGGCGAAAGTACTCGCGTCATTGTACCGATGGCGCGAGGAAGAGCGGAAACGGGGCTCCAGTCCGGTGCAGCGGCAGATCGAGCTGCACCGAGAGGAGCTCCGTCAGGTCCTGGTGGCGGACTGGCGGCAGAGGCTTATGCGCCCTACCGCCGGCCTCGTTACCGTCGAGGCGATCCGGCCAGTACTCGACGACTGGCTCGGGAGAAGGCACGGCTCCCTGTCGTTCAGGGTGACGCAGGTGCTGTCGGGGCACGGCTGCTTCGGCAAGTACCTGCGTCGCTTAGGCAGGGAGCCGGACGCTCGGTGCCACCACTGCGTCCAATGCGGGGAGGACACGGCGCAGCACACGCTCTCCGAGTGTGTAGCTTGGGAGGAGCAGCGCCGTGTCCTCACAAATGAAGTAGGAGGCGACCTGACGCTGCCGGCAGTAGTGCGGAGGATGGTCGGTAGCGCAGAGGCGTGGGATGCAGTGGTGTCCTTCTGCGAGGACGTGATGTCGCAGGAGGAAGCTGCGGAACGGGAGAGGGAGATCTCAACTCCCTTCCCGAGCCGCAGAAGACGCACCGGGCGCCGAAGAAGGGCGGATAACGCCCTCTTCCGCCCCCCATGAATGGGTCCAGGGGCGAGGGACATGGGGAAGTCCCCGCCCCCTATGGACCCCGAGGCGGAGGCGCGCGCGAGTGTCGACGCACGCCCCTGAGGCGATGCACGGGGTAGTTTAACACCCCACTACCCCGTGCAGGAGACGGGGCCCGGACAGACCGGGCCAGCACGAGGGTGTGGGGCCGTGGAAGAATTTAGACTCCCGCGGCCTCACGCGTTTGCTCGTGATAGAAGAGACACCGGGGTGGTTTTAGTCAGTAAAAGTCTGACAGACCCCGTCGCCCAACCCAGGGCGGCGGACATCCTATGAGGATTTCCACCCCGAAAAAAAAAAAAAGGTAATGTAATGTTAAACCTAACAACACGACCAACGATGCTGCGCCAGAGGGAGATTGATCTGGAGACCCTCCACGTCCAAACCCTCAACACAACGACATTTGGTATCGTACCCGGCACACATCGCAACACCACTGCTCAGACCTGTCCTCCGTACGGCTTCACCAGACATCATGCCGGAATACGACGAATCGATTGGCGGCAAGAGCTTATCTGGTGGGTGGTAACTTCTGCCGGCAGCCGAAATAATAATAAAAGAAAAAATAAGAAAGAAATTAAGAAGCATGGAAATACTTATACTTAAAATTTATCCCGGCACTAGAGGACCCGCTTAAGAGACTAGCGGTGGCCTAGTGGTATCAACCGAGACTTGCTAGTTTAAGGTCCGTATTACAGAACGTCACTCAAAACTCAAGCTCTACTTAAGTCTCGTTTCAAGCCATTTGATGGGTTGAAACTAGTTTTAAGTAATGCTTAAGCAGAGATCAATGCTTGAGTTTTCTTCTGGAATACGCACCTTAGTGGTTAGTTTTTGTTTCAAAGACAAAGACAATTTATTTTGCAAATATGGGTACAATAATGTTGTTACATAAATAAAGGTAGTAAGATCAGCCATATTTTACCAATCGGCATGCAATGTATTATAATTGAGCGTTACAAACGAAGGTACATAAAAATTGTTGAGTATAAAAATAAGAATAAAGAATTACATTTTATTAGGAATATGTATTGTGGTTCTTCCCTTTGTATGCAATCGGAACATTAAAATCTTTCTCATTAAGAAAATCCAAAATATTATAATATACTTTACGAATAAGAAAGTTCTGCAGTTTTTTTTTAAACAGTGGCAATGGCAGTTCTCTCCAGTTTTTAGGCAGTTTATTAAATATGGTCGGAGCCATACAGAACACACTTTTGCGCATAAGTGCTGTTCCCGCAGCCCGAAGGCATATCTTTCCATTGTCGTGTCTGTTTCGTGGAATTACTTCATTTAATAATTTGAAACGATGAGGATTACTTTTAACAAAAATCGCCATTTCTAAGATGTAAAGACATGGTAACGTAAGAATTTTATATCTTTCAATTCAATTCAATTCAATTCAATTATATTTATTTGCACAGAAAGTAGGTATACAAAATAATGATGTTTACATAATGTCAGATCCTTATACTAGGTATCTACCTTAAATTAGGCATGCAAATTTTGAATAGTTACATTAAATGAGTCATGAAATTATTACATTGTCTATTATTTTTAACATTTTATATTTATTTGGGAAGAGAGGAGTCATTTAAAAAATCATTTACAGAGTAATAACATTTTTCTAATAAAAGAGCTGTAAGCTTCTTTTTAAATGTTATCATTGGGTAATTTTTAAATTCATTGGGAATCTTATTAAAAACAATTGGAGCCATGCCAAAAATACTTTTTTTAAACAATGCAGTATTACAACCGTCAATTCTTAACAAATTCCTATATTGGCTTCTTATAGGTCCTTTTCTAGTTTCTGACACTGTTACAAACTCATGCTTGTTCAGTTTTACAAAAACAGCTAATTCCAAAATGTATATTGATGGAAAAGTTAAAATTTTCAGAGACTTAAACCTAGGCACACAACTGTCTGTCATTTTAAGACTACACATAGCTCTTATGCAGCGTTTCTGAGCCTTAAATACCTGTTCTCTCATACAACAATTACCCCAGAACTTATCTTTCAAAGCAAGGAACGCAACTATCGGTAGGTTTTATTTTCAACATAGAACGTATGCATCTCTTTTGAGCCTTGAACACCGTTTCCCTTTCTGTTGAGTCTGTGCTTAGTTAGTTGTAGTCGTACGTCCGAGCTACATCATGCGCTACACTTCGTGTAAATTATTTCATCACGCTCTCAAAATGGTGATGGAAACCATAGTGAGGAAACGTGTTCTAGAGCCGAAACTACAAAGACATGTGACATCTACCAACCCGCACTGGGCCCGCGTGGTAGATTACGGTTCACTCCCTCTCACCGAGAGGAGGCCTGTGTCCCAGGAATAGGCTGATTATTGTTACGGATGCACCTTATGTCAATGGCACAAGGCTCAATATTGCAATATTGCGTGCATGCAGTACCTAACTTTTAAGCCCTATATCTCCAGACCTAGGCATTTTAAAGTTACAATATAAAAACGCATTGCTAGACCTAGGATGGCCTATCGAATGGTACAGGTTCAACAATTTTGACAGCAAAGTGTCGACATTGAAATTTCCAGAAACTCGTCTCCGGTGAATTACCGTAGGTACCTACTGAATGTACTCGAAGTTATGCGCTATTATTGTTACGTCTAGAGGAATCTGGAATGTTCGATCAGCTGACCTATACAGGGTGTAACTGATATCGTAACGCAAACTTCGCGAAAAGGCTACACCGCATGCCACTAATAAAATTATGATAGTCATTTATGTCGTTAATGACGGGTTACAGAATTCACAGTGTTTAAAAAAAATGTCGGCTCGGGCTTTGAACGTTGCAAACGTGCCGCTGTGCGGGATTGTAGGTATGACGTTGATCCCTGATGTGAACCCTATTAAATCAGCTGATAAGATGGTTTTTCGAGTATTGTTTTCATTGCGCTTTTTTGTGTAATTAGCGAATTAATTAATTTTTACTTAAAAATCTTATTGGGTTATAAAAGTATACTTAGTAATTATGAATGGTCTAAAGTGAAAAAACTACATATCTTTTTTTTAATCATGATAAAGCCGACGAAAAATTCCACCACTGGGGGGTTCAGAATCATGTACTGGATCCATGGTACTCGTTTGTGCGTCGATGTCAGATACATCCTTTATATAGCGCCGTGACGCCAGCGCAGAGTCAGTCTGTCAGTCTTCAACATCTTCAGTGACAACTGCGAATGAACTCTTCAAGGACTACGTGAAGTACCTAACTATGGTGTTGTTGTGCGTGTACCTGACGGACTTCGTCGACGTAAGGAAAGACTTCGGTGCGACATCAGCTACGTTCTACTTGTCATTGCCTACGATCGACTGTACCTTCGTTGCCAATAAACTTCGTAACCCTTATCCCGTATTTTAATACCTCGAGCCCGTAACATTATGTATTGCTAGCTTTCCACCCGCGGCTTCGCTCGCGTGGAATTCGGTTATATCGCGCTTTTTAGATTTCCCTCGGGAATATCAATTTTTTTTTTTCAATAAAAGGTACCCTATGTCCTTTCTCAGGGTCTAAAGAATGTCTGTGCCAAATTTCATCAAAATCGGTAGAGAGGTTTAAGCGAAAATCGTAACAGACAGACAGACAGAGTTACTTTCGCAATTTATAATATTAGCACAGTATAAAAATCATACAGTAGGTCGCCGCCTTTGATCTTGTGTAAAATGCCGACATCGTCTAGACAGTAACGCATCGGCCAGGGTTGTCACCAATAAACAATATTTATGAAATTATTTATTTATTGCAGATCAACATCGATAGCTGTATTATATCACAGATTACAGAATAGATTATATTTAATTAAATTGCTTTTTTTACTAAGGGAACAACTCGAGACAGATTTAAGTTATTTAGATGGCATTTTCGTAACCAGCACCCCAATCGACCTCGGAATTAACACCCATATCATATTAATATACATTTAAATTGGCGTCCGCCATCTTGGATTTCAGAAAGGACACTATTTTCGTAACAAGCACCTCAAATATATTTACTTAATTGACACCCATATTAAATCATAAAAAAAATGACGTCCGCCATTTTGGATGTCAAAAATGATGACTTCTTCGTTACAAGCACCTCAATTATACTCAAAATTGACACTCATATCAAATTGTAAAACAACAAATAAAAAAACAAACACGTGTTAGCCCTTAATGTTAGATACCGAGCTACGAACATCGTTTTGTTCGCAGCTCGGGTGCCACTTACCCGCGTCTCGTCCCTCACACCCCGCACGATTGCTCTGTCTAGACGTCTTCGTCGGACGACTTTATGATTTTTAGACTGTGATATTAGTATGGATGGAATGTATAACGTGCTTACTCTGCCAAAGACAACGTTGCGTAGATCCAGCTGTGGCAGCGGCTTGAATGTAATATTGAATATACCACACATCTCATTGTCTACTGTCACTTGCATTGATAGCAAACCTGCGTGAAAATAAACTTATTAATGAACAGAAAATAATATAAAAAGTGTAACTACAAAATCAAATCAGAATCAAAAGCCAATTATTCCGTAACATCGGCTGCCGGCAGAAGTTACCACCCACCAGACAGTCTTGCCGCCAAGCGATTCGTCCTGTTCCGGCATGATGTCTGCAGAAGCCGTACGGAGGACGGGTCTGAGCAGTTGTGTTGCGATGTGTGCCGGGTCATCATCATCATCTCAGCCACATGAAGTCCACTGCTGGGCATAGGCCTCCCCCAAGGATTTCCAAAAAGAGCGGTTGGACGCGGCCTGCATCCAGCGCTTCCCTGCGATTTTGGTCAGATCATCCGACCACCTAGTCAGTGGGCGCAGCTGCGCCGGGTACGATGCGCCAAATGTTGTTGTGTCTGGAGTTTGGTCGTGGAGGGTCTCCAGATCATTCTCCTTCTGGCGCGGCATCGTTGGTCGTGTTGTTGGGTTTAACATTGCATCACCTCGCTCAACTGCTTTCTTCCTTCCTATTCACTCTGTTAGAGCGAATAGGCTCTTAATAAACTAGCGTGTGTTACCATCAACGATTGCATCATTGCTTACCATCAGGCGGGATGGATTATCGGCACCACTCTGTATATTTATTTAAACTATTATGATGCACTTATGACTTAACGTACATATTTATTACATACTCTATGTAAATTATACACTGTAGACAACCTACATTATTTTTCTCTCCTTCCTCTTAGTATTCCATTTATAGGTTGTCTGCAAAAGATCGCTCCTAGCGATAAGACCGCCCTTTGTAAAATCTTTATATTATGTTCTGTAATCTTTAAGGTGTACATAATAAAGGGTGTTCTATTATATTCTAATGATGATTAAGCAATACCAGGCATTGAGTGAGGGTAGTGATAGTTCTCAGCACCGATGGGCACCACACGACCTCTTTGCGCGTAGCAGCCGAATCCGTTGTTATAGGTAACATCACCGCCACTCCAATACAGGCGAGGAACTTTCCTAAACAGAGACGTTACATATTTTATTTAGCACAAATATTATTTAGGTAGTTACTCCCTACCTATTTTAGGTTTTTCTGACTTCAAGTGTTCCAGTTAAGGCTAAGAACTCACGGAGTGGTTTTTACCCGCATCCGCCGCGGTTGCGGGCCCGCAGCTTCTGTAGAATGCAGATATATAGGTAAAAAGTTAAAGCAGATTTCACGACGCATTTTACTCCCGCGGTGTGACCGGCGGGCGCAGGTCGCGGTTCCGCAGCCGCGGCGGTTTGCTCCCGCGTGTTCTAGAACCGCCCATCTTGCAAACGCCCGTCTTGCGATAATCAACCGCCAAGGTTGCGGGTGATAATCGCTACCACGACGGTTTCGTAACCGCACAAAACTCCGGTCTCGTGAGTTTTGAAAATAAAACTACATTCCGCCACCGCGGCGGGCGCGGGTGAAAACCGCTTCGTGAGTCCTTAGCCTAAAGTGGTTTGCGCACCGGTGTAATAAGCAAATAAGATATTAGAACTTCGGCCTTGCCGACGGCGAGCTGCCCACTCCTCAGTAAGGACCAGGCCTGCGTCGAAGGCGCTTTGTGTTTCACGCGTGACTCAAGGAGATGTTAGCGCATAGTGACGGGGTCCACGAAGACCGATGCCTGCTAGGACCACGGCCATTTGAAAGAGCTACCGTGGCCCTGGAACACGGGTGGGTTTAAGTTAGTAAAAGTCTGACACGCGCTTCTGCTCCACCCATACCGCGTGAGGTCAAAAGTCATAACAACTTCATATCTGGAATGGTAACGAATCTGTGATAAAAATAAATAGGAGAGCGTCACCAACAAAAAATTTAATCAAAAGCAACAAAGTCGATACAAAAAGAAAATCATTCAATTCCTCTGCCGAGAAGTTGAAGGTACATTCGTGGTATTCTCCCGTCTTTCCTCTGAGAACTGGTTCACAGCTAGGCAGTACTTCTCCGAGTGGTATGTTCTTGAAATCTGTGACAGTAAAGGACTTCCGTGAGGGGAATTAAGCCAAAGTGAGGCACTGCCTGTCTGTCCGACCATAGCTATGAAAGCAATTAGCATTCTTGTGTTCAGAAGACCACGTTGTATATGTGGCTGTTTCAGCAAAGTCTGTAGGATCAAACCATCTGGTAATCCATTGACTAGTTCGAAGACACTAGAACCTCTTTCTCCTATTAAGTAGGAAGCAGCTGCCGGCACATTACAACCCGTAAAACGCAGAGCATTGTCAGCCTCTTCGTATGAAAACCCAAGGTCTTTTAATGCGCCAATAGATTCCGGGCTTGGTGGATCAGCTATCTTGTTTCTCCATTCCCGGAACTTTTCCAGGAACCTTTGGAGATGTTCCGCTCGACGATACAGCTCGTTCCCATTGGTTTTAACAATTCCAAGAGTATCGTCCATTGCTGTGTAATCTGTAATGTTGAGTCTCGCTGCTATGTCTTCAGGAGTTATGACTTGGATGACAGTTGGCTGCGCGCGTTGTGGTTCATCTAAAGCTGCCGTCAGTTGAGCAAGTGTCATTTCGTAGTTTCTGCCTGAAGCGGCAAGACGAGCTCCCGCCTCTATCAAAGATATTAAAATTTTCCTCAGTTCAAAAGACAGTTCATTCGTAGATAAAAGTGACTGGAGATTTGGCTGCCTTATAGCGTTTGTTGGAGTGGGTAGGGAAGCTGTAGCTGCTGCGATGGTTCCATGTTGCGGCGCCCTGATTGTACCAAGGTCCCATAATGTCCCAGCCTCCGGAAGCCTTCGCTCAACGAGTAAGAGTTCCTCCTGCATCATTACCTGTTCTTGAGCTAAAGTCAGGAAATCATGTAGAGTGGTAGTATCGAAGACGCGTACAATCTTGTAGCGACTCGCTCCGGTTTCTCCCGTTGGGTAGAAATAATCAATCGCGCGATTTTTAACCTCCTCAATAAGGGTGTCTTCGGAAAAAAATGCGGTAAAAGTTTGACCCTCCGGGCTGACGACTTTGATAAAGATCTCATTAACGCCGGTCACCCCAGAATCGGAAACCAACATTGTTCAACGTTTGACCGTCGTCGCCTAGGACTGAGAGGTCAATGACCCTCATAGAAATAAGGATAAGAAAAAATATTATACTGCTAAGAAAACTTGCGAGACACCAAATGAGTTTGATCATAATAAAATTTTGTTATTTGTGTACAGTTTTGACGGATTTGACATTTGGCTTTTTTTTTAAACAGCTGATATGTCTATGGTTTTAAAAAAGGTTCTTTTTGTGGCGTTGGTCGCCGGCTGGCATGGCACAGGTTGATGTGGAGAGGACACACAGAGTTACGCACTGCTAGTTGGGAGTATCAATGAGTTCTTTTTTTATAATTATAAACTGACTGATTGCTTGACCGCAATCCCGCCTGATGGTAAGCAGTGACTCAATCGTTGATGGTAAAGCGCACTAGTTTATTAAGAGCCTATTCACTCTAGCCTTGAATACACTCAAATTGTAGTCCGATGGAAACACCACCACTGGCAAATTATTCCAGTCCGTCGATGTACGTTTTAGCATTTTTTACCTTTTGTCATAATAATTGCGTACTTTTTTTTGGTTGGGGGTTTTTCAACAACTGTTATAAAATGGTTTTAACACGTCATGGTCACGTCTCGGTAGCAATATCTGTGAGGCAGTGAACCAATACTATACTAGTAAAGAAGTGCTTTTCTATAACCATCTCATCCTGAAAGTAATAATGTGAAATGGCGTGGAGTGAGTTGTTAATCAAACGAATGGCAGGGACTTCACTCGGTGGTAGGCCATAACATCGGCTGCCGGCAGAAGTTACCACCCACCAGACAAAGTCTTGCCGCCAAGCGATTCGTCGTGTTCCGGCATGATGTCTGGTGAAGCCGTACGGAGGACGGGTCTGAGCAGTTGTGTTGCGATGTGTGCCGGGTATGATGCGTCAAATGTTGTTGTGTCGGGAGTTTGGTCGTGGAGGGTCTCCACATCAATCTCCCTCTGGCGCAGCCTCGTTGGTCGTGTTATTGGGTCTAACATTGTACCACCTCGCTCAACTGCCGTCTTCCTTCCTATTCACTAAGGTTTTTTTAAGTGAATGGGCTTAATAAACTAGCGCGCTTTACCGTCAACGATTGCATCACTGCTTACCATCAGGCGGGATTGCAGTCAAGCGCTAGTTTATAATTATTAAAAAAAAAAAAACTCACACTCTGAACAGCTTGTCTCCCTTTTTTTTTTTTGGGATGGGAAATCATCAAATGACTTCTCCTGCTCTGGACGGAGCGGAAGGGCATGTCAGACTTTTATTGACTAAAACCCACCCGTGTTCCTTCACTTGCCTGTAGGCTGGGGCCACGGTTTCTTTGTTAACCAACCCGCAACTCTGACGCAGGAGACCCCGTCACAATGTGCTGACATCTCTTTGAGGCGCGCGTGAAACACAACGCGCCGTCGGCGTCGACTCGGGCCTAGTCCTTACCGGGCGGCGAGCTGCCCACGGCTCACCGCCCGCAGGCCCGCGCAGCTTGGCTCACTTCACAATGAAATATTTACAAAATCGATTGGCTGCTTTACAGTGTTAAGGACACTTAAACGACTCAGCTCTAACACCGCATCCACCTATCACCGTCCTAAACTAAGACGACTGCTCGCAGTCCACGCAGTGACAGCGAGCAGGAACCCGTAGTCCACCCGGCGACTGCTGGCAAATGGCCCATCGCCGTTGACCGCGCTCGCTTTTCGCGATATACATAATCCGCGATCGGTTTCTATTAAAGCAACTCATATTTTTTACTACCTTGAGAATGAAAAGAGAAGCGCTAGAAATAACAAACGAAGATTTTTGGTGCATAAAATAACAGCGGCTGCCGGCAGAAGTTACCACCCACCAGACAAAGTCTTGCCGCCAAGCGATTCGTCGTGTTCCGGCATGATGTCTGGTGAAGTCGTACGGAGGACAGGTCTGAGCAGTTGTGTTGCGATGTGTGCCGGGTACGATGCCCCAAGTATTGTTGTTGGTCGTGGAGAGTCTCCAGATCAATCTCCCTCTGGCGCAGCATCGTTGGTCGTGTTGTTGGGTTTAACATTCAACATTGCATCACCTCGCTCAACTGTCGTCATCCTTCCTATTCCTAAGTTTTTTAAGTGAATAGGCTTAATAAACTAGTGCGCTTTACACTCAACGATTGCATCACTGCTTACCATCAGGCGGGATTGCAGTCAAGTACTAGTTTACAATCTATCTATACTAATACTTATATAAAGCTGAAGAGTTTGTTTGTGTG
This sequence comes from Sesamia nonagrioides, assembly GCA_017933935.1. Taxonomy (NCBI): domain Eukaryota; kingdom Metazoa; phylum Arthropoda; class Insecta; order Lepidoptera; family Noctuidae; genus Sesamia; species Sesamia nonagrioides. The sequence goes on along the minus strand of JADWQK010001039.1, from coordinate 186,671 downwards.
TTTGAACGCGCTAATCTCAGGAACTACTGGACCGATTTGAAAAATTCTTTTTACGAAGGATAGCCCATTAATTCAGGAAGGCTTTAGGCTATAAAACATCACACTGTGACCAATAGGAGCAGAGCATAACTAACTCCACGAGAACGAAGTTGCTGGCGGCCGCTAGTGTAAAATATATCTAGAGCCCACATTTAATTAATATTCTTTTTTCCGGGTGGGTGCAGAGTCGTGTAAGTTGGCCATGACCTTTAATTCACTGTATTTCAACGAGAAAACCCAAAAACGCTTGGGCAGCTGCAATCTCCTCATGGTGAGGACCTGTGTCAGGCGGAAGGTGAGGGAACCGTGGCGCCGCTCTAACCACTCCTTAAGGCGGCTCCAGAGGAAAAACACACCGCAAGCCGTTTTTATGTAGTTTTCCGGAGCTATCTACTCTTTATCCAAAAGAAATATCAACTTATTAAAAATACGTAAATTTTCTCCATAATCTTGGCTCCAAAATTGTAGATTTTTTATTTTATTTTACTAAGTATAATGTTTAAATAATTCCTTCACAACGAAACTACTGACAAGAGAAATAATTATCATAAACGTGCATCTCCTCGGAAAGTAAGCATTATTTAGATTGCGTTCTTACACTAATGGATAGGTAATTTCATGACGAACATTATTGTAGAAATATTTTTTTAAAACGACCAAAATCAAAATTTTGTTCAACAATCTGAGCGCATTCGCCATCATTTCTGTTGCCCGGGCTATTGAGATTCAGTATGCCACAAGCTCTCGAAGGGGGAACCCGTGTCGTTCGTCATCGCGCGCTCCGCTAGCATAAGCGGGCGGCGCGTGAGCGAGAAAGCATCTGCTTGCTCGCTCACGCACCGCATGTCGCATAGAGTATAATACTATCTTATAGTATCTCTGTTATTGATGTTTATTTTGGTGTTCGTTTTTTTAACCGATTTCAAAAAGGAGGAGGTTGCTCAATTATATGTTTTTTATGTTCAATTTTTAACCGACTTCAAAAAGGAGGAGGTTACTCAATTCGACCGTATATGTTTTTTTTTTATGTTTGTTCGCGCATAACTTCGTCATTTATAAACCGATTTTGATAATTCTTTTTCTGTTGGAAGGAAGACGTTCTCAAGGTGGTCCCTTGATAAGGATATCAAGGTTTGATGGTGGAAGTCCAGAGAAAACAAGCGGAACTTTCAAAAATTGGGGGCGACTAGTGCATTTCTTAGCATTTTCATTAAATATTTTAAAGCACTACAATTTAATAAAGGTCTGGAGTAGATCTGATGATGGAGCCGAGAGACAGTCGAAGGAACTCCTCAACAATTGACAGCAGCTACCTTGTGGTTGGGCTCGATTAATTTGTATTGATAAGAACTTTACACCTAGATGGGTTGCGACTCTCATAAGAGCTCTAATGATGAAGACAAAGGCCAGTTCCGGGAACTCCTCAACGGTTTCCAGTAGCTACTTTGTGGTTGGACTTCATTCATTTATATTAATAAGACCTTTACTCCGATTAGGTTAAAATAATAGTCTACAGTAAATTTAATGATGAAGACCATAGGCAGTTGAGGGAATAGGTACTTACGGGTAAAAATTAAAGTAAACAAAAGTACGTCATTTCCCAACTATATTTGCGTCAGCTTCCAGTCTGACCGGATGCAACTGAATACATAGTACTTTTAACAACTAAAAAATGTAAAATAAAAGCTTTTTTAGAAAAAAACAACCGACTTCCAAAAACCACTATGTAAAGTGAAAAATAACTAATTTCGGAACTCGGTGTCTAAAACGAATATACCAAACGAAAGACACCAACTTCCGAAATTAGTTATTTTTCACTTTGTAGTGGTTTTTGAAGTCGGTTGTTTTTTTGTAAAAAGTTTTTATTTTTATGTTTGTTTGCGGATAACTTCGCCTAAAATTTGGTATTTCGATGAATTTTTGGGTATTTCGACATGGGTGTCGTGATAGGGGTTTTCGGGAGTGCAGATCACGAATATGACGTAATTTTTGAAATCCAAGATGGCCGACACCAATTTTATGATATTTTGACATGGGTGTCGTGAAAGGGGTTTTTGTGGGTGCTAATTACGAAAATGACGTCATTTTGGAAATCCAAGATGGCCGACACCAATTTTATGATATTTTGACATGGGTGTCGTGAAAGGGGTTTTTGTGGCGACGTTAACTTAATTCACCTGAGCTAATTCACCTAGGTGAACTAAACACACTTTTAGTAAACTTTAAACACCTGGGTGCATTAAAATTACTTTAAAAAAACTTTATTCACCTGGGTGCATTAAAATTATTTTACAAAAACTTTATTCACCTGGGTGCATTAAAATTACTTTACAAGAACTTTATTCACCTTACTTACCTGGGTGGTGAGGCCCAGTCACGCATGTTAGATGGTCATATTACCGTAGGCCATTTTCTAGAAATGGTCCGTTAATACGGTGTTTTTCTGTGATGCTGGCCACTTTGGATTCAGTGGAGAGGCGTGCGAAGAGGTTGATTGAAGCGCGAAGTGCGAAGAGGCGTACGGCGAGTTTCCACCCTTACGTTGTTAACACCACTACGATCCGGACGAAGCGTTTCGCCTCCTCCTTTATACCGCGTACATCGAGGGACTGGAACAATTTGCTAGCGGCGGTGTTTCCGTCGGACTACAATTTGAGTGTATTCAAGGCTAGAGTGAATTGGCTCTTAGTAAACTAGTGCGCTTTACTATCAACGATTGCTTCACTGCTTACCATCAGGCGGGATTGCGGTCAAGCGCTAATTTATAATTTATTTAAAAAAATGGCGGCTGAAGGGTGGGGTGAATAAAGTTTACTTATTATTTTAAATATATGTTTTTGTGACCAGCAATACAGGTGTTTAAAATTTACTAAAAGTGTCTTTAGTTCACCTAGGTAAATTAAATCAGGTGCATTAAGTAAACGAAGGAGTAATTTTAATGCACCCAGGTGAATAAAGTTTTTTTAAAGTAATTTTAATGCACCCAGGTGTTTAAAGTTTACTAAAAGTGTGTTTAGTTCACCTAGGTGAATTAACTCAGGTGAATTAAGTAAACGTCGCCGTTTTTGTGGGTGCTAATAACGAAAATGACGTCATTTTGGAAATCCAAGATGGCCGACACCAATTTTATGATATTTTGACATGGGTGTCGTGAAAGGGGTTTTTGTGGGTGCTAATCACGAAAATGACGTCATTTTGGAAATCCAAGATGGCCGACACCAATTTTATGATATTTTGACATGGGTGTCGTGAAAGGGGTTTTTGTGGGTGCTAATCACGAAAATGACGTCATTTTGGAAATCCAAGATGGCCGACACCAATTTTATGATATTTTGACATGGGTGTCGTGACGGGGGTTTTCGGGGGTGCAGATCACGAAAATGACGTCATTTTTGAAATCCAAGATGGCTGACACCAATTTTATGATATTTTGACATGGGTGTCGTGACGGGGGTTTTCGGGGGTGCAGATCACGAAAATGACGTCATTTTTGAAATCCAAGATGGCTGACACCAATTTTATGATATTTTGACATGGGTGTCGTGACGGGGGTTTTCGCGGGTGCAGATCACGAAAATGACGTCATTTTTGAAATCCAAGGTGGCCGAAATTATATTTTATGATATTTTGACTTGGGTATCGTGACGGGTTTTCGGGGCGCTGATCACGAAAATGACGTCAATTATAAGCTGTGGCATAGCTTCTATTTCTTTATCAAAGTCAAAAATAAAACATCAAATATAGTTTAGTCGCTAAATCGCCACCATTTTTCGCACTCCTTCAATGACGTCACTGGTAAAAAATAAATAAATAAATAGACTACAAAAAAAAAAATACATACTTATACAAATGTATACGTTAATTAGCAAAATAAAAAAAATACTATGTCATAAATAACTAATAAAAAATTTCCTACTAACTACATACTGCGGAACACGGTGTGCACACCTTTGCGATTTACCCCGCAGCCACGCGCAGGATTGCGTTTTTTATCTGCATTTTCATGCACATCTGCAGCCCTGCGCGTGAGCGCAGATTCAATGTATAGTACCATGCGTTTCTCCATACAAAATTTGGTACTAGCGAACATCTATCTTATATATAAAATTCTCGTGTCACAGTTTTCGTTCCTATACTGCTCCGAAACGGCTTGACCGATTCTCATGAAATTTTGTGAGCGTATTGAGTAGGTCTGAGAATCGGCCAACATCTGTTTTTCATCCCCTAAATGTTAGGGGTAGTCCACCCCTATTTGTTTTTTTATTTTTACACAACATTTTTAGTTTCTATTTTTTTACAACATACAAAAATACATACAATCCTAAATTTTAGAGGGTATTTACCGCCGTTATTGTGACGTGCCCAGGTGTTTGTAGCCTTAAAGAACTTTTTTTCTACCTAAACAACAAAATTGATTTAAATAGCCGACATAACAGATAACACAGCCAGAACAAAGTTTGTCTATGTTTCATGGTCAATATAGCAGCCTTACCTGAAGAAACAAGTATTCACGTAGCCATAGCCGTGAGGATCTCCATCCACCAGTTCCAGGAACAGGAGACAGGTGTTAGGACACGTGTCAGTGAACAGCTCCACGCATATCTCGCCTAGTACTGCTCCGTCTTGTACACCTAGCTTCAGGTACACCCTGAATAAAGGTCCGGATATTATAAGAACCCGCGCCTCGCAATTTCACCCGCGTAAATTAAAAACCCCCGAGAATATCGGGATGAAATATATCCTATTTGTTAGAATATAATAGACTAGCTTTCCGCCCGCGGCTTCGCCCGCGTGGAGTTCGGATATATCGCGCTTTTTAGATTTCCTTCGGGAACATCAAATTTTTCCGGGATAAAAGGTAGCCTATGTCCTTTCTCGGGGTCTAAAGATTGTCTGTGCCAAATTTCATCAAAATCGGTTGAGTAGTTTTGGCGTGAAAGCCGGACAGACAGACAGAGATACTTTCGCATTTATAATATTAGTATGGATTTCTCTTTATTATGTACCTACACCATATAGATTACAGAATATAAGTATAAAGATTTTTCAAAAGCGATCTGTTACAGAAAACCTTTCGATGGCATACTAAGGAGAAGGAGAGAAAAATAATGTAGGTAGTCTACAGTGTATAATCTATGTATAGATTATACAATAAATATGTACGCTAAGTGTATCATACTAGTTTAAATAAATATACAGAGTGGTGCTGACAATACGACAATAAATGAAAACACAGACCATGCTGGTCCATAGGAATAATCTTGAGCCATAGAAAGAAACTAGCATCAAAAATTGAAAATTTCAAACAAACTAAATCGCATAAAATTTCAAACGGAATAAAACATCCTTTAAAATATTGGTTCAATGACCTCCGATCAGCGGGCGACAGCGCGATCCTGTATCGACTTGCTTTTTCGGGCCATTATTATTAAAGTTTAGTACCGCTGGATGCGGCGGTCATCAACCAGTAAGCGCTTCCTTATCAACATGTACATCATGTAAAAAATGTGAAAAATGAAAAATAATTTCCTGTGACTAAACTAATGGATATATTTATATGATTTTTTATGGGTAGACTGAGAATGTGTTGAGGTACACGATGTTTAATTTATTGTCGTATTGTCAGCACCATTCTGTATACATCTAATTAATAAATATCATACAAGAGCAAATAAAATATAATAATAATTATGTTTAAAGAGAGAGGAAGTGCTTTTTTATCATAGTTTTAAAAGTTTAAAGGACAGCTTTTGAGCACGCCTTACGGACATGGGCAAGTCATTCCATAGCCGAACTGCTTGTACAGTAAAGGATTTATCATAGAAACTGGTGGAATGCATCGTTCAAGAGGCCAGACGGCAGTCGCTTCACCGAAAATATCGAAGTTCAGCCAAAATCAGCAACTAGACTGGTAAAGCGGACGCCAGACTCCAAAGCTGAAAAAGCTTCGGATGGGACTGGGGATTAACGCTGAGATGATAATGATGATTTAAGATTAATTTTGAAGGGTGACTACGTGGTACCTAATTACATCTATAGTAATATATAAAGCTGAAGAGTTTGTTTGTTCGCGCTAATCTCAGGAACTACTGGTCCGATTTGAATTTTTTTTTTGCGTTGGATAGCCCATTAATCCAGGAAGGCTATATAACATCACACTGCGACCAATAGGAGCGGAGCATAACTAACTCCACGCGAACGAAGTCGCTGGCAGCTGCTAGTTTACTATGAAGGTTATTATCGGAACTACAGAGATGACATGCGTGCCAACAATCTCACACCACGGGATGCCAGAGATCGTGCGAAATGAAAGCATATGTGAAAGAAAGCGGACCCCTGGCTTCAACGCGAAAGCCGCGGATGCAACCGGGATTATACGCTGAGATGATGATGATTATGGAAATTAAGAACCTCGTAAATAGTGTGGTACTATAAATAAAGACAGCCTCCGTGGCGTAGCGGTAGCGGACGCGGCCGCTGCGCAAGGTGGCGCGGGTTCGATCCCCGCACAGTGCAAGTATTTGTATGCATGAATATGAATATTTGCACTGGTCTGGTCGTGCCTCGGAAAGCACGTTAAGCCGTTGGTCCCGGTTGCCATAAGAACATCTAGTGGCAGTCGTTACGGGTTGTTGGAGCCCTCAAAAGTCCAACAATTGGTCTAACTGCAATGCTTCGATGTCGCCTTCGGGTTGTGGAGGTCAGACAGCAGTCGCTTCACGGAAAATGTCGAAGTTTAGCCATATCAGCAGTTGAACTGGTAAAGCGGACCCCAGACTCCAAAGCTGAAAAGGCTTCGGATGCGACTGGGATTAACGCTGGGATGATGATGGTGAGTGTGGTACTATAAATATCCTCATGAATCTTAACGTTTTAGTGATTGTCGAAGTGTCGTAGGGAATCCTGCAAAGCGTTAAGGTAAGTGAACTAAATGTGGGGTGTGCGTGGTTTTTAGTCAGTAAGATTCGAACAGAAAATAAATATAGAAACAAAGACAAACTATTTATTGTGACTCGTACAGAAAAATCATAAAACTGAACTAAACTAAGTTAAACACAATCCATACTAATATTATAAATGCGAAAGTAACTCTATCTGTCTGTCTGTCTATCTGTCTGTCTGTCTGTTACGCTTTCCCGCTTAAACCTCTCAACCGATTTTGGTGAAATTTGGGGCAGACAATCTTTAGACCCTGAGAAAGAACATAGGCTACCTTTTATCCCGGAAAAATTTGATGTTCCCGAGGGAAATCTAAAAAGCGCGATATAACCGAACTCCACGCGGGCGAAGCCGCGGGCGGAAAGCTAGTTAAAAATAAAAACAAGTTATATATACAACGGTATGTTTTCTTTATACGAAACCTGAATAGGTATAGTTTGTTCAGAATAAGTAACTGAATCTCGTTCTTCTGCTGATATCATCAAGCATAGCCCTCACCATTGCCCTTTGAGTGACCTTTAGCTTTCTTGTAAGGCCCATTGTTAGCGACCACGTCTCAGTTCCATATGTCATCAGTGACATATGGACTGACTTTTGTCTTGAGACACTGCGGTATTTCGGACGAGAAGATTCTACGTAGCTTCTCAAAAGCAGCCCAGTCGAGCTGGATTTGACCTCTTTCTCGAAGTTGGACCTTCCTAACTGTATACTTTGTCCCAGGTATACGTAACTGTCAACAACTTTGAGAATAGAGTCTCCAGATCTTTATAGGAGTCGGTACAACATGGGTATTAGACATGAATTTCGTCTTGTCCATGTTCATTTTAAGACCGACTCACATGGAGGCTCTACTGAGGTCTTCGAGCATTGTACTCAGGACCTCCGCGGTCTCAGCCATAACTATAATATCATCAGCAAACCGAAGGTGTGTAATGTACTCGCCAATGATGTTGATGCCCAGCCCTTTCCAGCACAGAACCTTGAAGACATCCTCCAATGCAGCTGTGAACTGTTTCGGGGAGATAACATCTCCCTCAATGGGCCTCATACGAAGGCTCAGTGCCACACAAAGGGCGATGGAAAGAGCTATGCTCGGAGTTTCTCCGCGTGATCGAATCAGAAATGAGGAGATCCGCAGAAGAACCAGAAAGCTCTTCGAGTCGCTAAAATTAAGTGGCAGTGGGCACATTGCTCGTAGAACCGATGGCCGATGGGGCAGTAAGGTTCTGGAGTGTCATGGTCTGGTTCAGCATAGGGAGGCCCCCAACAAGATGGACCGATGACCTGGTGAAGGTCGCGGGAAGCCGATGGATGCGGGCAGCACAAGACCGGTCATTGAGGAAAGCCTTGGAGGAGGCCCTTGTCCAGCAGTGGACCTCTATAGGCTGAAGAAGAACATCTCTCTGCCTGACACCAGGCCTCAGAGGTATTAGTTTCGAGGTCTGGTTCTGTATGCGGATTGACATGGTGGCGTCCATGGTGGTGTCATGGTGTCCCTTTCTTAATGAAATGGAAATAAAAGATGCCCTGGACTTATATTTAGTTTTGTTTGTGGCCCACTGACTTATTTCTAACCGACGTTTAAAATTACTACCATACCGGTCTTATTCATCATCCTTTGCTTTTGGAGTTTTGGCGGGAAAGCTAAGATGAGTGTCACGCAAATTTTTCATTACACTTTTAAATTATTTATAGTGTCATTTACTAAATAAAAATACGTGATTTATGTAGTAAAATGCTTTCAGTAAATAATTCATAAAGAACATTGAAATATGGCAGCATAGTGGCCACATCATGACTTTGCCTCAAACCTCCCTCGTAGACGGTTCATGCGGCCGTCTTTTTCGAAATTGTGGTATCTATTCCACAGGGGCCATTGATCAAAAGTTTAAGTTGACATTTGATCTTATTTAGTAGCCTATTTTATCACAGTCCGGGTTAAAAACTTCCATTGCTTAAAGTTGGAACCCAGTGATAATTCTAAAGACTAACATCTCCTTATTATAATTTGCTACAAAACTATTACAAACTGGTAGGTGGGTGATCTATGAACGTCCATTACCTAGGTCTCTTCACGTCCGGCGGAGCTTTAAAAGCCAGATCTTCCATCTCCTCAATAAGGATAGTAGGAAACAGCACGAATTCGGCACTCGCTTGCTCCACAATCTTACGTTTATTTTGCTTCCAATCGCGGTTCAACTCTGAAGTCGTGTCTACGCGTGCAACCTGTAAAGTCAAAGTCAAATCCAAAATGGCGGCGGTACATAAATGTCAAAGGCAAAATGGCGGGAATGGATTAATCTTTGACCACACAAGCTGGTGACAACAATAAAACACTAAATTAAACTGTGTTTTTCTAATGCCGTTGGACAGTCTGCCTGTGAAAGTTTAATGAAATATGACATCATGGATCGCGCTCTTGTCTCCGCTGGGGCGCCAGCTGTTTTCGAACCCAACGGCTTGGCACGGGATGATGGAAAGAGACCAGAGGCTCCTATTCTGCTGTTTTTTTTTATAAATTTGTCATACCAACACGTCCATTGTCATTGTGCTAAAAAGTTCGTCATTTTCTAAATTCATAATGATTTATCAAATTAGGTGAAACGTCTTGTAATGTAATGGTGATAGAATGACATTGCCGTATTGCTAATATGTATTATAAAGGTCTTTAGTAGAAATGCTTTTCTTCTTCTTCTTCTTCAGCCAATAGATGTCCACTGCTGGACAAAGGCCTCCCACAAGGCTTTCCACGATGACCGCTCTTGTGTTGCCCGCATCCATCGGATTCACGCCACCTTCACCGGGTCATCGGTCTACCTTGTTGGGGGCCTTACGCTGCGTCTTCTAACCTTACGGCCCCATCGGCCATCGGTTCTACGAGCAATGTACCCTGCCCACTGCCACTTAATTTTAGCTACTCGAAAAGCTATGTCGGTGACTTTGGTTCTTTTGCGGATCTCCTCATTTCTGATTCGATCACGCAGAGAAACTCCGAGAACAGCTCCTTCCATTGCCCTTTGTGTGACTGTGAGCCTTCGTATGAGGCCCATTGTGAGCGACCACGTTTCAGTTCCGTAAGTCATCACTGGCAACACACACAGCTGCACTGGTCAAAGACTTTTTAGTCTTGAGAGACTGTGGATGCTTTTCTAAAAACTACTAATCAATTTGAACATTTATCAAAGCTTTTATGTTTGTTCGCGGATAACTTCGTCGTTTATGAACCGATTTTGGTCGTGGTAAGGTAAGGTTTCGTGATAAGGACACCAGGGTTTCATGGTGGAAAACTAGAGAAATCAAGGGGAACTTTCAAAAATCGTAGCGGCGACTAGTGCGTTTGTAAGTTTTTTCATTAGGAATTGTATAGTATTAAAATTCAATAAAGGTCTAGAGTAGATTTTATGATGGAGCCGGGAGACAGGTGAGGGAAGGGAACTCCTCAACGTTTCACAGTAGCTAGTGTTTGTGCTTAATTAATTTGTAATGATAAGAACTTTACACCTAGATAGGTTGTGATTGTCATTAGGAGGTTGTTGATGAAGACAAAGGTCAGTTCAGGGAACTCTTCAACCGGTTGCCGAGACCCTCGAACCAGCGCTCCTGGATGGGGTGGTGCGGTCCCTGTTTCCGCGCAGGGATCCGCACTTCGCCCCACCAGTGATGTGCCCGTCAAGGGGAGCGGCTCTACCGGAGGAGGAAGCTCCTTCTCCTCCGGTTTCAGAGGAAGAATTTGACGCGGCGACTCTTCGTCTCCGCGCCAAAAAGACGGCTCCCGGCCCGGACGGGGTCCCCGCACGGGTGGTGGCCATCGCGGCCACCGAAATGGAGAGCAGGTTCCGGAACCTCTTCAGCGCGTGCTTCGCGTTGGGGAGGTTCCCGAAACCATGGCGGGATGGCCAACTGTGCCTCCTCCGGAAGGAAGGGCGGCCGGCGGACTCCCCCTCGGCTTATCGGCCCATCGTTTTGCTCGATGAGGTCGGTAAAATGTTCGAGGGGATTATCGCCGGCCGTCTCAAGCGGCATCTGCGGAGCGTGGGACCGGACCTGTCGGACGCCCAGTTCGGATTTCGAGCTGGACGTTCTACAGTGGACGCCCTGGCCCGTCTAAAGGGCCAGGTGACAGAGGCGGTGCGAGTGGGGGATGGAGTGTTGGCTGTGTCATTCAACATTGCCAACGCCTTCAATTCCATCCCCCACTCCACCATCCTGGAAGCGCTCCGGTACCACGGAGTGCCCCTGTATTTACGGGGCCTCCTGGCCAGCTACTTGGAGGACCGTGCTGTCCTCCTCGTAGACGGGGCTGGCCAGCTCCGGCGATACGCTGTTGAAGCCGGCGTTCCACAGGGGTCTGTTTTAGGGCCTCTTCTGTGGAACGTCGGTTATGGCTGGCTCCTGCGGGGAACCCTCCTTCGAGGCACGGACGGAGCGGGCTGTCGACGCGCCTGCTGAAGGCTGCGGGAGCCCTCTCGTGGCTGATGCCAAACCTGGGGGGGCCCAGCATGCGGTGCCGGCGTCTATACGCCGGCATACTGCGGAGTATGGCCCTTTATGGGGCCCCTATTTGGGCGGACTCCATCAATAGGAGGGAGAACCTGGAGAACCAAAGGGCCATCGCCCAGCGGGCATCGCGGGCCTACCGCACGGTGGGCTTCGCAGCGGCGTGCGCTCTGGCGGGCACCCCGCCTTGGGAGCTCGAGGCGTGGGTACGAGTGGACGGCGGGGCGCAGGGCGCTGGGCGAGCGTCCGGCCCCAGAAGTGAGGGAAGCCGTCCGCCGGGAGGCGAGGGACGCCATCGTCCAGCATTGGACGCGGGACCTCGCCTCCGCGGTGTTCGGCCGCCGTACCCTCGACGCCGTCGGGCCGGTCCTGAAGGACTGGCTCGACAGGCGTCACGGATTCCTCTCCTTCCGTCTGGTGCAGGTGCACTCCGGTCACGGCTGCTTCGGCAGGTACCTGCGCCGGATAGGACGAGAGGAGACACCGTCGTGCCATGGTTGTGGCGCGGCGGAGGACACGGCGGAACACACCCTCGCGGTGTGCCCGTCGTGGGCCGTGCCGCGCCGCGATCTTGTCGCGGCGGTTGGAGGGGACCTCTCGCTGCCCGCCATCGTCAGAGCGATGGTGGGGAGCGAGGAGGCTTGGGTGGCGATGGCCTCCTTCTGCGAGGTCGTGATGTCGCAGAAGGAGGCCGCGGAGCGCGAGCGGGAGGAGGATCCCCTCGCTCCGGCGCTCCGCAGGCGGCGTAGGTGGAGGAGAAGGCGGGATTTCGCCCGCTTTCTCCCTCCCTGAGGTGAGCGGCGGGCGTGAGGCCGACGCCCGCCTTACATCGCTCATCACGCGGGAGCCACGGCCCCTCCCCAGGAGGGGCAATTGAGGGCCCGCCCTACTAGGCGGGTTTCGCCGGCGGGGGAGAGGTAGCTCAGGCTGCGCTAGTTTCCCACTCCCCCGCCAGTATGGCGATGCCGGAGTGTCGCTGTGGGTTTAGTGGGTATTCCCGGCTTCGGCTGGGCGAGTCCCACACACGCCCTTCGGGGTACGGTGCGTAAAGGCATTCCCACAGCGTCAAAAAAAAAAAAAAGGGAACTCTTCAACGGTTTAGAGTAGCTACCATATGTTTGTACTTGATTAATTTGTATTGATAAGAATCTTACTCTTGGATGGTTTGTGACTGTCATTAGGGGGCTGATGATGAAGACAAAGGTTCAGTTCAGACAACTCCTCAATGGTTTACACTTTACATTCAGTCAGATCCCAGAGAACTTTTATAAAAATGGGACAGGAGTTTGGTATTTAAACCAAAATTACGGGTAAAAATTCAAGTAACTAAAATTGTGTCGTATGCTTGCTAGCATATTCTCATTTATGTTGGCATCAGCTTCCAGTTTGACCGGATGCTGCTGAACAGTACATTTCACAACTAAAAAGTGTAAAATAAAATCTATTTAAAAAAAAAACGGACTGTAAATTGGCGCGCTCTCTACACCGCCCAATCACACGCCGCGGCCTCCCTCGATCAACGAATCAGCATCGAGGACGCACGCGCCACCCCGAGGATTTCTACGGCACAGCAAGCTGATTTCCTATTGGTCATCCCACTATTGTTTAGAGATAGCCTGTTTAATTAAGTTAGTGCATAGCCTGTAAGAGACATTCTGTTCCGGTCTTCACTCGTGTACGTGTACATTCTTTTCTTATATCGAGTCGCATTTACACTCTATTCCTGTTCACTCTTAATTTACATCGCGTTATTGTACACGTGACAGCCTCCGTGGCATAACATGTGTTAAGCCGTTGGTCCCGGTTGCCATACGAACATCTAGTGGCAGTCGTTACGGGTCGTTGGAGCCCTCAAAATTCTAACAGTTGGTTTAACTGCAATGCTTAGATATCGCCGTGAAGCTCAGACGGCAGTCGCTTCACGGAAAATATCGAAGTTTAGCCAAATTCAGCAGTTAGATTAATAAAGCGGACCCCAGACTCCAAAGCTGATAAAGCTTCGGATGCGACTGGGAATAACGCTGAGATGATGATGATGATGATGATGACGTTATTGTACACGTCATATATATTGAACGCCTTTACTTACGTGCAATATACAACGTTCGATCTATCCGAGTTTTAATTAAGTAACACGACCTACGCGCTACAACTGGAAGCCGACCCCAACATATTTGGGAAAAGGCTCTCGGTGGTAGACCATAACATCGGCTGCCGGCAGAAGTTACCACCCACCAGACAAAGTCTTGCCGCCAAGCGATTCGTCGTGTTCCGGCATGATGTCTGGTGAAACCATACAGAGGACGAGCTTGAGCAGTTGTGTTGCGATGCGCCAAATGTTATTGTATCGGCAGTTTGATCGTGGAGGGGCTTCAGAACAATCTCCCCCTGGCGTGGCATTGTTGGTCGTGTTGTTGGGTTTAATATTGCATCACCTCGCTCAACTGCCGTCTTCCTTCCTATTCAATCAGTTTTTTTTTTTAGTGAATAGGCTCTTAATCATCAACGATTGCATCACTGCTTACCATCAGGCGGGATTGCAGTCAAGCACTAGTTTATAATTATAAAAATAAAAAAGACTAAGCAGATAATGACTAAGAAGACCTCAGTAGAGCCTCCGAGCGAGTCGGGCTTAAAATGAACATGGACAAGACGAAAGTCATGTCTAATGCTCATGTTGTACCGACTCCTATAAAGATTGGAGGCTCTGTTTTCGAAGTTGTTGACAGTTACGTGTACCTGGGACAAACTATCCAGTTAGGAAGGTCCAACTTCGAGAAAGAGGTCAATCGTCGTATCCAACTCGGCTGGGCTGCTTTCGGGAATACTTAGAATCTTCTCGTCCGAAATACCGCAGTGTCTCAAGACAAAATCTTCGACCAGTGTGTGTTGCCAGTGATGACATATGGAATTGAGACGTGGTCGCTAACAATGGGCCATATAAGAAGGCTCAAAGTCACTCAAAGGGCAATGGAGAGGGCTACGCTTAGGGTTTCACTGCGCGATCGAATCAGGAATGAGGAGATCCGCAGAAGAACGAGAGTAACCGACATAGCCCGAAGAATTGCAACACTAAAGTGGCAGTGGGCTGGACACATTGCCCATAGGACCGATGCCCGATGGGGCCGACGGGTTCTCGAGTGGCGACCACGCACCGGAAGTCGTAGCGTGGGTAGGCCCCCGACAGGTTGGACCGACTACGTACCTGGCGAAGATCGCGGAAAACCGTTGAATGCGGGAGGCGCAGGACCGGTCGTCGTGGAGACTCTTGGGGGAGGCCTATGTCCAGCAGTGGACGTCTTTCGGCTGAAATGATGATGATGATGAGGCAGATAAATGAGTGTTGTTCACTAAAAACACTTACGGTGCTCAATATTCTTTTATACAGAGCAAGGTTTTCTCTCTGTGTTTTCTTGAGAAAGTTGACTCTTCCATGGTAGTATTGCACGATGGACAACGGTTTCTTGCGCCAGTGACAATCCACGCGGCCCTGTGAAATTCACAGTGCTTAAGAGGGTAGTGCCGAGGAATTAACAAAATAGGTATTTGAAGAAACTATTGCCATCGCGCTGCTTCCAACCTCTCCCGGTAAAGTGCGAAAAGGACAGTTGCAGCTCAGGCTGACTTTACCTACAAAAACGTTGACCAAAAGACGTTTCGTATTCCGCTGTTTTCCTTTTCAAAACACGACAGATCTCAATTATTTTTATATCAAAATTGAGAGAAAGCATCACTAGAGTTCCCTCTTAAGAGAGGTCTAGTGTCGCTTTCTCTATACAAAAATATTCCACTGCTTTCTTAATGGAATAAGGGTTTTAAAACAATTATATTTTTCTACAATTTTACACATTGATTATACGTGACCCAATCATTTGATTTATTCAAAACTTAATTAATAAAAGAAATATGGTATGTCAAAATCCCGAAAAATAACCCGTTTTGCCCGGGATGTCAGACGACTAATAAACAAATGTGATAAGTGTTTGAAAAAAAGCAAATAATTGAAGCATACTTATCCTCTAAATTTCTTTCGGCACTAGAATCCCCTCTTAATAAGGGAGTAGCGGTGGCCTAGTGGTATCAGCCGAGACTTATAAGTTGAAGGTCGTAAGTTCGAACCCCATCAAGCGCTTTACTTTGTGTAAATTATTTCATCACCACTGCTCTCAAAACGGTGAAGGAAAACATCTTGAGGCAACCGACATGTTCTAGAGCCGAAACTACAAAGACATGTGACATCTACCAACCCGCACTGAGCCCGCGTGGCAGATTACGGCCACCTCCCTCTCACCGAGAGGAGGCCTGTGGAGTGGGAGCCTCAGGAGTGGCAGTGCCATCAGTTCTTAAGTTTTTTAAGGCCAGTGATTGTTTATTTATTCAGGTTTTACAGGAAAGTCTGATTCAGCAGGCGATAACTTCCTAGTTAGAACGGAAATAGGCAATTTAAAAAAATAGTGTCCTTTTCTTACCGAAATAGAATATGATACATACAATATACATACATACATAATCAGCCTATAATGTCCCCACTCCTGGGACACAGGCCTCCTCTCGGTGAGGGGGGGGGGGGGCATTAGAAGCGGTAAGTCCCCTCTTTAAGTGGCTAAAGAGGCGCCACGGCGCCTTCACCTTCCGCCTGACGCAGGTCCTCACCGGACACGGTTGATTCGGGAGATTCCTGTTCCGTAAAAGGCGGGAGGAAACACCAGGGTGTCACCATTGTGTGGACCGCCCCAAGGACACGGTGGAGGTCTGCCCGGCTTGGGTAGAGCACCGCCGTGTCTTCGTAGCGGCGATCGGCAGCGATCTCTCGTGTCCGACTCTGGTCCACGCCATGGTCCGGAGCGAGAGTGTATGGCAGGCCGTCACCTCCTTCTGCGAAGCAGTGATGCCGGCAAAGGAGGAGGCGGAGCGCGTGAGGCAGCGGGAATCCCAGCACCCTCACGCCACTAGCCGCCGCAGGAGACGCCTTGGTCGGGAGACGACACCGAACTCTCAGCCACCATAGGCGCGGGCTTGCGGGCGGTGAGCAGAGGGCAGCTCACCGCCCGGTAAAGACCAGGCCTGAGTCGACGGCACGTCGAGTTTCACGTGCGCCTCTAAGAGATGTCAGCGCATCGTGACGGGGTCCACGAAGGGTTGCGGGTTGGTTAAACAAGAAACCGTGGCCCTGGCCGTCGCACAGGCAAGTGAAGGAACACGGGTGGGTTTTAGTCAGTAAAAGTCTGACACGCCCTTCCGCTCCGCCCAGAGCGGGAGAAGTCATTTGATGATTTCACATCACTAAAAAAAGGAAGTGGGCCGTAATCTAGCACGCGGGCCCAGTGCGGGTTGGTTCGAATATGATATACTTAAATTTAGTTAGTGAACAAGAGAAGCAGCGCTATTTTAAGAGTGTTGCCACGCCATTTAAACCACGTTTGTAACAAATAAGTTTACCCCCATGAGCTGCACTCGTTTGATAGACATCAGCAGCTGTATATTCTGCATTAACAGCTCGTTGAGGTGAAGACGCCATTGTTCCAGCTTGCGCACCTTCGTGTCAGGGTCGTAGTGAGGAGCTGAAGTGTCTACTTTCGCTGAGACGTGGGCATACTGGAAAGTAAACGGGTCAGCAGGGCAAACAACTCACAGTACAGGCGCCAGAGCATTAGACTACTAGAATTCAAATAAATTTACTTCAGTAAAATAAAATAAAATTAGCATTCGTGGGACTGTACCGACAGAAGCGAAAACTGAAATCATTACTATGGATTTAAAGTGACAGTGTGGCGCGTAGGGCGTGTTACGTAATTAAAACTCAGATGAATTGAATGTTGTGTATTGTACGTATGTAAAAAAAGTACAATGTGGATGACGTGTAGAAGAATGTGATGTATAAATCAATATATGTACAAGAGTCTGTATCAGAATGTGTACTGGAATGTCCCAAAGTGTGAACAAGAATCATCATCATCCCAGTGTTCATCCCAGTCGCATCCGAAGCCTTTTCAGCTTTGGAGTCTGGGGTCCGCTTTACCAGTCCAACTGCTGATATGGCTAAACTTCGACATTTTCCATGAAGCGACTGCCGTCTGACCTCCACAACCCGAAGGCGACATCGAAGCACTGCAGTTAGACCAACGTAGGACTTTTGAGGGCTCCAACAACCCGTAACGACTGCCACTAGATGTTCGTAGGGCAACCGGGACCAACGGCTTAACGTGCTTTCCGAGGCACGACCAGACCAGTGCAAATATTTATATTCATGCATACAAATACTTGCACTGTGCGGGGATCGAACCGGCGCCACCTTGCACAGCGGCCGCGTCCGCTACCGCTACGCCACGGAGGCTGTCAAAAGTGTGAACAAGAATGTCAACAAGGATGTGAACAGCTAGGAGCTGGATATGGATTTCTAGTCTCTCACAAGCTATGCCCTGACTTAAATAAACTTTACTTAATCTAAACAATAGTCGGGTAACCAATAGGAAAACTGTTGTGCTGCAGAAATCCACGCGGTGGCGCGTGCGTTCTCAATGTTGATTCGTTGATCGAGGGAAACCGCGGCGTGTGATTGGTCGGTGTAGAGAGCGCGCCAATTTACAGTTCACGTGCAAGATGACGCGCTACCGATTTCTCACGCACATCAACGATGGTCAGCAGATGTGCTTCCGGGGTGAGATTTGTAAGCACCTTCGCGATGGGTGATAGCGACGCCCGCCATGACTTCCGCGATCCTAATGTGATTTATAGGCGCTTCACAATGGGTCGTCGGGTCGTCCCGTCCGAATGTATTGCAGCTGCTACAACAGTATACAAAATATGTAAGTATATCTCGCTGTAACAATCACGGTGTCGGTTGGGCCCACGCAAATTCAATGCTTTTCTCCATCCAAAAAAAGTGCTCAACGTCGCTTAAAAAAGGGACAGTCAAGCCTCCCCGCAATCACCATTACTACGATGGGGCTACCCTGTACCCTGAGCAACAAAAATGCGGCTCGCTTGTGCATGGTTATAATCATCATTATTTCAGCCGAAAGACTTCCATCGCTGGACATAGGCCTCCGCCAAGGATCTCCACGATGACCGGTCCAGCGCCTGCCATATTCAGCGGTTTCCCGCGACCTTCACCAGGTCGTCGGTCCACTTATGGGGGGCCTACCCACGCTGCGTCTTCCGGTGCGTGGTCGCCACTTGAGAACCCGTCGGCCCCATCAAGCATCGGTCCTACGGGCAATGTGCCCGGTCTACTTCCACTTAAGTGTTGCAATTCTTCGGGCTATGTCGGTTACTCTCGTTCTTCTGCGGATCTCCTCATTCCTGATTCGATCGCGCAATGAAACCCCAAGCATAGCCCTCTCCATTGCCCTTTGCGTGACCTTGAGCTTTCTTATAAGGCTCATTGTTAGCGACTACGTCTCAGTTCCATAAGTCATCAGTGGCAACAAGTGTTGCGCATGGTCGCAGCAATGAAAGCAGTCTGTGCGCACATCTGCAAACATACCTGAGGCTCTGAAGTTCTCAGTGGTAGGCCATAACATTGGCTGCCGGCGGAAGTTACCACCCACCAGACAAAGTCTTGCCGCCAAGCGATTCGTCGTGTCCCGGCATGATGTCTGGTGAAGCTGTACGGAGGACGGGTCTGAGCAGTTGTGTTGCGATTTGTGGCGGGTACGATGCGCCAAATGTTGTTGTGTCGGGAGTTTGGTCGTGGAGAGTCTCCAGATCAAACTCCCTCTAGCGCAGCATCGTTTGGTCCTGTTGGTCTTGGGTTTAACATTGCATCACCTCGCTCAAGTGCCGTCATCCTTCCTAGTCCTAAGTTTTTTTAAGTGAATAGGGTTAATAAACTAGTGCGCTTTACCATTAACGATTGCATCACTGCTTACCATCTGGCGGGATTGCAGTCAAGCACTAGTTTATAATTATTAAAAAAAAAGCATTAAGATTCAAGGTTGATTGGGAAATTCGACAGTTTCGGGTAGTTTGTCCTGCTGGCCATCATCATCATCATCTCAGCGTTTATCCCGGTTGCATCCACGCCTTCGCGTTGGAGCCCGGGGTCCGCTTTCCTGCTCATTCTCCTCCATTTCGCGCGGTCGTTAGCATCCGGTAGTAAGAGATTGTTGGCACGCATGTCATCTCTTACAACGTCAAGCCAGCACTTCTTTGGTATACCCCGCTTGTTCTGGTCCGGCGGAGGAGTCATGACAAGACATTGGTTACCCACGTAACATCAGTTTTCGTAAGACGTGGCCGTGGCTAACTCTCCTGCAGTTTCTCTGCTATGTCATGAACACGAAGACTGCCAGGGATGCGGGAGTTCCTGACACCGTTTTTCCGCGTATAGCCACACATCCACCGCAACATATTCATCTCCGTGACACGCAGCTCCTGCTTGTGTCGCTCAAGCACAGGCCACGCCTCACTGCCATACAGAAAAACAGGTCTAATGATGGTCTTAGTCTTATTGACACGTATTTTTGGTCGCCGTCTATATTGTTTATGGAGTATCTTAATTTGACAGGACTAAACTTAAATGTTATCTTCTATCCTTTTTTCAATGAAAAAAAAAAAAATATTTTAGTTTGTGACCAAGCGATTCGGCGCCAATGTGACATTTCACATTGTTAAATAGTTAAATGGAAAAAATGTACCCACGACAATTTTTTTTTAGGACAGAACCCGCCACACATTTCCCACCGTGAAAATCCTCATAGGATGTCCGCCGCCCTAGGGTGGGCGACGGGGTCTGTCAGACTTTTACTGACTAAAACCACCCCGGTGGCTCTTCTGTCACGAGCGCGCGTGGGGCCGCGGGAGTCTAAATTCTTCCGCAGCCCCACACTCTCGTGCTGGCCCGGTCTGTCCGGGCCTCGTCGCCGGCACGGGGTAGTGGGGTGTTAAGCTACCCCGTGCATCGCCTCAGAGGCGCGCGCTGACACTCGCGCGCGCCTCCGCCTCGGGGTCCAACTAATAGGGGGCGGGGACTTCCCCATGTCCCTCGCCTCTGGACCCATTCATGGGGGGCGGAAGAGGGCATTATCCGCCCTTCTTCGGCGCCCGGTGCGTCTTCTGCGGCCCGGGAAGGGAGTTGAGATCTCTCTCTCCTGTTCCGCAGCTTCCTTCTGCGACATCACGTCCTCGCAGAAGGACACCACCGCGTCCCACGACTCTGCGCTGTCGGCCATCCTCCGCACTACTGTCGGCAGCGTCAGGTCGCTTCCTACTTCAGAAGCGACCTGACGCTGCCGACAGTAGTGCGGAGGATGGCCGTGCCCCGACAGCACCTGCGTCACCCTGAACGACAGGGAGCCGTGCCTTCTCCCGAGCCAGTCGTCGAGTACTGGCCGGATCGCCTCGACGGTAGCGAGGCCGGCGGTAGGGCGCATAGCCTTTGCCGCCAGTCCGCCACCAGGACCTGATGAAGCTCCTCTCGGCGCAGCTCGATCTGCCGCTGCGCCGACTGGAGCCCCGTGTCCGCTCTTCCTCGCGCCATCGGTATAATGACGCGAGTACTTTCGCCTCTAGGTCCCAGGGCGGGGATCCGGCCAGGACGCAAGCCGCCTCGTAGGAAATCGTGCGATACCCGCGGACGACCCTGACGGCCATCGCCCTCTGCGGCTTGCGCAGAATGGCGAGTGTCCCGGCCGTCAGGTCCATCGCCCACACAGGGGCCCCATACAGGGCCATGGACCGCACGATTCCCACGTATAACCGCCTACAGGCGGCGCTCGGGCCCCCCATGTTGGGAAGCAACGTTGACAGCGCGCCTGTTGCACCCATCAGCTTGGGCGCCAGCCGCCGGAAGTGGGGTCCGAATTCCCATCGGCTGTCGAGCACCAATCCCAGATACTTCATGGTGGACTCGACAGCTATCCGGGCACCACTGACCACGATATGTGATCCCGGCGCCGGCGCACGCCGGGGCCATGGAAAACCATGGCCTCCGACTTGTCAAGGGCCACCTCCAGGCCCAGGCGCCGGATGCGGGTCACCACCTGTGACACCGCAGCCGTGGCTATCAACGTCGCTTCCCTGTGCGAGCTTCCCCGGGCAGTGACAAGCGTGTCGTCCGCATAACACGTCAAGTCGGCGCCCGGCGGGAGCTCGCCTCTCAGCACCCAGTCGTAGCCGATGTTCCACAGGAGCGGTCCCAAGACCGATCCCTGTGGAACACCGCACGACATTTGGTGCCGACCGGCACCGTCACGTCCCCGATAGATGACGCATCTATCCTCCAGATAAGTCCCTACTATGCGGCGGAGGTAGGGAGGCACCCGATGGTATTTCAGGGCCTCCCTAATACAGCTCCAGGGTAGGGTGTTGAAGGCGTTGGAAATGTCTAAAGACACCGCCAACACCACCCCACCCCGGGATACCGTATCCTCCGCCAGGGCTCTCAACACATTTCCCACCCACCGCAACTTCTGAAAGCCAGAATCAACAGTGGAGACCGCCAGAAAAACGCCGAGCAATGAAGCTCGACGAGTCCCGGAGAAACGATTCAACTGTCTTGGGTCCCACAACGAAATTAATCAGAAAAGAATAGCGGAGGAGTAAGAAAAAAGATATTTTTTCCACTTCCCTCCATAACAAGCAGGAGACAGAACAGAACTAGGCCAATCGGCACAAAGGGATATTATTGCAACTGGGAGAAGCCCTGATTTTCAAGCACCATGGAATATTGATTAAGTTAATGGGTCCTAAGTTAAAGTTAACATTAAGTCTAGTCCCCACGAGTGGAATGTTAACTGTAAGTAATTATTTCTTTTGATTATGTTTGTAGAATACATCGTTTCAATTAAATTGTTATATATAACATAATCTCCATTCTCCACTCTGTATAAGGAAAACTTCTTCTTGTACTCTCAACAGCAGGTCAAGCTACCTGAAACTGTCGAATATAGAGGGAGATTGATCTGGAGACTTTCCACGACCAAACTCCCGGCACAACAACATTTGGCGTATCGTACCCAGCACACATCGCAACACAACTGCTCAGACCCGTCCTCCGTACAGTTTTACCAAACATAATGCCGGAACACGACCAATCGTTTGGCGGCAGGACTATGTCTGGTGGGTGGTAACTTCTGCCCGCAGCCGCTGTTATGGCCTACCACTGAGAAAAACTTTACAAGGAGTGTTGCTTAGCTGACCAACCGCCACTCTCATACCTTATTTACTGGCTTTATCTTAACTTCCTGAACAGGTACAACTTCTGGTGGTGGTGAAGAATATTTTGCTGCTTCGTGAGGTTTCGCTTTCAATATAGCGTCAACTAGAGTCATTTTACTTCAAGAATTTTGCAGAAAAATATGAAAGAAAACGAATAATTTGTTACCTAAGTCAAATCTAAGTGGCTTTTTTATTTTGTCATTGTGACAAATTATAGGAGGCAAAATTAATGTAAATAGGGTAATGTAATGTCGTGTACTTCCATCGGAGCATTGCGTAACACACTAATATGTAGATTTAATGTACTCTGTGCTAATATGCCTATATTTAAAATGTACTCTGTGCTAATATGTATTTATTGTCCAGTGTTGCCAACGCAAATTTTGAGGCGGCCGTGTATCTATGGTAAAAAAGCCGTGTTCATGAGGAAAAACATCGACTGTCGACCGTGTCTTTGCCAAATTTTTGTGGAGAAAATAAAATGAACTTTATATTGAAGGAGGTGGGTAACGTTCTGTAATACGGACCCAAGGTCCGTATTCCAGAAGGAAACTCAAGCATTGATATCTGCTTATGCATTACTTAAAAATAGTTTCAACCAATCAAATGGCTTGAAACGAGACTTAAGTAGAGCTTGAGTTTTGAGTGACGTTCTGTAATACAAACCTATGGTCCGTATTCCAGAAGGAAACTCAAGCATTGATCTCTGTTTAAACATTACTTAAAACTAGTTTCAACCAATCAAAAGGCTTCAAACGAGACTTAAGTGGAGCTTGAGTTTTGAGTGACGTTCTGTAATACGGACCTAAAAGTTACGATAAATTAGAACTTGCGAAAAGCCGTAAATTCTGCTACGGCCTTAAGGTGGGGGCCGTAGCCCGTAGATTTAGCGATTTTCTGACCTAAAAGCCGTAGTACACGGTAATTGCCGTAGCAATGGCAACACTGTTATTGTCCGTTTTTGACACCTGTCAAAAAACTAATTATACAGATTGCGTAAAAGTTAAATGTAATCTATACTAATATTTAAAGCTGAAGAGTTTGTTTGTTTGAACGCGCTAATCTCAGGAGCTACTGGTCCGATTTGAAAAATTCTTTTTGTGTTGGATAGCCCATTAAGGCTTTAGGCGTTATAAGACATCACGCTGCGACCAATAGGAGCGGAGCATTAAAAAAAAACAAATATTAATCCTTATCTAAATAAAGTAATAGTAATTAATTGTGAACAAAACTGTCCTTTTTATAGTTCTTGATGGGAAATCATCAAATAACCTCTCCCGCTCTTGGCGGAGCGGAAGGGTGTGTCAGGCTTTTACCGACTAAAACCCACCCGTGTTCCTTCACTTAGGTGCGTGTGCACCAGAGCCACAGTTTCTTTTTTAACCAACCCTGACCCTGACCCTGACCCAGAAGGCATCGGTCTTCGTGGACCCCGTCAGGATGTGCTGACACCTCTGTAGTGGTGCCTACAAACGCCATAAATATACAACGCGTCATACTGACGCCACACGAATTGTACATCTCGCTATCAGAGTTTACCGTGCAACTAGCATACATACAACTTCCCAATTTGAACCATGCGGCAAGTGCCCGCCAGACATAACAACCGTCTGGTCGGAGCACAGAACAGACAAAGTAATATTAACTATTCCGTGGGTCGGAGGAACCTCCTTTTCTATGGAGGATGAGTCAACTTAACTCCTTTCTTATCTCTTTGAGGCGTGTGTGAAACAACGAGCCGTCGACCGGGGCTTGCTCCTTACCGGGCGGCGAGCTGCCCATTTGTGGGTTGATTAAAAAAGAAACCGTGGCCCTGCCCTGCACAGGCAAGTGAAGGAACACGGGTGGGTTTTAGTCGGTAAAAGTCTGACACGCCCTACCGCTCCGCCCAGAGCGGAAGAGGTCATTTGATGATTTTCCATCCACCCTACTTTGTTGCGTATCATCCATATTATCAATTATTTCGTTATCTACGCCTAACTAAAAATCGCATCTAGCTCATCACTTCACACAGTTTAGGTTACTTTTAATTATGGTCGGTAGCGCACTGTCGTGGGACACGGTGGTGTCCTTTTGCGAGGACGTGATATCGCAGAAGGAAGCTGCGGAACGGGAGAGGGAGATCTCAACTCCCTTCCCGGGACGCAGAAGACGCACCGGGCACCGAAGAAGGGCGGAAAACGCCCTCTTCCGCCTCCTATGAATGGGTCCATGGGCGAGGGACATGGGGAAGTCCCCACCCCCTATTCGATGGACCCGAGGCGGAGGCGCGCGCGAGTGTCGGCGCGCGCCTCTGAGGCGATGCACGGGGTAGTTTAACACCCGACTACCCCGTGCAGGAGACGAGGCCCGGACAGACCGAGCCAGCACGAGAGGGTGGGGCCGTGGAAGAATTTAGACTCCCGCGGCTCCACGCGCGCTCGTGATAGAAGAGATACCGGGGTGGTTTTAGTCAGTAAAAGTCTGACAGACCCCGTCGCCCACCCCAGGGCAGCGGACATCCTATGAGAATTTCCACCCCGAAAAAAAGAAAGGTTACTTTTAATTAATATAAAATTATTGTTTATATTTTCAATCAATAAGGTTCAGACACAACGGTTGCGTCCACTCAAATTTTGACTTTGACAGTTTTGATTTTAGTAGTATTCTTCTTTTCCATAAGGAAAGGCAACGGTACAGAGCCATACAGCCTGATCTTGAGTAAGTTTATATCCTAAGCATTCCTAACTTAACCTAACCTAAACCTATCTTCTTTCGTTTCCTGCGTGAACCGACACTAGGATGAAGGTTTGGGACAA
This sequence comes from Sesamia nonagrioides, assembly GCA_017933935.1. Lineage (NCBI taxonomy): Eukaryota > Metazoa > Arthropoda > Insecta > Lepidoptera > Noctuidae > Sesamia > Sesamia nonagrioides. The sequence continues at coordinate 161,238 of JADWQK010001039.1, read as the reverse complement.
AGTCATGATGTGACCACTATGCTGCAATATTTCAATGTTCTTTATGAATCATTCACTGAATGCACTTTTTACTACATAAATCACGCGTTTTTATTTAGTAAATGACACTATAAATAATTTAAAAGTCCAATGAAAAATGAGCGTGGCACTCATCTTAGCTTTCCCGCCAAAACTCCCTCACTTTTATCTATTATATTATTTTAAATAGGTATTTTAAGGCTTTTACGAACCTCAAGGATGAGGCTATTTAGTCTTGCAGTGTTGCTAAAGATTATATTATGTTACCAATTTATCACTTATGGAGCTCCCTTTACTGATGAAAATACGGACAATGCTGGTTCATCGGAATAATCCTAAACCATAGAAAAAACCTGGCATCGAAAATTAAAAAGAAAAACAAATTTCAAAGTATATCGCATAAAATTTGGAGCGAAATAGAACATCCTTTCAATCCTCCACCTCCGATCAACGACAGCGCGATCTTGTATCGACTTGTGTTTTTTTTGGCGCCATTATTATTAAAGTTTAGTAGCGTTGGATACGGCGTTCATGAACCTTTAAGCGCTTCCTTATCCTTCCTTGGACGTTTAAAATTGCTATTTTATTTACTACTTCATACTAATTTTTATAACAAATTATATGTATGAAGAATCTGAAATAAATAATTATTATCAACATGTACAGACGACAGCACATCAAGCTACTGTGAACTGTCAGAATTCTTCATTCGGTTTTCAACTTTATCCCTAAAGGAATAAGGCTCAATGTTGATTGGGAATATTTTTGGGACAGTTTCGGGTAGCTTGACCTGCCGTCGTCCGTACATCCGATTGAGACATTAAAGGGACGTCGTGAAAAAATTTCAAGCACAATTAGCTACTGCAATCTGTCAAGATTCTCTCAACTTTATGTCAAAAGCAATAAGGTTTAAAATTGCTTGGAAACATTTCACAGTTTCGGGTAGATTGGAAATCAAAAACGTACATGGCTGTATAAAAAAGTATTTATTTAATTCAAATAATAAATCACGCAAACACATATCACAAAAAGCCGTCGATATTTGTGCCTCTTTCATAATACTGAAGAAAATTGCTAAAGCAATACATATACAGTGGTGCTGATAATACGACAATAAATGAAAGCACGGACAATGGTGGTTCATACGAATAATCCTAAACCATAGAATAAAACCTAGCATCAAAAATAAGAAAATAAAAATTTCAAATAGGTAAACTAAATCGCATAAAATTTGAAACGGAATAGAACATCCTTTACAATATTGGTTCACTGATCTCCGATCGGCGACAGTGCGGTCAAGTATTGACTTGCTATTTTTTGGCGCCATTTTTATTAAAGTTTAGTACCGCTGGATCATCAACCTGTAAGCGCTACCTTATCAACATGTACATCATGTAGAAAAGGTGAAAAATTAAAAATAATTTCCTGTGACTAAACTAATGGATATATTTATATGATTTTTTATTGGTAGACTGAGAATGTGTTCAGGTACGCGATGTTTAATTTGTTGTCGTATTGTCATCACCACTTTGTATATAAATATAATTAAAAATATAAATAACATCACTGGAATGCGACTAGCTAGGTTGAAGCTCAAAATATTTCACCTTACCTACTGTTTACAATATTAAACCATTTAGGTAAGCATAAAGCCCGGTGCTCATTAACGGCATTTTCAAGTAAAAGGATCCTTCGGCATCCCTATATGTTAGTGCACACTGTCGGAAACTATGACTTAGCATGCTGCATTGTTCTTGGGGATGACGAGGTGTCCTTAAGAGGGGACTCTTAGTGCCGAGGAATTTGGAAAATAGGTATTTGAAGAAACTATTACCGTCGCTCTGCTTCCAACCTCTTCCGCTAAAGTGCGAAAAGGACAGTTGCAGCTCAGGCTGATTTTATCTACAAAAACTTTGACCAAAAGACGTTTCGTATTCCGCTGTTTTCTTTTTCAAAACACGACAGATCACAATAGGCTATTTGACAGATTTATAATTTTTATCTTGAATTACTTGGTTGCGGTTAAGAAGTTCACCGAAAGTATTGATTTTAATTTTAAATACGTATTTCGTAAGAAATATGCAAATAAAAATTCAAATAAGCCGCGAAAACGATATATATATAGCAATATGGCGTCGCGCTTTAGTGACGTCACAAGCGGTTTTCGGTTTTCAGTGGTGTTTGTTTTTATTTATTATTTGTTGTTGTTATCTAATAAAATGGTTTACAAGTGGTGTGCTGTACCGGGTTGTACAAATAAATCGACAAAAACCCCCGAAAAACAGTTTATAAGGTTGCCGAAAACAAGCGTATGACGTCATCGCGACACTAGCCAATCCGGATCGTTTCACAATGTGTGGCGCGAGAAACAAAAAGCCAAACATATTTTTGTGTTTTGGATATATTAATTGTTATTATTTTTTATTAAAACTCTTGTAAATGATATAAAGAACCCTCATTTTATGCAATTAAAGCAAAAAATCACAAATAATTGAATACTGTCAAATAGCCTATTTAAACAGCAGGGTAATTGCGTAACACACTATCAGTAGCAATGGGTTTCATTTTGACAGTTCAACAACATTCATTGCGTTATTTACGTTGTTAAGCAGACACAATTTCGCACATAAAGAGCAATGTATTAGCAATATGCTTCGAAATGATTCCAACTGATAGTGATAGTGTGTTATGCTATTAGGGTGCTGGCTAGGTTATTGTTTGTATTGTTTTGCTAATTAGCCTATAATGGTCCCACTGCTGGGACACAGGCCTCCTATCAGTAAGAGCGAGTGCGCCATCTGTGTTGCTTGGCAGCCGGCTGTCACATGTCTTCGAATTCTTAGTACTAGAACATATTCCACCAGAAAAAGTCTTGCCGCCAAGCGATTCGTCGTGTTCCGGCATGATGTCTGGTGAAGCCGTACGGTGGACGGGTCTGAGCAGTTGTGTTGCGATGTGTGCCGAGTATGATATGCCTAATGTTGTTGTGTCGGGAGTTTGGTCGTGGAGGGTCTCCAGATCATCCTCTGGCGCGGCATCGTTGGTTGTGTTGTTGGGTTAAACATAGCATCACCTCGCTCAACTGCTGTCTTCCTTCCTATTCACTCAGTTTTTTTGAGTGAATAGGCTTAATAAGCTAGTGCGCTTTACCATCAACGATTGCATCACTGCTTACCATCAGGCGGGATTGCAGTCAAGCGCTAGTTTATAACTAATATAAAAAAAAATATAAAAAAAAAACCACTAGAGTCCCCTCTTAAGCATGTCGAGCTACCACCGAGTGATGTCTCGGCGCGGCGGACGACGGGGAACCGAAGGATCCCGAACCATCCTCAAAGCTGCCGATACAGTAGCCTCAAGCATATCAAAGCGGTATTTTTGTTACTACGATCATATAATTATCATGGAAATTTCTACTTTATTGCCATGAAGTTTCGTTTCTTTTCTTTAGAGTGAATACTACTTCAACTCTTCAATGGCCTCTGTGGTTAAATACCACAATGTTGCCAATAACACGTGTAAGAAATTATAGAAATTCTTTAAAAAAAATTTTCACAATAATGGCGGATATCGCCAATGACAGTTGAAAAAACGGCCGCGTGCGCCGACTAGGAGATTTAATACAAAATCATAATGTGGCCATGATGTGGCTACGCTACGATATTTCAATGTTCTTTATGACTTTTTATTACATAAATCTCGCGCTTTTATTTAGTAAACGACACTATAAATAATTTAAACGTCCAATGAAAAATGAGCGTGACACTCATCTTAGCTTTCCTGTCACGTACAATGTCGATAATGGCCGCCAAGCCTAGGAGATGATTTCCATTTAAACAACTAATATCTAACATCGATTGTGCTTATCATATTTTTGTTCATTCGTTCGTACAGACGACTCGCGTCGCATCGGATTTTACAACCTCCAAACGATATTAAATCGTGTACAGGGTATTTAAAGTCTATATTAGGGCAAATTATACCAAAACTTCGAAGACATTTGACATCTTTAAAAAAATATATGTAATAAAAAATTCATTGAAAAACAATATCACAAACAAAACATGCATAAAATCATGGAATTTTGTTGTTTAGATTTTTTTTAAATACAAAACAATTTCACTGTTGTTTAACAAAACAAATAATAAGTTCTAAATTAGTAATTAAATCACAATTTTGAGAGATTAATATTAAAAATAATTCCTATTAATATTTTTTTTGGCTATAGTGCATTTTTTTTATTGTTATAAATTTATTTCTAACCGTATCTACATAATCCAGAAGAATAATATTCAAGAATAATAATTTCTGATTATGTTGTTAATATTTCCCACTAGCTGCGAACCGTGGAATCACCTGCATAAGTATCCAAAGCATGGGAATATCCGGATAAACTACTCTAAAGGGTGTATCTGACATCGACGCCCAATCGAGTACCATGGATCCAGTACATGATTCTGAACTCCCCCAGTAGTGGAATTTTTCTTCGGCTTTCTTATGATTAAAAAAAAAATCAGTTTTTTTACTTTAGATCGGTCGATCATTCTTTCTTTCTTTATATCTAAAGTAATATATAATAACCCAATAAGATTTTAAAGTAAAAATTAATGAATTCGCTAATAACACAAAAAAGCGCCATATGACCAAAACTCGAAAAACTATCCTCTGATTTAATAGAGTTCACATCATACCTACAAACACACGCGGCGGCACGCTTGCAACGTTCAAAGGCTGAGCCGACACATTTTTTTAAACACTTTGATTTCTGTAAACGACATAAATAACTATCATAATTTTATTATTGGCATGCCGTCTAGCCTTTTTGCGAAGTTTGCGTTACAATGTCAGATACACCCTGTATATGTTAAGCCTGGTTATAACCCACCAAATTAGAGCCAAATTTCATGCAAATCCGATCAGCATTTTTGCGTAAAAGAGTAACGAGCACACATACTTACATCCTAAGAAACTTTCGCATTTATAATACTAGCGCCTGCTCGCGACTTCGTCCGTGTGGAGTTAGTTACTTGAACATTTTATTTTAACCCCAAAAGAGTAAATTTCTATGGATACATTATTACACTTCTAGATAATAATATACAGCAAACATTTAATTTTTTTGTTATGCTCCGCTCCTTTTAGTCGCAGCGTAATGTTATAGCCTAAATCCTTCCTGGATTAATGTGCTATCCAACGCAAAAAGATTTTTTCAAATCGGACCAGTAGTTCCCGAGATTAGCGCGTTCAAACAAACAAACGTTTCAGCTTTATATATCAGTATAGATTAGTTTGCTGAAATCTGTTCTTGCCCTCAATAACGCCTGATGGTAAGACATGGATGAGGGCTATGGTGGAACGCGTGTCCAAAAGATGCCTGAACAGCATCGATCACTTACACACTAGATTGACAATCAGCGTAAAAGAAAATGGTGGTTAAACTGAACAAGCGCACAACACAGCACTTGGGTGCTTCTTTCAATTAGTACTTACTTTATAATTCAGACTTTAATGCATGCGTGTAAGGTTGAATTTGGTTTGATGTACACTGTTTTGTGATAAGAACTTTTTACACTGCACTTAAGGCTGATTTTAAATTAATGCATACAGTCAAAACCGTTTATGGCGACATCGTTTACAACAACATACCGGTTAAAATGAGCAAAATCAAAGGTCCTGGCTGAATGCTATATAACCGCCTAATCAAAAATATTGGTTTTTACGACATTGTTTACTACGACATACCGCATTAAACGACCACATTTGGTTAATTTTTCGGAGAATTATATCTGTATAACGACCAGCTCAGCTGTATTTTAAGCAATTTGAATAGATAACAGTATCCACATCTGGCACTTTATAATGGTCAATGGCTATTATCGTAAAAGTAAATAAAGTTTAGGGTCTTTTGCAATTCTTAGAAACAAAGCAGATGCATGCCGTAACCTCAAGGTCTGGTTCATCATATCTCTTAAGACAATCCGTTCCTTATCTTTACAAAAGACGCACCAAAACAGGTAACTGATTGAGGTAACTGTGAAAATTGTAATAAGTCGCGAACAAAAAGAAAACAAATCAATATCGAAGAAAAATCGCGTACTATTTCAAAACTAGAGAAAGGAATTCCAAACAAAGACCTGGCAAAAGAATATGGTGCATCACACTCGACGATTTCAACCATTTAGAAAGAAAGGGAGAAAGTTCAAATCTTTTAACATTTTTTTTTTTTTTATATACAATATGTAAAGAAAACCCTGTCCGATCCGTGAACGTATTGTTAGGTATCGTTAACTGATTCTAATAATGCCTACAAAGCCGGGCTAAACTTAAAAAAAAAATCCCCCAAAAAAAATAAATATTATTTCGAAAAAGCGAGGTAACTTAATGCATGCGCGGTAGGCAACCCGATAGCCCCGCCCCCCTTCACCCGCGCATACATGCGCGGGTGAAGGGGGGCGGGGCATGCGGCACGTGGTCGCATCGCTATTCGCTCCGTCACAAATGGTGTTGTCAGTTTTTTAAAAATTACTAAATTTCGGGGAAATTGGAATTAATACCCGGGAAAAAAAGATTATTTCAAAATTCATTATTATTGTGACTGTGATGATTATGTAAAATTTTCTATTATATTTGGTCAAGTGTTTACCTAACCTTTATTATCCTTATGGGTCGGACAGGGTTTTCTTTACATATTGTATATAATGTAGCGAGCCAAAGTAAAGAATAGCTGTCACTGGTTATTACAACTAAGGTCAACCGGGGCAATTGCGTCTAATCGAAATTATTTTAAACTAGCTTTCCGCCCGCGGCTTCGCCCGCGTGAAGTTCGGTTATATCGCGCTTTTTAGGTTTCCCTCGGGACCATCAAATTTTTCGGGGATAAAAGGTAGCCTATGTTCTTTCTCAGGGTCTAAAGATTGTCTGTGCCAAATTTCATCAAAATCGGGTAAGCGGTTTAAGCGGGAAAGCGTAACAGACAGACAGACAGACAGACAGACAGACAGACAGACAGAGTTACTTTCGCATTTATAATATTAGTATGGATCTATTTGAAAACCTACCTCTCCTGCCATCTTTACGTTATAGTTTTTTATTCAAAGTAAACAAAGCAAGTGGCAGGAGAGGTAGGTTTTCAAATAGATTTAAAATAATTTCGATTAGACGCAATTGCCCCGGTTGACCTTATCGGTTTTTACGACTAATTATGAGTAGTCCCTTCGATGTCGTTATAACAGATTTTGACTGTATTTATTTTGACTACTTTAGATTGCTTAATACTTGTCGCCATTATTGATAAGAGTTTTGTTCGAGACTCTGTATCTAGTGTATACGTGATAGATGCAGAACAGACTTGCTTTGAAGACAGGCGGATCAAATTTGCAAGGGAACGCAAGTGATTTCCTTCTAGTCACTTTCATCATCATACCAGCGTTAATCCCAGTCGCATCCGAAGCCTTTTCAGCTTTGGAGTCTGGGGTCCGCTTTACCAGACCAACTGCTGATATGGCTAAACTTCGACATTTTCCGTGCAGCGACTGCCGTCTGACCTCCACAACCCGAAGCCGATATCGAAGCATTGCAGTTAGACCAATTGTTGGACTTTTTGAAGGCTCCAACAACCCGTAACGACTGCCACTAGATGTTCGTATGGCAACCGGGACCACGGCTTAACGTGCTTTCCGAGGCGCGACCAGACCAGTGCAAATATTCATATTCATGCATACAAATACTTGCCTGACCTGGAATCGAACCCGCGCACTCATACTTGAGAGGCTGGTGTTTTAACCACTAGGCCACCACGACTTGAAGAACAATAAGACATAAGTAGAACGTTCCCGGCAATCTCTTTAACTTATAAAATCAGATATTCTTAACATTTTGTTGAATGTATGAATTTTAATAGTTATTTGATGTTGACCCCTCGACTGGGCGTCGTTGGGCGTCTCTCTGAAGGACCGCATCAGAAATGAGGTGATCCGACAGAGGACCAGAGTCACCGACATAGCTGAGAGGATTAGCAAGCTGAAGTGGCAATGGGCTGGTTGGTCACATATGCCGCAGGACCGACAACCGTTGGGGTAAACGAGTCCTCGAGTGGAGACCGCGTCTCGTCAAACGTAGGGTAGGACGCCCTTGGGCGAGATGGAGCGACGACATGGAGTGGCTGGCGGAGAACTGCTCAGGATCGAGCTTGTTGGCGTGCCATGAAGGAGGCCTATATCCAGCAGTGGACGAGTAGGGGCTGATGATGATGATGACCCCTCGACTAGACAATAATTACTTTTTTAAATTATAATTTCATTAATGAAGTGCTTGTGAGTAAATATATATGTCCCTGAAAGGAAAAACAGGGTTTTTGTTACATAGTGTATAGTCATTGTCGTTCTCTACTGTCGCTGCCGCAGTGCGGTGTGCGGTCGCGGCACTGCAGATGTATGCGGGCGAGCGAGCCGCGTCGCCGGCCGACTGCTTATGTTACTGTACGAGAGATAGCGGTCGGACAAGTCCGGCGGCTCGATCTGTAAGGAAAAGCGAGTTATTATTTAGAAAAAGGCAGCTGTGAGTCTGACCAACAGAAGCGAAAATTGAAAACATTCATCATCTTCATTTTTTTTTATTAATTACTAGCTGTTACCCGCGACTCCGTCCGCGTGGACTTGCGTTTACAGCGCGGTGGTTTCCGTAAATTGAAAAGAGCACAATCCAATTTGAGTGTCTTCAAGGCTAGAGTGAATAGGGTCTTAATAAACTAGTGCGCTTTACCATCAACGATTGCGTCACTGCTTACCATCAGGCAGGATTGCGGTCAAGCGCTGGTTTATAATATGTAAAAAAAAAAGGCTATATCCATACTAATATTATAAATGCGAAAGTATCTCTGTCGGTCTGTAATGAATTTTAGTACACATATATTCTAGAGCCTGAGAAAGGACATAGGCTACCTTTTATCCCCGAAAAATTTGATATTCCCGAGGGAAATCTAAAAAGCGCGATATAACCGAATTCCGCGCGGGCGCAGCCGCGGGCGGAAAGCTAGTAATTGATATAAAATAAGCGCCTGTTAAAATAATGAGAGCAATATGTAGTACGACCGCGTTAGCTCTCGTTTTCGCAACATTTTTTGTTACTGCTCTGCTCTTATTGGTCATAGCGGGATGTTATATAGCCTATGTCCTTTCTCAGGGTTTAGACTATCTGTGTACCCAATGTCATTACAATCGATTCAATAGTTTTGGCGTGAAAGCCGGACAAACAGACAGACAGACACTTTCGCATTTATAATATTAGTATGGATAAACTTAATCCCGCCTGATGGTAAGCAGAGATGCAATCGTTGATGGTGAAGCGCGCTAGTTTATTAAGCCATTTAAAAAACTGAGGGGATAGGAAGAAAGACGGCAGTGGAGCGAGGTGATGCAATGTTAAACCCAACAACACGACCAACGATGCTGCGCCAGAGGGATTGATCTGGAGACCCTCCACGACCAAACTCAGGACACAACAATATTTGGTGCATCGTCGCAACACAACTGCTCAGACCCGTCCTCCGTACGGCTTCACCAGACATCATGCCGGACCACGACGAATCGCTTGGCTAACCTAACCTTTTTTTTTTTTTTTGTTTACGCTGTGGGAATGCATTTACGCACCTTACCCCGAAGGGCGTGTGTGGGACTCGCCCAGCCGAAGCCGGGAATACCCACTAAACCCACAGCGGCACTCCGGCATCGCCGTAGTGGCGGGGGAGTGGGAAACTAGCGCAGCCTGAGCTACCTCTCCCCCGCCGGCGAAACCCGCCTAGTAAGGCGGGCCCTCAATTGCCCCTCCCAGGGAGGGGCCGTGGCTCCCACGTGGTGAGCGATGTAAGGCGGGCGTCGGCCTCACGCCCGCCGCTCACCTCAGGGAGGGAGAAAGCGGGCGAAATCCCGCCTTCTCCTCCCCCTACGCCGCCTGCGGAGCGCCGGAGCGAGGGGATCCTCCTCCCGCTCGCGCTCCGCTGCCTCCTTCTGCGACATCACGACCTCGCAGAAGGAGGCCATCGCCACCCAAGCCTCCTCGCTCCCCACCATCGCTCTGACGATGGCGGGCAGCGAGAGGTCGCCACCAACCGCCGTGACAAGACCGCGGCGCGGCACGGCCCACGACGGGCACACCGCGAGGGTGTGTTCCGCCGTGTCCTCCGCCGCGCCACAACCGTGGCACGACGGTGTCTCCTCTCGTCCTATCCGGTGCAGGTACCTGCCGAAGCAGCCGTGACCGGATAGTACCTGCACCAGACGGAAGGAGAGGAACCCGTGACGCCTGTCGAGCCAGTCCTCCAGGACCGGCCCGATGGCGTCGAGGGTACGGCGGCCGAAGACGGCGGAGGCGAGGTCCCGCGTCCACTCCTGGACAAGAGCGACCCTCGCCTCCCGCCGGACGGCCTCCCTCAATTCAGGGGCCGGACGCTCGCCCAGCGCCCTGCGCCCCGCCGTTCACTCGTACACTCTGGCGAGCACCCACGCCTCGAGCTCCCAAGGCGGGGTGCCCGCCAGAGCGCATGCCGAAGCGAAGCCTACCGTGCGGTAGGCCCGCGCTGCCCGCTGGGCTATGGCCCTTTGGGGCGCCCGAAGGGCGGTGGTATTCTCCCTCCTGTTGAGGGAATCCGCCCAAATGGGGGCCCCATAAAGGGCCATACTCCGCAATATGCCGGCGTACAGACGCCGGCACCGCATGCTCGGCCCTCCCATGTTCGGCATGGGCCATGAGAGGGCGTCCGCAGCTTTCAGCAGGCGCGTCGACAGCCCGCTAAAATGCGGGCCGAAGCGCCACCTGCTGTCTAGAATGAGGCCCAGATATTTCATCTGGGCCTCAACCCCAACCCTCACCCCCTCCACGTAAATGTGGGCGTCAGGTGGGGGGCGCTGCCGGGGGCCGTGGAAGAACACGGCCTCCGTTTTGTGCAGCGCCACCCTCAAGCCCAGGCGGCGGATCCTCCCGGCCACTAAGGATCCGCCCGCCGATGCCAAACTGGCTGCCTCCCGGAAGGAGCTCCCGCGGTGGCTAACCTAACCTAACCCAACACAACAACATTTGACGCATCGTACCCGCCACACATCGCAACACAACTGCTCAGACCCGTTCTCCGTACGACCAGCCGAAAGACGTCCACTGCTGGACATAGGCCTCCCCCAAGGTTCTCCACGACGACCGGTCCTACACCTCCCGCATCCAGCACTTTCCCGCGACTTTAGCCAGGTTACCGGTCCACTTTGTCTGGAGCCTACCCACGCTGCGCCTTCCGGTACGTGGTCGCCACGCGAGACGGCTATTGCCCGTAGGACCGATGCCCGATGGGGTCGACGGGTTCTCAAGGCCCCTGACAAGGGGGACCGACAACCTAGTGAAGTTCGCAGGAAACTGCTGGATGCAGGAGGCGCAGGACCGGTCGTCGTGGAGATCCTTTTGGGAGGTCTATGTCCAACAATGGACGTCTTTCGGCTGAAATGATGATAATGATGATTATGAAATGAGTAGGTATCGATATTTTGATGACGTCGGCACATCCCTAAGGGCCTGCGCAGACGACGGAGTTTTCTCCGCGGCGGAGAAAAAAGTATGCTCCGCGAATAAAAAGTCCACCGCATATGTACCGCGAACTCAACGCACACGGTGTGCGGTCACTTGTTGCCCAGAAATGTAGAGAAGTGAGAGCACACAACGCGGACTAAAGTCCGCCATGTGCGTACCTTCGCCGAGTCACGCGAGTTCTATTTTATTCGAGGACTCCCCCGTACTTTTGTCCGGTCCGCTCTCCGCATGTCCTCAGTTATTCGGGGGACTTTTTGTACGCGGTACTTTTAATCCCTCATTTACGTTACTCGATACAGTTGTAAGCGATCTATTTTAGCGGAGAAAAAGTTCGCGGACAAAAATCCCTCGTCTGCGCAGGCTATTTATTAAATAAATGTATTTTCTTTCTTTCTTTCTATTTGGTGGTGACACTTACGTGTTTGGTGTGGGTGTGCTGAGTGACGTTGTGATGGGGCGCGCTCATGTTGTTGCCGGTATACGCCACGCACTTGACTTGCCACTCGCCGAGCTGTTCGTTCCAGTGTACATATTTTTCTATCAGAGCCTGCAAGTAAAATCATATAATCATTTGTTTATTTCAATTGTTCACAATATTTTGCTACCATGATTTTGCAAGTAATATAGTATTGTATAATGTAAAAGCACTTTTCAAGTTTGTGAATGTGAGGCACCATGGACTATGGTTTGTTTTTTTTATTTTATATACAACGTGTAACATAAAGGGCATATACATAACAAAGGCATGGCATCTTTACATGATATCAAACGATATTGGAAGGGTTTTTTAATCCTATCTCTTTATGTTAGGAAGTTATGTGGAAAAACACTGCCTGTGATAGGCTACTATCATACTAGTCGCACAGAGATATTGAAGACATTTATCGGATTTTGGCAAGTAACGTGACGGGTAACGAGTAGTTATTAACGTATGTAGTGTGCTGCCACGTTTGTTATGATTTGATTTTAAGAAACACACGAAACCGAAAATTTTCAATTTTTTTGAGTGTTTTATTTTGAGTTGAAACCCTTCCGATATCGTTTGATATCATCTAAAGATGCCATGCCCTTGGTATGTATATACCCTTTTTGTTACACGTTGTATATAACTTGTTTGACATTACGAGCATGGCAGTTGAGAGTTTGTCATGCTCACTCACATGCCTTGCTGATGGTGCCCGTGTTGTTGGGTCATTTGGTTCCCTTCAAAATGGTTGAGCTAAGTGGGGTTGATGCGCGCGTCATGCTCGTGAACGGGGGCCGTCAGTGGAGACTGGTCATCTCTTAGCTGCCAGTGGGCTTGATTAATTTTCTATGTTTTCGTTATTTTTTATAAATATACATTGTGCTCACATGATAGAAGCAACAGAAATATGTAACGAAGAAATGTAATCCATATTATAATTTTAAAAGAGTGTCCATGGAGTTTCTTGTACGTTCTTCTCCATAGAGATCTACGCTTTGGAACGTGCAATTTAGCTTCACTTTTTTTGGACTGACCGACATTGACTATTCAAATGTACCAAGTGATGGTTAATTTGAAATAAACAATTTTGATTTTGATTTGATTTATACAATATGTAAAGAAAACCCCGTCCGACTCAAAAGGATAATAAATAAAGGCTAGGTAAACGCATGGCTGAAGGTGAAGGAAAACATCTTGAGGAAACCTGGACTTTAAGTCTAAAATCGCCAACACGCATTGAGCAAGTGTGGTGATTACGCTTAATCCTTCTCTGTATGAGAGGAGATCTGTGCCCAGCAGTAGGACGATAAAAGGTTGATGAAGATTAAGACCAAACTTTGCAAAAAAGGGGTATTATAAAATCTCAGATTATTTAGAAGACAATAAACCTTGGATTTGAGCTGCTCGCTCTGTATGCTACAATTACGACATTTTAATCACTCTTTTTTTTTAAACACTTAAATTGATTATTATGCACAAAGCAAACGTATATTGTTAATGCAAACATTTTCATTTTAATGTCTGGACTTGAAAAAAGACGATGATCACTGAGTTCATGTCGGCTTTTCTTGTCAGAGGTAGTCAGTTAATGCTGGCTCCATCTAGTTTAAAAAAATATGACTTGTAAAAGTGATCCTACTTGCATAATAAACGATTTCATTTCATTTCAGCTTTCACGACATTCCCGCCATATGGAATGGTAACATCAACAATATTTTTTTTTTTTATATATTATAAACTAGCGCTTGACCGCAATCCTGCCTGATGGTAAGCAGTGACGCAATCGTTGATGGTAAAGCGCACTAGTTTATTAAGAGCCTATTCACTCTAGCCTTGAAGACACTCAAATTGTAGTCCGACGGAAACACCGCTGCTGGCAAATTGTTCCAGTCCCTCGATGTACGCGGTATAAAGGAGGAGGCGAAACGCTTCGTCCGGATCGTAGTGGTGTTTACAACGTAAGGGTGGAAACCAGCCGTACGACGGGTCGTCCGCTGGTGGAACGGAGATGGGGAATTAAATCATGCAATTCCCTCGCACACTCCCCGAAATGCATCCTATAGAACACCGAAAGGCTGGCTACTCTACGCCTGTGCTCTAGGCTTTGGAGACCATCTCGAGTTAGATCAGGGTCACCAATCAGCCTCTTCGCACGCCTCTCCATCGAATCCAAAGCGGCCAGGTGACACTTAGCAGCACCAGCCCAAATGTGGCTGCAGTACTCCACACACGAACGGACCTGTGCTTTGTGTAACATTAGAAGCTGCCCAGGTGTGAAGTACTGCCGGACCTTTGCGATAACGCCAAGTTTCCTGGCAGCCACCTTGGCCTTGGACTCAATGAACCGCCCAAAGTTAAGGTTCGAGGATATTTCAACTCCCAAAAGCTGAAGGCGGTCGGAACACTCCAAGGACACATTTCGAAAAGTAGGAGCCAAGGTGAACGGGCTCCTTTTGGCGGTGAATTGTAAAAAAAATTGAGTGAATAGGAAGGAAGACGGCAGTTGAGTGAGGTGATGCAATGATAAACCCAACAATGCGACCAACGATGCTGGGCCAGAGGGAGATTCATCTGGAGACTGCGGGGACGCCATCGGGTCCTCTCGTCCGGTCGCCAACCGGCACGATGGGGCCACCCTGGGATTTTTCGCAGTTGGCGGAGCAGCCTTTCGTATGTGGCTGGCAAACTACTTGGGCCCCCAACTACCTGCGGTCGGCCAGCGGAGAACCGTGCTTCGGATCCCGCTACCCTCCACGAACAAACTCCCGACACAACACCATTTGGCGCATCGCACCCAGCACACATCGCATCACAACTGCTCAGACCCGTCCTCCGAACGGCTTCACCAGACACCATGCCGGAACACGACGAATCGCTTGGCGGCATGACTTTGTCTGGTGGGTGGTAACTTACGCCGGCGGCTGATGTTGTGGCCTACCACCGAGACAATCATTGCGAGGCGCGCTAATCGATCTATCACTACTATATCAGGCTTATTTGCAACAATAGTACTTATTATTATATTATTATTACTTCCCGGAATCAACTGTCGGGCAATTGAATGAATGTGAATATTTGCACTGGTCTGGTCGTGCCTCGGAAAGCACGTTAAGCCGTTGGTCCCGGTTGCCATACGAACATCTAGTGGCAGTCGTTACGGGTTGTTGGAGCCCTCAAAAGTCCAACAATTAGTCTAACTGCAATGCATCGATATCGCCTTCGGGTTGTGGAGGTCAGACGGCAGTCGCTTCACGGAAAATATCGAAGCTTAGCCAAAAATCAGCAGTTACCCTAGACTCCAAAGCTGAAAAAGCTTCGGATGCGACTGGGATTAACGCTGAGATGGTGATGATCAAGTGTCGGGCAAGTGTCCGCCAGATACAACACCCATCTGGTCGTAGGATCCTCCCTTTTGTATGAAGTTATAACCTGTTCCGCATTCCTCTAAAAACAACCGACTTCCACAAAAAAAAAAAAAAACACTACAAAGTGAAAAATAACTAATTTCGGAGAGTTACCTCGCCTATCTCCCGGTTTTATCATCAGATCTACTCTAGACCCTTATTGAATTATAGTGCTTTAAAATACCTAACGAAAAAACTCACAAATGCACTAGCCGTCCCTATAATTTTTGAAAATTCCCCTTGATTTATTTGGTCTTCCCCCATCAAACCCTGATGTCCTTATCATGGGACCACCTTGAGAATGTCTTCTTTCCAACAAAAAAAAAAGAGTTATCAAAATCGGTTCATAAACACCGAAATTATGCGCGAACAAACATAAAAAAGCATATACAGAGTGGTGCTGACAATACGACAATAAATGAAAACACAGACCATGCTGGTTCATAGGAATAATCCTGAAACATAGAAAAAAACCTAGCATCAAAAATAAAAATATGGAAATTTCATAATAACTAAATCGCATAAAATTGCAAACGGAATAAAACATCCTTTAAAATATTGGTTTAATGACCTCCGATCAACGACAGCGCGTTCCTGCATCGACTTGCTTTTTCGCGCCATTATTATTAAAGTTTAGTACCGCTGGATGCGGCGGTCATCAATCTGTAAGCGCTTCCTTATCAATATGTACATCATGTAGAAAATGTGAAAAATGAAAAATAATTTCCTGTGACTAAACTAATGGATATATTTATATATTCTTTTGTGGGTAGACTGAGAATGTGTTCAGGTACGCGATGTTTAATTTATTGTCGTATTGTCAGCGCCACTCTGTATACGGTCGAATTGAGTAACCTCCTCCTTTTTAAGTCGGTTAAAAAAAGAATCACAATGAAAACTATACCTGGTACTCCTTCGGGATATAAGAGTCCAGCACGAGGTCAGCCAACTGAATCTCCCTCTTCAGCGCCCTCACGCTGTCAAGTATCCCCTCCATCTCCCTCTGCTGCTCGCGCTGCTGGTCTGCCAACTCTGCTTTAGCGGAGTTCAGGAGCTGCACAGCTCGTTTTAACTTCCTCGTCTTGGCTGCATTCTCTTCTTGGAGACTGGAGTAACGTTCTTCTAAGTCTAAACGTTCAGCCTGTAAAAAACATTAACCCGCTTATTCATAAACGATGTTTAAAGTTAACTAGTGATTAGACGTTTGCACGTCACTTAACTTTAATCATTGTCTATCAATAAATACAGTGTTTAAGGGGTTTATTCATATACGATTATTAAAGTTAAGTGACATGGAAACGTCTAAAATGTATAGTTAAAGAATCGCTCAGCACTAGGTAACTTTAAATGATCATAAACTAGTGCTTCACTGCAATCCCATCTGATGGTAAAGCGCGCTGGTTATTAAGAGCCTATTCACTCAAAAAACTGGGTGAATAGGAAGGAAGACGGCAGTTGAGCGAGGTGATGCAATGTTACACCCAACCACCCACCCCCCGGAAGTTACCACCCACCAGACAAAGTCTTGCCGCCAAGCGATTCGTCGTGTTCCGGCATGATGTCTGGTGAAGCCGTACGGAGGACGGGTCTGAGCAGTTGGGTTGCGATGTGTGGCGGGTACGATGCGCCAAATGTTGTTGTCTCGGGAATTTGGTCGTGGAGAGTCTCAGATCAATCTCCCTCTAGCGCAGCATCGTTTGGTCGTGTTGGTCTTGGGTTTAAAATTGCATCACCTCGTTCAACTGCCGCCATCCTTCCTATTCCTAAGTTTTTTAAGTGAATAGGCTTAATAAACTAGTGCGCTTTACACTCAACGATTGCATCACTGCTTACCATCAGGCGGGATTGCAGTCAAGCACTAGTTTATAATTATTAAAAAAAAAAAACAACACGACCAACGATGCTGTGCCAGAGGGAGATTGATCTGCAGACCCTCCACGACGAAGAACATCGACTGCCGGCAGAAGTTACCTTCCACGAGAAAAAGTCTTGCCGCCAAGCGATTTATCGTATTCCGGCATGATGTCTGGTGAAGCCGTGCGGAGGACGGGTCTGAGCATTTTTTTTTTGTGAAATGTGCCGGTTACGATGCGCCAAATGTTGTTGTGTCGTGGAGGGTCTCCAGATCAATCTCCCTTTAGCGCAACATCGTTGGTCGTGTTGTTGGGTGTAACATTGCGTCACCTCGCTCAACTGCCGTCTTCCTTCCTATTCACTCAAGTTTTTTTTTTGGAAATAGGCTCTTAATAAACTAGCGCGCTTTACTATCAACGATTTCATCATTGCTTACCATCAGGCGGGATTGCGGTCAAGAACTAGTTTACAATTATAAAAAAGTATAAAGTCATGTGTTTTTTGTAAATGAACAGACAGCTGTGCTGCTGGGGAGTTTGTTCCGCCACTTCTTCTTCCCAGCGAAAGCACTAGGAAGTGTCGATGGGTGGGCGTTTTGAGGGACTGTCTTATGTAATATTGACGTTCAAAAAGTGCTGATCCTTTTTTTTTTTTTTTTAATTATTATAAACTAGTGCTTGACTGCAATCCCGCCTGATGGTAAGCAGTGATGCAATCGTTGATGGTAAAGCGCACTAGTTTATTAAGCCTATTCACTTAAAAAACTTAGGAATAGGAAGGAAGACGGCAGTTGAGCGAGGTGATGCAATGTTAATCCCAACAATACGACCAACGATGCTGCGCCAGAGGGAGATTGATCTGGAGACTCTCCACGACCAAACCTCCGACACAACAACATTTGGCGCATCGTACCCGGCACACATTGCAACACAACTGCTCAGACCCGTCCTCCGTACGGCTTCACCAGACATCATGCCGAAACACGACGAATCGCTTGGCGGCAAGACTTTGTCTGGTGGGTGGTAACTTCGCCGGCAGCCGATGTTATGGCCTACCACCGAGAAAACCTCATCATCATCATCAACCTTTTTATCGTCTCAACATCTATCAACAGGTCTCCTCTCATACAGAGAAGAATTGAGCGTAATCACCACGCTTGCTCAATGCGGGTTGGCGAATTCAGTCTTATAAAGTCCAGGTTTCCTCAAGATGTTTTCCTTCACCTTCAGTCATTGGTGACCAAGATATACTTAGAAAGTACATATACCTTTAGAAAAGTTACACTGGTACTTGTCTGACCTGGAACCCGCGCACTCATACTTGAGAGGCTGGTGTTTTAACCACTTGGCCACCACGACTGCCAGAGCTCAATCCTTCTCTGTATGAGAGGAGACCCGTAGCAAGCAGTGGGACGATAAAAAAAGGTTGATGATGAATAATAATAGTCCTATCATCACTGACAGGACTATTGTTGCAAATAAGCCTGATATAGTGATGGTGGATCGATTAGCACGCCTCGCAATAATTGTCGATGTTACCTTTTTTTTTTTTATATGGCATCTCGTAGGTGGCTATAAGAGACCGTAACTACTTAACCGGACTTTCCTGTGGATGCTTTAATTAAAATTAAAGCCTCCAGCCAGGGGCACTTAAAACTAAATTAAAATTAGGCGACTACGCACTAAGGACACCCCCTGTGGGGTACGAACCTCGGCTTAGGGCGTCGCTAGAGAGGACAGCAAGGGACGGCTGGATCGAAAGTTATACTTAATGGTTTGATGACCGCGGCGTTTCCTAGTACTAGCTCTGAGAAGAAACGCCGAAACATAATCAGAGGTCATTGTTGGGACATTATGATAATTACTGGCTCAGCTGCGGCGCGGGCTGGCCTTCCTCGGACAGGGGACGGGGGAGGGGGTTGCTACGGGGAGCGCGTCGCGATGGACCTCGGCGACGAGGTCGGTAGGGCGGTCTGTTTTTGTGTACTGTGCTGGTGGCCCTATTGGCCTCTTGGACGAGGGTAATGGGGTCATCGGGGTCTGTGAGGGCATGCCGAGGACGGTCGATGTTACCATTACACATGACGGGGATCTCGTGAAAGCTTTATTTATTATGCAAGTAGGATCACTGATCACTTTTAGGCTTCTTAGTCTAATTTGAATAAATGACTTTTAATTTTCTTCCTACCTCTTTCTTTTGTAGATCTTCTTGCAGTCTAAGTTCGTTGAGTTTCCTCAACTCGAGCTCTTTGGCCGCCTGTTCCAGAAGTCTTCTTTGGGCGTCAGCCTTGTCTAGAAGGTTCTCTCCGCCCACCAGGACCTTGGATTCCAGGCGCTGGAGTTTGTCTTTGAGTTCCTCTTGTTGTTTCCTAAAGGAAAGGTGTTATTAGCTTTAATTGATTGACTAAAAAAATATTTTAGAGCAGCTTCCATAGTTCATAAACTAAATTTAAATTGAGTGCATGTTTGTTTCTATTCCATTAAGAAAAGGACAGAAGATTAGTCAGTTTCAAATTTTTTATAAATAATTGAAAATATTGTTTTACGTAATCAATACATAGTATAAAACAAAGTCGCTTTCGCTGTATGCCCGTATGTATGCATAGATCTTTAAAACTACGCAACGGATTTTGACGCGGTTTTTTTTAATAGATAGAGTGATTCTTAAGGAAGGTTAATCGGAAAACCGAACTCCATGCGGGCGAAGCCGCGGGCGTAAAGCTAGTATACAATATGTAAACCCTGTCCGATCATCATCATCATCAACCTTTTTATCGTCCCACTGCTGGGCACAGGTCTCCTCATCATCATCATCCCAGCGTTAATCCCAGTCGCATCCGAAGCCTTTTCAGCTTTGGAGTCTGGGGTTCGTTTTACCAGTCCAACTGCTGATATGGCTAAACTTCGACATTTTCCATGAAGCGACTGCCGTCTGACCTCCACAACCCGAAGGCGATATCGATGCATTGCAGTTAGACCAATTGTTGGACTTTTGAGGGCTCCAACAACCCGTAACGACTGCCACTAGATGTTCGTATGGCAACCGGGACCAACGGCTTAACGTGCTTTCAGAGGCACGACCAGACCAGTACAAATATTCATATTCATGCATACAAATACTTGCACTGTGCGGAGATCGAACCCGCGCCACCTTGCGCAGCGGCCGCATCCGCTACCGCTACGCCACGGAGGCTGTCGGGCACAGGTCTCCTCTCATACAGCAAAGCATTGATCGTAATCACCACGCTTGCTCAATGCGGGTTGGCGATTTCAGACTTAAAGTCCAGCCCCCTAATCGGCGAACACATTTTTGTCAAATGATTGCGACTAGTTGGGATAAATTGGTATCGTTCGGGCCGCCCATTGGTCCGTTCGGTCCAAACGATCCCAACTAGTCGCAATCATTTGGCAAAAATGTGTTCCCCGATTAGGGGGCAGGTTTCCTCAAGATGTTTTCCTTCACCTTCAGTCATTGGTGTCCAAGATATACTTAGAAAGTACATATAACTTTAGAAAAGTTATATTGGTACTTGCCTGACCTGGAATCGAACCCGCGCACTCATGCTTGAGAGGCTGGTGTTTTAACCACTAGGCAACCACTGTCCGATCCGTGAAGGTATCTTGTTAGATATGGATAACTGATTCTACTAATGCCTACAAAGCCGGGCTAAACTTATATTATTTCGGAAACGGAGGAAACTTAATACATGTGCGGTAAGCAATACATGCGCGGGCGAAGGGGGGCAGGTCATGCGACACGCGCCAGCCTCGTTATTCGCTCATAATAATACCGACAAAAATGGTGTTGTCACTTTTTTAAAAATACCAAATTTTGGGGAAGTTGGAATTAATTCGCGGAAAAAAAGATTATTTCAAAATTCATTAGTATTGTTACTATGATGATTACGTAAAATTTTATATTATATTTGGTCATGTGTTTACTTAACCTTTATTATCCTTATGGGTCGGACAGGGCTTTCTTTACATATTGTATAATGTAACCATATGGCAAGTGAACAAACATTAAGTTTGTGTGTACTAATGTGTGAGGGTGTGTATGTGTGTGGGTTTGTCTATGTGTGCTCGAGTGTTTAGATGTGTGTGCGTGCCAGTGTGTGTTTACATGTATGCGTGGGTGTGATTGTGTGTGGGTATGTCTATGTGTGTTCGAGTTTTTAGGTGTGTGTGCGTGCGAGTGTGTGTTTACATGTATGAGTGGGTGTGTGATTGTGCGTGGGTTTGTCTATGTGTGCTCGAGTGTTTAGGTGTGTGTGCGTGCGAGTGTGTGTTTACATGTATGCGTGGGTGTGTGCTAGAATGTGGGTTTGTCTGTGTGTTCGAGTGTTTAGGTGTGCATGCGCGCGAGTGTGTGGTTACATGTATGTGTGGGTGTGTCCTAGTGTGTGGGTTTATCTATGTGTGTGCGAGTGTTTAGGTGTGTGCATGCGTACGAGTGTGTGGATGCATGTGTGTGTGTTTGTAGTCAAGTAGAAACCTGCAGAAGTTCTTGTAATTGCAGCTTATAAATACGATATAAACTCACTTGGTTCTCTGGAGTTCTGCCTTCTTCTCTTCGAGGACCTTTCGTGCTAGATGAGCCTTCTCTCGATTCAGCTTCTCCTGAATGAAAAGTACAAAACTACAGATCTTTTTACATTGTAGCGGTACCTACAGCGCTAGATGCGAGTACCGCGTCATAATTATTACCTTCTCCTCTCTTCTGAGCTTCCTTCTCATTTTCTTCTCCACCGGGTCCAGGACGTCCGACTCGGGATCAGTTAGGGTGTCGTCTGATAAATCCTCTTCAGACATCTCCTCTTCTTCGCCATCTTCTTCTACCTCTTCTGTTGAGCGTAATCATATACATATATTATTTCCCAAGGGCTTTTTTGTCGGTACGCCATAATTTCCCTCATACTTTTTCAATATACATAAATGAGGCATCATTTTAAAGCTTTTCTGGACAGGTACACCGGAAAAATATACGAATTACTCACATTTTAGTGGTATGTTCGAAAAGTGACGATTGAAAATCAAGAATTTTTCAAAAGCGCGAATTTTTTGCACGGATCACCTAGTCTCTACTTATAACGCTATGGATTATAAATATTTTTCAAAAGTTCGGCCTGAGATTGTAACTATACAACGTGTAACATAAAGGGTATATACATAACAAAGGCATGGCATCTTTACATGATATCAAACGATATTGGAAGGGTTTTTAATCCTATCTCTTTATGTTAGGAAGTTATGAGGAAAAACACCGCCTGTGATAGGCTACTATCATACTAGTCGCACAGAGATATTGAAGACATTTATCGGATTTTGGCAAGTAACGTGACGGGTAACGAGTAGTTATTAACGTATGTAGTGTGCTGCCACGTTTGTTATGATTTGATTTTAAGAAACACACGAAACCGAAAACTTGGTACCAATTTTTTGAGTATTTTATTTTGAGTTGAAACCCTTCCAATATCTTTTGATATCATCTAAAGATGCAATTCCCTTAGTATGTATATACCCTTTATGTTACACGTTGTATAATGTCTGAAACTTTATTGAATCAGTATCTAAGGAGCCGTTCATTAATCATGCTAGGCTCTAAGGGGGGAGGGGGGGATGTAGTAATATATCACGAGTATTTATTTTTTCGGCAAATGCGAGATACTGAACCGAAAAGCAGCGTTGCGTGTATTTATTTTTTCGCCAAACGCATACAAATTCGAAAACGGCTTGCAGAAACCTTGATTCACCTTCATTTTTCGCATTTCGTTCATTATTTTTATGTCTGTCCAAAACAAAATATAACCTTTCTATCTACCTCTTAAGGCCATTACTGCAGTTTTTATAAAAACAAATTAAGCTTCTTTGTGGGTAGGTACTAAAACTACACGTGAAATAGAATGGGGGAGGGTAGTATTGAACCTCACTATTATTACCACCTCACTAGTATTATCACCAAGGGGGAGGGGGGTTAAAAATGGCTAAAAAACATCACATGAGTAATAATGGACGGCCCCTAAAATACGAAAATTATGCTTTAGTAAAAGTGCGCAGTAATGCGACATTGAAATATCAACATTATTTTAAAAGTAATTAAGTTGATTTAAAACATTTCAAAGTCGTAGTGGCCCAGTGGTTAAAACAGCAGCCTTACAAGTATGAGTGTGCGGGTTCGATTCCAGGTGAGGCAAATACCAATGTAACTTTTCTAAGCTATGTACTTTCTAAGAATATTTTGGACTGATTAAAAGGCGAAGGAAAACATCTTGAGGAAACCCTGACATTAAGTCTGAAATCGTCAACCCGCATTGAGCAAGCGTGGTGATTACGCTCAATCCTTCTCTGTATGAGAGGAGACCTGTGCCCAGCAGTGGGACGATAAAAAGATTGATGAAAATGATACTGTATTGTATAGACGTTAAGGGTTACTTTTCAATAAACAGTAATAATGTTTTTCTTACCATTAGTGCATTCGTCCAGTTGTTTCTTGAGCTGGTCGATCTCTTGCTGGAATCTGTAACAAAAACTCTGTAATTAGTTGTTTAAAGATGTATTACAATTCGACTCGTCTGTATTTTTTGTCGAAATGACCCCATAGCATCGTGACATTTTGGCGAAACGACCCCAAGGCATCGTGATGTTTTGTCGAAATGACCCCATAGCATCGTGATTTTTTGTCGAAATGACCCCATAGCATCGTGATTTTTTGTCGAAATGACCTCATAGCATCGTGATTTTTTGTCGAAATGACCCCATAGCATCGTGATTTTTTGGCGAAATGACCCCACGGCATCGTGATTTTTTTGCTAAATGACCCCATAGCATCGTGATTTTTTTTAACTTTGGCAAAGATCTGAAAATAGACACACAGATAGACAAACTGAAAGTTAAGTCGTACCGTTACCCTTTTGGGTACTTACCAAAATGGTAAGCAGTGATGCGATCGTTGATGGTAAAGCGCACTAGTTTATTATGAAGCCTTATTCACTGTAGCCTTGAAGACCTTGTGTCGGGAGTTTGGTCTGGATTGATCTGGGGGGTCTCCAGATCAATCTCCCTCTGGCGCAGCATCGTTGGTCGTGTTGTTGGATTTAACATTGCACCACCTCGCTTAAGTGCCGTCTTCCTTCCTATTCACTAAGTTTTTTTGAGCGAATAGGCTCTTAATAAACTAGCGCGCTTTACCATCAACGATTGCGTCACTGCTTACCATCAGGCGGGATTGCGGTCGAGCACTAATTTATAATTTAAAAAAAGTCGGAGTTTCCGCTTGTTAGGCGCTGAGGCGTTTGCCTCTCTACGTCTTCTCCTCTCTTAGGATCCCGCTCAATATGTCAACTTACCTCGTCAGCAAAGCGTCTCCAGGCTCACTGTTGACATGGGTCTTGTTCTCGATATTCTTCGCGCGGTTGGCGTAACGCAAGGTACTGATCGTCTCCACATAGTTGGTGTCAGCTGGTCCGATTGTAGCTATCTGTGGAAGAAATAATATTATTCATAGAAAAAATGAGATTGAGATTGAATCAATTAATTGATTGATTCACGCAAAAACTACTCGATCAATCAATTTGAATCAATCAATTGATTAATTCACGCAAAAACTACTCGATCAATCAATTTGAATCAATCAATCGATTAATTCACGCAAAAACTACTCGATCAATCAATTTGAATCAATCAATTGATTAATTCACGCAAAAACTAATGAAGGGATTTGGATGAAATTCGGCACACAAATCTATACTAATATATAAAGCTGAAGAGTTTGTTTGAACGCGCTAATCTCAGAAACTACTGGCCCGATTTGAAAAATTATTTTTGCGTTGGATAGCCCATTAATCCAAGAAGGCTTTAGGCTGTATAACATCACGCTGCGATCAATAGCAGCGGAGCATAACTAACTCCACGCGAACAAAGTCGCTGGCGGCCGCTAGTTTGTTATAATTGCTACACTTGTTGTTGTAATTGCTTACCATGACAGTCTTGGAGTTGCCACCGAGCGAGTCCTGCAGCAGTCTGGTCAGCTTGGAGTTCCTGTACGGGATATGCGTGGACTTGCCGTCGACCAGCGCGGAGATCACGTTGCCCAGAACTGAGAGAGACTGGTTTATCTTCGTCGCTTCCTTGAGACGGGTGCCTGTGGCTTGTGTCTTGCTTTGGCGTTCTGAACCCTGTAAGGAAGAGATAAGACGTAGATTTAGTTGAAAATAAGATTAACTCTTCAGCCCTAAGAACTTATTTTTTATAGTAAAAGGGTGAATTTTGAACGTTGTATGTATTTTGACGTAACAACGTCATATAAATTCGATGTAGCCGGCTGTACGCACGAAATAATAAGACTCGTGCGGCGTTACCTCGCTCTGAGGCGTTCCATTTAAGGCTTGAAGTGCAAGCGAGAGTGCGAAAATGCACAATCGGTCTCCGCGTTCGGCTACGTTCGACATCTGCCTCTCTCCTACTTGAGAGAGCGATGCGTCCGCGTGGACAACTGCTATACAATAATACATTTACATGTTTTCGTCAAGTATGAAGTACAGTGAAAAGTGAGTGTGGTGTCAATTGTTCCTTGTTCTTATTCTTCAGAATAAGGCTTTCGACGATGACCGGTCTTGTGCTGCCCGCATCCATCGGCTTCCGGCGACCTTCCCTTCGTTAATTGTTTATTTGCGACGATAAAGGTTTGAAAAATGCAACCATTCCATCAGTATTTTCTTATGACGTTGTCACGTTCAACTATCGCCAGTGAACAGACTTCACAGACAACCGATTTTTTAAATATGTCTGTGGTCTTAAGGATGGTAGATGTTTCATTTTGGGCCACAACTATGTACGCTATATACTTAGATCAAAAGGAAAAAAATAAAAGACTTTCATAAAAATACTACTAAATTAATTTGAATAAAAATACAAATACCGGTGTTGTCACTTTTTAAAATTACCAAATTTCGGGGAAATTGGAATTAATTCCCGCGAAAAAAGGATTATTTCAAAATTCGTTAGTATTGTTACTATGATGATTACGTAAAATTTTATATTATATTTGGTCAAGTGTTTACCTAACCTTTGCTATCCTTATGGGTCGGACAGGGTTTTCTTTACATATTGTATAGAAAAAAAGGAAAAAAAACACAGATTTATATAAAAATACTACTAAATTAATTTAAATAAAAATACATGTACCTATATAATAATTAATTATTTGAAACGTTTTTTAGTGAGATAACCCTTTTTAAAGGTAGCCATGACACTTTTTATAAGGTTTAATTGGCGACTTTGATAGTTCTATTTTCCCGTTGTGTTCGTGTCGAGTGTTGATTTGAGTTGTTTGTGTTTATTTATTGGGCCGTATGGTCGGAATTCATGTTTTTTTTCGCAGTCATATGGTAGATAATATAGATACGATAGCCTTAGATACATGACACGTCAATCAAATGTCACTGTCAAAATCTTATTCCGCTTATTGCTGACCACCATGTTTATTAGTAGCTGTGTTGCACTCCTTGGCCGAGTTAAATTGCATCTATATAAAAACTAAGCCAAAATATAGGAAACTACACCTAGCAAAAAAAACATAGGGAACTATACCTAGCATTAAGTGTACAATGTGCTGGCCCAGGCTCCATATATTTCTGAAATATCTCCTTTCAGTGTTCCAAGCAGCACTCTTAACGTCTAACACAGTCAAACTACAGATCATAACCTGAATCACTTTGAAAGATATTGCTTATCCAATACATGATGTTTGGAAAATACATGGATTCGTCGTATAAGCGTAATGTTCACGCTTATACGACGAATCCATGTATTTTTATTTTCCATTCAAAAAAGGACCTTACCGCCAAATCAACAAGGTGTAGTTTCCCCATCTTGACGTGAGTTTTGTTGTCGTTCCCTCTCTTGCTGCTCTCCACCGTTATGGAGAATATTGCATGAGATCGGGAACTCTCGGTGTTCATTGCTGTGGCTCCGATGTGGCGGTTCTTGTTACCGACCGCCATTATCTTTTCGAGTTCGTCTGCGTTGTGGACTACGTAACCTGGGAAATAGAATTGGGTGATGTATTATTACGTTTGTAATGATGGTAAGCCTTTTTTAGGATTGGAAACCATCAAATGACTCCTGGGCGGAGCGGAAGGGTGTGTCTGACATATTTTTATATAATTATAAACTAGTACTTGACCGCCAGCCCACTTGATGGTAAGCAGTGATGCAATCGTTGATGGTAAAGCGCGCTAGTTTATTAAGAGATGATTCGCTAAGAAAAAAATCTGAGTGAATAGAAAGGAAAACGGCAGTTCAGCGAGGTGATGCAATATTAAACTCAACATAACCAACGATGCTGCGCCAGAGGGAGATTGATCTGGAGACCCTCCACGACCAAACTTCCGATACAACAACACTTGGTGCATCGTACCCGGCATACGTCGCAACAAAACTGATCAGACCCGTCCTCCGTACCGCTTCACCAGACATTATGCCAGAATACGACGAATCGCTTGGCGGCAAGACTTTGTCTGATCTTAAAGCATAACAACAAAGCAATAGCACAAAGTACAGCCCTCGTCGTAAGAGGCGATTAAGGGAACTCTCACCAGGGAAGTGGGCAGCAGCGCTTCTGCTCTGTACAAAGCACAAAGCAAAGCAAAGCTTCTAATGTTGTACAAAGCACAGTTCTGCTCGTGTGTGGAGTACTGCAGCCACATTTACGAGCACAGAGAGCTGTCCTCAAAGTTATGACCTCGAAACCGTTTAGATACCCCACCACGTCACTTTACAATGAATGTAGGGTCCTCACGGTGAGGCAGCTCTTTGTTCTTGGCACAATTCTACGTAAGCATCCCTCGGTGGTATATAACCCAAATGCAACCCGAAAGCGCAGACACTATGAAGTATGCTCCACTCATGGATGTAGAACTGCCCTTGCTCACCGTCATTATGAAGTGCTGTCAAACCATATTTATAATAAAATAAATAAAGTCTGCGACATTGCTCCTATGTGCCGATACAAATGTAAGACCGAGGTGACGAAGTGGTTAACAAATCAAAATTATGATAGTACTGAAGATTTACTGCAGATCTCAATCGCTTGAACTAAACGGGGTAATACACTAGTATAATTATCTATGATTTAACACTATAATTACACTCACGCAAAACTATATAATTACACACTATATAGTATTTAGTAGTATTATATTGTGTTTGACAAACATCTATAATAATTAGCTAGCGAGGACCCTGGCACCCTAAACACAAGTTAAATCTTAAATTGGGTGCCAGAGTTCATCCAAAACACTTGCGTTCTTATTAGTTTGTGATTAATATTTTGTGTTGTTATGTTCAAAGCAATGGTAATAAACATTTTTTTTTTTTTTTTTCATTGAAAAGATGCACTTAACTGACAGTTAATTTAGTTTTAAACAAGAAAATTGGCGCCATTGTTGTTTAAAAATGTCACAATGTGCAAAGAGAAATTTCTTTTCTAAACTTTATCTCCACCATCAGAAGATATCATACCTGTTAAGTCCTTGACGAAAACGCCGATATCCGGACGCTCCTTGACCTCGAGGCTCTGATGGGGGTTGTTGCCGAGAAGGTCACGAACTTCTTCGTTATAGATCTCCAGATATGTCACGCATACTAAGAATCTGAACAAAAATGAAGACACATAATGCAGCTGAAGCCAACATAATCAATTTATAATATTACTAGTTTTCCGCCCGCGGCTTCGCCCGCGTGGAATTCGGTTATATCACGCTTTTTAGATTTCCCTCGGGAATATCAAATTTTGCAATAAAAGGTAGCCTATGTCCTTTCTCAGGGTCTAAAGATTGTCTGTGCCAAAGGAGATGTTTCAGAAATGTATGGAGCCTGGGCCAACACATTGTACACTTAATGCTAGGTATAGTTAACTGTTTTTAATGTTAATCTATACTAATATATATAGCTTAAGAGTTTGTTTGTTTGTGCGCGCTAATCTCGGGAAATACTGGTCCGATTTGAAAAATTCTATTTTGCGTTGGATAGCCCATTAATCCAGGAAGGCTTTAGGCTATATAACATCACGCTGCGACCAATAGGAGCGGAGCATAACTAAACCACGCGAACGAAGTCGCTGGCGGCTGCTAGTTTCCTATATTTTGGCTTAGTTTTTATACAGATTCAATTTAACTCGGCCAAGGAGTGCAACACAACTACTAATAAATATGGTGGTCAGCAATAAGCGAAATAAGATTTTGACAGTGACATTTGATTGACGTGTCATGTATCTAAGGCTATCGTATCTATATTATCTACCATGTGACTGCGAAAAAAACAAAACATGAATTCCGACCATACGGCCCAATAAATAAACACAATCAACTCAAATCAACACTCGACACGAACACAACGGGAAAATAGAACTTTCAAAGTCGCCAATGAAACCTCATAAAAAGTATCATGGCTACCTTTAAAAAGGGTTATCTCACTAAAAAAACGTTTCAAATAATTAAGGACCGAGATTCCGCGCCTTCGGCGCCTTGCAATTTTTTTTTTCAAAAAAAAAGAATAAAAATAGTTTTTTTGAACTCAGCGCATCCAGATCTATATGATTATCTATAGTGGTGAGGGTTTTGAGCAACTTCGGGCACATACATACATACAGACAGACATACAAACATACGCACTTTATAGGGATGGATTATATACGTGTATTTTTATTTAAATTAATTTAGAAGTATTTTTATGTAAATCTGTATTTTTTTCCTTTTTTTCTATACAATATGTAAAGAAAACACTGTCCGAGCCATAAGGATAGCAAAGGTTAGGTAAACACATATAATATAATATAAAATTTTACGTAATCATCATAGTAACAATACTAATGAATTTTGAAATAATCCTTTTTTCGCGGGAATTAATTCCAATTTCCCCGAAATTTGGTACTTTTAAAAAAGTGACAACACCGGTATTATAAGCGAATAGCGACGCGACCACGTCACATGTGCAGCGTGCCCTCCCCCCGGCGCCCGCGGAAGGGGTTGCTTATCGCACATGTATTAAGTTACCTCTTTTTGCTAAATAATATTTATTTTTTTAGGGGGATTTTTCTTTAAGTTTAGCCTGACTTTGTAGGCATTAGTAGAATCAGTTATCGATACCTAACAATACCTTCACGGATCGGACAGGGTTTTCTTTACATATTGTATACTGTACATAGTGGTGGGCCGGTGACCCAAAATGAAACATCTCCTTTCATCATGATCGGTTGAGAGGTTTAAGCGGGAAAGCGTAACAGACAGACAGACAGTCACTTTCGCATTTATAATATTAGTTTGGATACAAAAGATTACAAAAGCAAGAGAAAGGAGAACGAGAGATATAAGTAATATCAAATGTATGAAAGACGATGCTGGTAAGGTTCTGTCCAGGGATGACGAAATAAAAGAGCGATGGAAGGTTTATTTTGAAAAGCTAATGAACGAAGAGAATAAATGGAGTGGCGTGCTCAAAGAGGTACAAGAGAATATGGGTTTAGTAAGAGAAATTAGCATGGATGAAGTAAGAATAGCAGTTCAAGGTATGAAAAATGGAAAAGCTATGGGCCCAGATGATATACCAGTAGAAGTATGGAAGTGTTTAAAAGGAGATGGATGTATGTGGCTGACTTTATTCTTCAATAAGTTGTTGCATGAAGGAGAGATCCCACAAGAATGGTGCAATAGTTCACTAGTGCCCATCTTTAAGAATAAAGGGTGATGTACAGGACTGCGAGAGGAGTGAGATTACCCCAAACCAGTTTGGGTTTATGCCAGGTCGAGGAACAATGGACGCCACTTTTGCACTCCGCCAAGTGTGCGAGAAGTACAGACGTGCACACAAGAACTTGCACATGGTGTTCATTGATCTGGAGAAAGCGTATGAAGTACCTCGTGATGTGCTGTGGTGGGCCCTGAAAGAGAAAGGTTTGCCTGGGAAGTATGTAGAGTTAATTCGTGCTATGTACAGTCGATCTCGTACCTACGTCCGGTCGGCTGCTGGCAATACCGACGAGTTCAGTGTGGCGGTAGGCTTGCACCAGGGATCGGCTTTAAGTCCGTACCTCTTCCTGTTGATTATGGACGCTCTTACGTCGGACATCCAGGAGGAGGCACCCTGGTGCATGCTGTTCGCCGATGACATTGTTCTCGTCGGTGAAGATGGACCTGAGATCCAGAGCAGATTGGAGAAATGGCAACAGAAGCTGGAGAATGTTGGCTTGAAAATCAGCAGAACCAAAACCGAATATATGTTCTGCGATTTCGGCGGTCTCTCCACTTCTGGAGCCATAGCGCTTGATGGCGCACTCCTACCAATTTGCTCCGACTTTCGGTATCTCGGTTCACTCGTACAAAGCGATGGCGAAATAGATCGGACGGTTAAGCACAGAATTAACACTGGGTGGATGAAATGGCGGCAGGTCACGGGAACAATCTGCGACTCCCGCATTCCCCTTAAACTTAAAGGGAAAATATATAAAACCATGATCCGACCTGCTGTCTTGTATGGATCAGAATGTTGGGCTACGAAAGGGATGAATGAAAGGCAATTGCATGCAGCCGAGATGAGAATGCTAAGAGGGATGTGTGGTGTTACACGAATGGATAGAATAAGAAATGAGTACATAAGAGGAAGTCTGAAAGTGGCACCGGTAGCTGAAAAGTTGTGTGGAAATCGGTTGTCATGGTACGGGCATGTGTTACGGAGAACTGAGGAGAATGTCGTGAGGAGAGTCTTAATTATGAATGTTGATGGCTATAAGAGTAGGGGAAGACCAAAGAAACGATGGATGGAATGTGTGAAGGATGATATGACTAAGAAGGGAGTGACTGCGGAGATGGCTTCTGATAGGGATGCATGGAAGGAAAAGACATGTTGCGCCGACCCCAGATAAATTGGGATAAGGGCAGGAGAATGATGAATATTAGTTTGGATAAATAAAATAAAAAGCCTTTTATTTCATGCATAAAATAAGATTATCAATATATAAATTAATTTATATTCCATAAATGTCATTGTTTGTGTTTCATTTTCAAAATTCTTCTTCTTCAGCCTATAGATGTCCACTGCTGGACAAAGGCCTCCCCTAAGGCTTTCCACGCCGACCGGCCTTGTGCTGCCCGCATCCATCGGCTTCCCGCGACCTTCACCAGGTCATCGGTCCGCCTTGTTGGGGGCCTCCCTACGCTGCGTCTTCCAGTACGTGGCCGCCACTCCAGAACCTTACTGCCCCGTCGGCCATCGGTTCTACGAGCAATGTGTCCTGCCCACTGCCACTAAGTTTAGCGACTCGCAGAGCTATGTCGGTGACTTTGGTTCTTTATCTCCACCATCAGAAGATATCATACCTGTGAAGTCCTTGACGAAAAGGCCGATATTCAAAATTGCTATCATCTAAATAATATAACATTTAAATGAACATATTGCTTAAGCCTAATGTCGTGGTGGCCTAGTGGTTAAAACACCAGCCCCTCAAGTATGAGTGCGCGGGTTCGATTCCAGGTCAGGCAAGTACCAATGTAACTTTTCTAAAGTTATATGTAGGTACTTTCTAAGTATATCTTGGACACCAATGACTGAAGTTGAAGGAAAACATCTTGAGGAAACCTGGACTGGAAACCCGCATTGAGCAAGCATCTTGATTACGCTCAATCTTTCTCTGTATGAGAGGAGACCTGTGCCCAGCAGTGGGACGATAAAAAAAGGTTGATGATGATGATGATGATTGCTTAACCCAACATAATCAGCGTATAATATGCTCAATCCTGAGACGCAGCTCCTCCTCTTAGTGGAAGTGCTCTCAAAACGTTCGTGAGGAAACCGGCATGGTACATTTTACACATTTTTATTATTCTCTCGGTGGTAGGCAACAACATCAGCCGCCCGCATAAGTTACCACCCACCAGAGAAAGTCTTGCCGCCAAGCGATTCGTCGTGGTCCGGCATGATGTCTGGTGAAGCCGTACGGAGGACGGGTCTGAGCAGTTGTGTTGCGATGTGTGCCGGGTAAGATGCGCGAAATGTTGTTGTGCCGGGAGTTTGGTCGTGGAGGGTCTCCAGATCATCCTCTGGCGCAGCATCGTTGGTCGTGTTGTTGGGTTAAACATTGCATCACCTCACTCAACTGCCGTCTTCCTTCCTATGCACTCAGTTTTTTTTGAGTGAATAGGCATAATAAGCTAGTGCGTTTTACCATCAACGATTGCATCACTGCTTACCATCAGGCGGGATTGCAGTCAAGCACTAGTTTATAACTAATAAAAAAAAAATGTCCTAGAGGCAAAAACTTTGAAGACATCTGATATCTACCAACCCGCTAGACTTCCATTGCATTGGGGGATTTACAATGTTTCGCTTGGCAGACGGGTTAGGGATGGCAGTAATTTGATATATTTTTTATTTTTATTAATGACCTCTCGACTTCGCCGCCGAGGTCCATCGCGACGTGTTCAACGTAGTAGTCCCCTCCCCCGTCCCTCGTCCGATGAAGGCCAGCCCGCGCCGCAACTGAGCCAGTAAATTCCCAACTATGACCTCTCGAGTTTGTTTCGGCGTTTCTTCTCAGAGCTAGTACTAGGAAACGCCGTGGTCATCAAACCGAATTAAAATAAAATTCGATCCAGCCGTCCCTTGCTGTTCTCTCTAGCAACGCCCTAAGCCGAGGTTCGTATCCCACAGGGGGTGCCTTTAGCGTGTAGTCGCTTAGTTTTACTTGCCCTGGCTGGAGGCTTTAAATTCATTTAAGGCAACCACAGGATAGTCCCGTTAAGTAGTCACGACCTCTCTAGGTCAACTACAAGATGCCAAACCAAAAAAAAAAAAATATCAATTACTATCGGCTGCCAGCGACTTCGTTCGCGTGGAGTTAGTTATGCTCCGGTCCCATTGGTCGCAGCGTGATGTTATATAGCCTTCCTGGATTAATGGGCTATCCAAAGCAAAAAGATTTTTTTAAATCGGTCCAGTAGTTCCCGAGATTATCGCGAACAAACAAACATACCAACAAACTCTTCAGCTTTATATATTAGTATAGATATAGATAAACCAGCGCTCGACCGCAATCCCGCCTGGTGGTAAGCAGTGATGCGATCGTTGATGGTAAAGCGCGCTAGTTTATTAAGAGCCTATTCACTCTAGCCTTGAAGACACTCAAATTGTAATGTGACGGAAACACCGTCGCTGGCAAATTGTTCCAGTCCCTCGATGTACGCGGAATAAAAGAAGAAACGAAACGCTACGTCCGGATCTTAGTGGTTTCAACAACGTGAGGGTGAAAAGTCGCCGTAAGACGGGTCGTCCGATGGTGGCACGGAGATGGGGGAATTAAATCATGCAATTCCCTTGCACACTCGCCAGAATGCATCTTATAGAAGACCGATACGCTGGCTACTCTACGCCTGTGCTCCAGGCCTTGGAGACCATTTCTCTTCGCACGCCTCTCCACTGAATCCAAAGTAGCCAGGTGACATTTCGCAGCACCAGCCCAAATGTGGCTGCAGTACTCCACACACGAGCGGAACTGTGCTTTGTACATTAGAAGCTTTGCTTTGTGCTTTATACACAGGAGAAGCGCTGCTGCCCACTTCCCTGGTGAGAGTTCCTTTAATCGCCTCTTACGACGAGGGCTCTACTTTGTGCAAATAAAAAGCAATAGCTTTGTTGTTATGCTTTAAGATCAGACAAAGTCTTGCCGACAAATGATTCGTCGTGTTCCGGCATGATGTCTGATGAAGCCGTTGGAGGACGGGTCTGAGCAGTTGTGTTACGACGTGTGTTGGGTACGATGCGCCAAATGTTGTTTTGTCGGGAGTTTGGTCGTGGAGGGTCTCCAGATCAATCTCCCTCTGACGCAACATCGTTGGTCGTGTTGTTGGGTTTAACATTGCATCACCTCGCTCAACTGCCTTCTTCCTTCCTATTTACTCAGTTTTTTTTGGGTGAATAGGCTTAATAAACTAGCGCGCTTTACCATCAACGATTGCATCACTGCTTACCATCAGACGGGATTGCGGTCAAGCACTAGTTTATAATTATTAACTGTGACTTATAATGACTTACTTTTCATCCTCCTTAGCCTTAGCGATATGGCTGAAGATATGAGCGAAGGAGTTCGGAATGATGCCCCGCAACTCAGGCGCAGTGTTGCTGCCGGCCATGGTGTACGTCTTCCCTGTACCGGTCTGGCCGTACGCGAAGATAGTCCCATTGTAGCCTTTCAGGACTTGTTCCACGATCGGTGACGCCGTTTGTACGTAGATGTCCATCTGAGAAGAAAAAGAGGGGGTTTCTGGTAATGGCATAGACATATTTAATTTTTTTTTTCCAAGTCAAATCAAATGAAAGCATTTATTTCAAACTAGCATTCCGCTCGCTTCGCCCGCGTGGAGTTCGGTTATATCGCGCTTTTTTAGATTTCCCTCGGGAATATCATATTTTTCCGGGATAAAAAGTAGCCTATGTTTTTTCTCAGGGTCTAAAGATTGTCTGTGCCAAATTTCATCAAAATCGGTTGAGAGGTTTAGGCAGGAAAGCGTAACAAACAGACAGACAGACAGAGTTACTTTCGCATTTATAATATTAGTATGGATAAACCAGTTACAGGCACTTTTTAATTGTCAGAAGGTCGGTCAGTCAATAAGATGAAGCTAGTCGCCCATTCCAAAGAGTAGGTTAGAGTAGGTACCTATGGAGAAGAACGGGCAAGAAACTCCATGGACACTAAGTATTTTAAATTTTCAAGCTATTGTTATAAATATTTGATTACATCATTCATGTTGAAATCAACCGTCTGAGAACGATGCAGAAATATATTGTACGCTGAGAGCGTCCATTATGGAAAACACACAAAAATCAATTCAGAAATTAAAATACGCCGTGGCAGCTAAGAGATGACCAGTCCCCTCTGACGGCGTCCGTTCATGAACATGACGTATGTATCAGCATCTTTCAGCTTAACCTTTTGAACGCCCATCTATATAATACGCGATGTGTCCTCCTGCTCCACACTACAAATGTATAACGTATGTATAGTAAAACGTAGGGATGGGATTAGTGTCCTATCGACAAATAATATTATACATTTAAAATAATGTTTATTCACCAATTTACGAAGCTAAATAAAAACTGTAATCGTAATTTCATAAAAAATCAAAAATCAAAATCAAAGCATTTATTTCAAATAAACCAGTTACAGGCACTTTTGAATTGTCAGAAGGTCGGTCAGTCAATAAGATGAAGCTAGTCGCCCATTCCAAAGAGTAGGTACCTATGGAGAAGAACGGGCAAAAACTCCATGGACACTCTTTTAAATTTTCAAGCTATTGTTACAAATATTTGATTACATCATTCATGTTGAAATCAACCGTGTGAGAACGATGCAGAAATAAATTGTACGCCGAGAGCGTCCATTATGAAAAACACACAAAAATCAATTCAGAAATTAAAATACGCCGTGGCAGCTAAGAGATGACCAGTCCCCTCCGACGGCGTCCGTTCACGAACATGACGAATGGATCAGCATCATTCAGCTCAACCATATTCAAGGGAACCCAATGACCCAACACACACGCCACCATCAGCGAGACATTTGAGTGAGCATGACATACTCTCAACAGCCAGAGCACTATCAAGTCAATAAAAAAGACTAACCCAACAAAAAAATGCCTTACAGCACATTCGTACATTGTGCTCACACGTTTGCCATGCAATTATACAATACTAAGAAATTGAATCTACACAATGCTAAGATAGTTTTGTCCAAGGTTCAGCAGCTCCAACAGTGTTCCCGAATCTGTGGAAAGTTTAGCTCCTGTGTAGCTGTACAAGTGCCGAACACCTCTGTCAGCGATATAATTCCGTAACGTACAATATGCTTGGCTACATAGTGTGTAATACAGGCTTTGAATTAGTAACATTAACAGTTACATATTAAAACTACAAGAGGAAAAATCAGAGAACAATCAGTGTATAGAAATCGGACGCAGCTCAAGCCCAAGCCTTTTTGTCCTCAATATAATCCTTCACACTATAAAATGCTTTCTGACACAACTTACGTTTAATGAAGGATTTTAATTTATTCAGGCTCAGATCTTGAACCACCTCTGGAAGTCCATTGTAAAAATGTATACATTGGCATCTGAAAGAGCCACCTATTTTCTTGAGCCTTGTTGTAGGTACAATAAATTTGTGCCTGTTTCTAGTATTTATATTATGGACATCACTGTATTTTTTAAACAATTTTATATTTTTATGAGCATACAAAAGATTTTCATAAATATATTGAGACGGCACGGTCAGTACATTAATCTCTTTAAATTTTTCTCTGAGAGAGTGCATATTTTATTTTATTTAAAAAAAAAGAAAACAATATGAAAACCTGGATATATTCCCCATAATAAAGAAAAGAATTTTAAATTTATTAGACGTGTGTTCTACAAGGCACATCCCTATTTGTCTCCAAATGTAATCCTTCTACTTCATCAAGTAGTTGGCGCTCGAGGCACGTCAAAATCCTTTCTGTTATAAGCATGTCTAGCTTTCTATGGTATATATTTTATATTCACTGTGGTCGGTTACACGTGCATAAACTCAACCGATTCCTGCATAATTTATTTCGTTTACTTACAACAAATACAATTAATAGAAGCTAAATACGTGGTTTTCTACGTTTTATAAAATAAAATAAAATGGAGGGTTTGTTTGTGTGTTTTACACAAGACCTTTTTTTTAATGGTGTCGCTAAATACTCGCAATTATTTTTCTGGTTTGTAGAAACTAATAGAAAACTGAAGGAAATTCCTGAAACGGAAGTTGACGACTTAACGGAATGTCAAGACGACGAACTATTTCAAAATTCTGATTCAGACTTGAACAACTCGCAATAATTCGTCATATTCACAGTCACATTTTTTTTTATAAGGACACGTGCGCCAACTCAAGATGTAAACATTGCACTACACTAAAATGCACAAAGTCACTATGACCTTGAAACCTGTCCGCTTATGACGTCACAGATTTCCTTCTATACAAGTCGGTGGCGCGTGCGGACCGACAACTAACTAACTTTGTAGGGATGGGTTTTTCAAACGGGGTTTCACTATCGACAATGATTAGAAAACCTATTAATTCTTGATTAAGGTGAATAAAACCTAGTTTAAAGTGTACAATATTTATAAAATATTATACAATATGTAAAGAAAACCCTGTCCGATCCGTGAAGGTATTGTTAGGAATCGATAACTGATTCTATTAATGCATACAAAGCTGGCCTAAACTTAAAAAAAAAATCCCCCCAAAAAAATAAATATTATTTCGCAAAAAGAGGTAACCTAAAACATGCGTCGCGGCCATCCAGGCGCGGGCGAAGAGGGGCAGGGTACGCGGCACGGGGTCGCATCGCTATTCGCTCAGAATTATACCGTCAAAAATAATGTTGCCACTTTTTAAAAATTACCAAATTTTGGGGAAGTTCGCGGGAAAAAAAGATAATTTCAAAATTCACTAGTATTGTTACTATGATGATTATGTAAAATTTCATATGTTATTTGGTCATGTGTTTACCTAACCTTTACTATCCTTACGGGTCGGACAGGGTTTTCTTAACATATTGTATATTTACGTCATTTTCTTGCAATAATAGTATTTATGATCATTTCGACGAGATGAAATATAGCGAGGTCTTCGTCGTGTCCCATCACTGGCTTACTTGATATCAAGTAATTGGCGCTGGGGGCATTAAAATATTTTCCGGCGTTTTTGTTTCTATTGAAAATTAAACAAATAAGAACTTATTATGCGTGAAAAAGTTAGAAATATGGTTGCTAACAGGGCAAATTTCCATAAAAACAAAATAAAAGGTCTTGTAAAAGTCGTAAATTTATTTTATACTGTGATTACTTCTAATCAAGTAGTGGCGCTGAGGGCACGAAAATCTCGAACTTGTATAGAAGTGATTGGCGTTCAAAAGGTTAACCATATTGAAGGGAACCTAATGACCCAACACACACGCCACCAGCAGCGAGACATTTGAGTGAGCATGACATACTTCCAACAGCCAATTAAGAGCCTATTCACTCTAGCCTTGAAGACATTTAAATTTTAATCAAATGGGAAGACCGTCGCTGGCTAATTGTTCCAGTCCCTCGATGTACGGGGCATAAAGAAGAGGTGAAACGCTTCGTCCGGATCGTAGTAGTGTCGACAATTAAGGGGAACTCCCAAAAGCTGAAGGCGGTCGGTACACTCCAAGGATACATTTCGAAAAGTAGGAGCCAAGGTGAACGGGTTCCTTTTGGCGGTGAAAAGACACGCCTGTATTTTGGCGTCCAAGATATACTTAGAAAGTACACACAACTTAAAAAAGTTACACTGGTACTTGCCGGACCTAGAATCGAACCCGTACATCTCCTCTAATACAGAGAAGTATTGAGCGCAATCACCACGCTTGCTCAATGCGGGTTTACGATTTTAGACTTAAAGTCCAGGTTTCCTTAAGATGTTTTACTTCACCTTGTAATCAGTCATTGGTATCCAAGATATTCTTAGAAAGTACATATAACTTAGAAAAGTTACATTGGTACTTGCCGGACCTGGAATCGAATCCGTACACTCATAGTGGAGAGGCTGGTGTTTTAACCACTAGGCCATCACGAGTTTGGCGCAACATTATTTTATGTTAATGAGCAGAGTATTTGAAATAGCTTGTTTATTGACAGTACCCACGCTGGTCGTAATAACGTTTGAACCAGGTCACTGGGTCAACCATCAGCGGGGACCACCGCCCCTTTGTAGACTAGAATAGTTATTTATTACAAGCGGCGTTCGCGTGGTTTAGTTATGCTCCGCTCCTATTGGTCGCAGCGTGATGTTATATAGCCTAAAGCCTTCTTGGATTAATGGGCTATCCAACGCAAAAAGATTTTTTCTAATCGGACCAGTAGTTCCTAAGATCGACGCATTCATACAAACAAACTCTTCAGCTTTATATGTATACCAGCTGCGCCGCGCGGTGACACCCGCGTAGGTTTCGATGTTTTTTATATGCCTTGCTCCTATTGGTCGCAGCGTGATGTTATAGCCTAAGGTCTTTCTGGATTAATGGACTATCCAACGCTAAAAGAATTTTTCAAATCGGACCAGAAGTTCTTGAGATTAGCGCGTTCAAACAAAAAAAACAAACAAAGCCTTTAGCTTTATACGTAAGTATAGATTATTTCTTTCTTCTTTGGCTTCGCATGGTTTGTGCATTTAGCCAATGTCACGTAATGAATTTTCATTCATGTCGAAAAAGACGACCACGTGAACCGTCTACGAGGGAGGTTTGAGGCAAAATCATGATGTGGCGACTATGCTGTGATATTATATTTTTTTATGAATTATTTACTAAATGCACTTTTACTACACAAATCACGCACTTTTAATTATTAAACAACACTATAAATAATTTAAAAGTCCAATGAAAAATGAGCGTGACACTCAGCTTAACTTTCCCGCTAAAACTAGGACTAAGATAGTTATTGTGAACGAGCAGTTTGCATTTTTATTAAACTATAAACCCCCTTATTCATAAACGTTGCTTAAAGTTAACTAGTGATTAGTGCCTGTTTAATCATACATTTTGAGTTGGTTTTCGCGGGAAGCTAAGATGAGTGCCACGCTCATTTTTCATTGGACTTTTAAATTATTTATAGTGTCGTTTACTAAATAAAAACGCGTGATTTATGTAGTAAAAAGTGCATTCAGTGAATAATTCATAAAGAACAGTGAAATATTGTAGCATAGTGGCCACAGCATGGCTTTGTACCAAATCTTCCTCCTAGTGTTCGGTGCGCGCGGCCGTCTTTTTCGACATGAATAATTCATTACGTGACATTGGCTAAATGCACAAACCGTGCGAAGCCATAAGAGAAAGAAAAAAAACCATACATTTTTGACATTTGCACGTCACTTAACTTCAATATCATTATAACATATAATTCAAGACTTGGCTTCGGCCTTACCATTTCATAATATAAGAAGATATTAATCCAAGACTTGGTTATGGCTAATGGCTTCGTCCAGCCTTACCATTTTTTTATGAAGAATAAAATTCAAGACGAGGCTATTATGGTCTGAGATACCTTTGCCTGCTCAGTGTAATGCACTGGCAAATTGAAGAAACAACAATCATTATAACATATGTATTCGTTTATGAATATACTATACACCATAGTGTTTAAGGGTTCATAAACGATGATTACACTAAATAAATAATTAATAACTTATTTATTTAAAGACAACAATGGTCCAATGGTTAGTAACTAAGGGTTAGTAACACGTAAAAACTAATCATGACTGCCACACAAGCAATGCTAACCAGTCCCTAAGCACCGGCGCATCGTACTTGTCGGCCATGGCTTGTAGGATGCTGTTAGCGGTGGTCCTAGTTTTACCTAGCAACGAGGCCGTCTTCTTCCTCATGATAGCATGAGTCATCAAACCGCGCCAAAGCGAACATGCCGGACGCACTGCAGTACCTAGGTAACTCTAACAGCACTCGAAAACCTTTAATACATTGCACGTGTAAGTGACGTTAAAACGTCAAAAACTAAACTAAATTTAAGTCTTTTTGTATAATTATAAACTAGTGATTGACTGCAATTCCGCCTGATGGTAAGCAGTGACGCAATCGTTGATGGTAAAGCGCACTAGTTTATTAAGAGCCTATTCACTCAAAAAAACCTGAGTAAATAGGAAGGAAGGTGTCAGTTCAGCGAGGTGATGCAATGTTAAACCCAACAACACGACCAACGATGCTGCGCCAGATGGAAATTGATCTGGAGACCCTCCACGACCAAACTCCCGACACAACAACATTTCGCATAGCAACACAACTGCGCAAAGCCGTCCTCCGTACGGCTTCACCAGACATCATGCCGGAACACGACGAATCGCTTGGCGGCAATACTTTGTCTGGTGGGTGGTAACTTCTGCCAGCAGTATAAAATCATAACAACTGGCCTTCTGTGCAGCGTGTGCAGCATTGAGCAATTCATGCCATTATTACGTATGTAGGTTGTCCCTTGTCCGATGAAGGCCAGCCCGCGCAGCAGCTGAGCCAGTAGATATAAATTCCCGACTATGACCTCTGAGTTTGTTTCGGCCGTTTCTTCTCAGAGCTAGTACTAGGAAACGCCCCGGTCATCAAACCGAAATAAAAATGAAATTTTGATCCAGAAGTCCCTTGTTGTTCTCTCCAGCGACTCCCCAAGCCGAGGTTCGTACCCCACAGGGGGTGCCCTTAGCGTGTAGTCGCTTAGTTTTTAGTTGCCCTGGCTGGAGGCTTTAAATTCAT
Organism: Sesamia nonagrioides; assembly: GCA_017933935.1. NCBI lineage: Eukaryota > Metazoa > Arthropoda > Insecta > Lepidoptera > Noctuidae > Sesamia > Sesamia nonagrioides. The sequence goes on along the minus strand of JADWQK010001039.1, from coordinate 118,575 downwards.
TAAGGCATCCACAGTTCGGTTAAGTAGTCACGACCTCTCAAGGTCCACTACAAGAGAAACAACCTACATATATTTTTTTTAATCCATACTAATATTATAAATGCGAAAGTATCTCTGTCTGTCTGTCCGGCTTTCACGCCAAAACTACTGAACGAGATTGTAATGAAAATTGGTACACAGTTAGTCTAGAGCCTGAGAAAGGACATAGGCTATATAACATCCCGCTATGACCAATAGGAGCAGAGCAGTAACAAAAAATGTTGCGAAAACAGGGGCTAACGCGGACGTACATATTGCTCTCATTATTTTAACAGGCGCTTATATTAACACGCGGACGGAGTCGCGCTGCCCGCGACTCCAAGCTCAAATGCCATAAAAAAAATTATGTAGGTTGCTTAAGCAAATATGTAGTACATAATAATAATGCAGTATGTACAGTGTTCATTGCCACACTACGTATTCAATATATACATAATGTATTCGAAAACGCGGAAATAGATACTTGATTATATTATTCAGATACACGCTTCCTGATGCCGTATAAGCGTTATCTATTCAACAGTTTGATAAAGGCCTCGATTTCCTTCACAATCTAAAACTCTTTTTTTTTCATGCTTTTTTTTAGCGTCACTTACCTATTGGTCGCAGCGTGATGTTATATAGCCTAAAGCCTTCCTGTATTAATGGGCTATCCAACGCAAAAAGAATTTTTCAAATCGGAGCAGTAGTTTCTGAGATTAGCGCGTTCTAACAACAAGCAAGCAAACTCTTCAGCTTTATATATTAGTATAGATATAGATTTTATTTGCGGGTTCGATCCCCGCATAGTTCAAATGTTTGTATGCATGAATATGAATATTTGCACTGGTCTGGTCGTGCCTCGGAAAGCACGTTAAGCCGTTGGTCCCGGTTGCCATACGAACATCTAGTGGCAGTCGTTACGGGTTGTTGGAGCCCTCAAAGTCTAACAATTGGTATAACTGCAATGCTTAGATATCGCCTTCGGGTTGTGGAGGTCAGACGGCAGTCGCTTCACGGAAAATATCGAAGTTTAGCCAAAATCAGCAGTTAGACTGATAAAGCGGACCCTAGACTCCAAAGCTGAAAAAGCTGCGGATGCAACTGGGATGATGATGATGATAGATTTGACATAAAACCTACTGGATCAGATACTTGCTTGGATTCCCTGCAGTTCATTTCAATATAGAGTAAAAAAAAAACTTCGAATGCATAATCTTCGACTTTAAAAACAAACGATATTTTTCTATCAAGAAATATACTGTCCTTGATTCTAACATTGGCGACTATACTGACGCAATGATGACAAAAACGCGACGTTGCCACTCCGCCGTATTACGTTGTAGCCAACGTAAGACGCGGAACGGCAACAGCCCGCGATGCCGTTAATTTTCCTTCATTTTTCAGCAATTGGTTTCGTTCAAAGACGATATCTAATTATGTTCTTGATGCAATTTCGGCGCAGATATTTCTTTTGACATATAAAAATCGAAAGTAAAGTGGCAGTGGGCTGGACACATTAGCCGTAGGACGGATGCCCGATGGGACCGACGGGTTCTCTAGTGGCGACCTCGCACCGGAAGACGTAGCGTGGGTAGGCCCCCGACAAGGTGGACCGACGACCTGGTGATGGTCGCGGGAAACCGCTGGATGCGGGAGGCGCAGGACCGGTCGTCGTGGAGAACCTTGGGAGAGGCCTATGTCCAGCAGTGGACGTCTTTCGGTTGAAATGATGATGATGATAAAAATCGGGTCGTGTCGTGGAATCGTGTAGTTGTGCTACCGCCGCTGATGGTTGACCCAGTAACCTGGTTCAAACGTTATTACGACCAGCGTGGGCACTGTCAATAAACAAGCTATTTCAAATACTCTGCTCATTAAAATAAAATAATATTGCGCCAAACTCGTGATGGCCTAGTGGTTAAAACACCAGCCTCTCAAGTATGAGTGTGTGGGTTCAATTCCAGGTCAGGCAAGTACCAATGTAACTTTTCTATTTTACATGTGCTTTCTAAGTATATATTGCACACCAATGACTGATTACAAGGTGAAGGAAAACATTTTGAGGAAACCTGGACTTTTTTTATTTATAAATTATAAACTAGGACTTGACCGCAATCCCGTCTGATGGTAAGCAGTGATGCGATCGTTGATAATAAAGCGCGCTAGTTTATTAAGAGCCTCAGTGAATAGAAAGGAAGGCGGCAGTTGAGCGAGGTGATGCAATGTTGAATCCAACAACACGACCAACGATGTGGCGCCAGAGGGAGATTGATCTGGAGACCCTCCACGACCAAACTCCCGATACAACAACCAGTGACGGATTAAGACTACTTGATGCCCTAAGCAATCCACGCCTGTGGGCCCCCCTATCCGTATGTCAAGGTCAACTAGAATCTGTCTTTAAACCTTTACCGCCTAAAAACATTCGTTTTTTGTAAAATAAGATGATGAGATGTTTTTCTTTCTTTTTTTTTTGTTGGGATGGGAAATCATCAAATGACTTCTCCCGCTCTGGGCGGAGCGGAAGGGCGTGTCAGATTTTTACTGACTAAAACCCACCCGTGTTTCTTCATTTGCCTGTGCGATGGCCACGGCCACGGTTTCTTGTTTAACCAACCCGCAACCCTGACCCAGGAGGCATCGGTTTTTGTAGACCCCGTCACGATGTGCTGACATCTCTTTGAGGCGCACGTGAAACACGACGCGCCGTCGACTCGGGCCTGGTCCTTACTGGGCGGCGAGCTGCCCACTGCTCACCGCCCGCAGGCCCGCGCCTACGGTGGCAGGGAGTTCGGTGTGGTCTCCCGACTATGACGTCTCCTGCGGCGGCTAGTGGCGTGAGGGCGCTGGGATTCCCGCTGTCTCACGCGCTCCGCCTCCTCCTTTGCCAGCATCACTGCTTCGCAGAAGGAGGTGACGGCCTGCCATGTACTCTCGCTCCGGACCATGGCCTGGACCAGGGTCGGATGCGAGAGATCGCCACCGATCGCCGCTACGAGAACACGGCGGTGCTCCACCCAAGCCGGGCAGACCTCCATCGTATGCTCCACCGTGTCCTCATGGCGATCCACACAATGGTGACACCCTGGCGTTTCCTCCCGCCTAATACGGAACAGGAACCTCCCGAAACAACCGTGTCCGGTGAGGACCCGCGTCAGGCGGAAGGTTAGGGCGCCGTGGCGTCTTTCTAGCCACTCCTCAAAGAGGGGACTTACCGCCGCTATTGTGGCGTGCCCAGATGTAACGTACCTTAGAAGTAGAGTAGGCGCGACAACAATAAAAACCAATTGAAGCATAATTTATTTATTTATTGAAATGCGCCTTGCGGCTTTTTCGGGCATTGGATTCACGCAAGATAGTATTAACGTGTAATGTTTTTATCATATCGGACTCTATGTATAATATCGATAAACAATCGAGCCTTTCTTTGTCCTTTTTTAATATTTTTAATTTTGTAAAAGAACGCTCCGCTGAGTAATTTGAAATCATAAGCGATAAAAATATACGCAGGGATCTGTTTCCATATTAGGGAAAGCTGATTCAATTTTATCATCATGTATTATTTTATACACCTGATCGAGACCTGGGCTGTACTGCAGTCTCTCCAGCGGTGCCAAATAGACTATCGGTATATTAAGCGCTGAAGGGTTTGTACGAAAACGCCACCATGTCAGTCCGAATACAGGACCAGACCTCGAAACCAATACCTCTGCAGCGTGGTGTCAGATAGGGAGATGTTATCTCCCCGAAACTGTTCACCGCTGCATTGGAGGATGTCTTCAAGGTTCTGGACTGGAAAGGACTGGGCATCAACGTCAATAGCGAGTATATGACACACCTTCGGTTTGCTGATGATATCGTAGCCATGGCTGAGACCACGGAGGACCTGAATACAATGCTCGAAGACCTCAGTAGAGCCTTCGAGCGATTTTATTTTTTTTTCCGGTGTGGAAATCCTCAATGGATGTCCGCCGCCCTGGGGTAGGCGACGGGGTCTGTCAGACTCTTACTGACTAAAACCACCCCGGTGTCTCTTCTATCACGAGCGCGCGTGGGGCCGCAGGAGTCTAAATTCTTCCACGGCCCAAAGAATCAAAGTCGCACCGCATATTCCGGTACATTCGAATAGCTGAATGCACTAGCGGGCAGCGAGTGGGCAAGCGGGTGCGGGGTTATGACTCTAGGTCAGACTCTATGTCAACAAAAAACGCGCGAATTTTTAAATTAGTCCTAGAAACTTTTTTGGTGTGGTTTTTGGTGACGTGAGAGTGAGGACGTGATTCGTGATGCCCTCAGGATGGACTTTTTTGTGCTTGTTCTGGTGCCCCCCCAGACGTGATGCCCTAGGCAATTGCTTAATTTGATTAAGGGTTAATCCGTCACTGACAACAACATTTGGCTCGGTGGTAGGCCATAACATCGGCTGCCGGCATAAGTCACCAGACAAAGTCTTGCCGCCAAGCGATTCGTAGTGTTCCGGCATGATGTCTGGTGAAGCCGTACGAAGTACGAGTCTGAGCAGTTGTGTTGCGATGTGTGCCGGGTACGATGCGCCAAATGTTGTTGTGTCGGGAGTTTGGTCGTGGAGGGTCTCCAGATCAATCTCCCTCTGGCGCAGCATCGTTGGTCGTGTTGTTGGGTTTAACATTGCACCACCGCGCTCAACTGCCCGATTCGACTCCACGGTTAGCGCAGTGGTTATGCTATTGACTGCTGCTCTACGTGTCGCGGGTTCGATACCCGCATGGAACAGATATTTGTATGACCTACAAGTAGTTGTTTCGGGTCTGTATGTTTGTGTATGTCAGTTATATGTTTGTAAACGCAACCACGATACAGGAGATATTCCTGGTGTGGGGTAACTTTTTATTTTTATTAAAAAAAGAAACAGCCGTCTTTCTTCCTATTCAATGGGTTTTTTGAGTGAATAGATTCTTAATAAACTAGTGCCCTTTACCATCAACGATTACATCACTGCTTACCATCAGGCGGGATTGCGGTCAAGTACTAACTTATTAAAAAAAACATTATAAAAGTAATCTCAGGAACTACTGGCACGATAAGAAAAATTATTTTTGCGTTGGATAGCCCATTATTCCAGGAAGGCTTTAGGCTATACAATATGTAAAGAAAACCCTGTCCGATCCTTGAAGGTATTGAGGAATCGATAACTGATTCTACTAATGCCGACAAAGCCGGACTAAAGTTTAAAAAAAAATCCCCCTAAAAAATAAATATTATTTTGCAAAAAGAGGTAACTTAATAGGTACATGTGCGGTAGGACACCCTTCCGCGGGCGACGGGGGGGCAGGGCACGCGACGCATGGTCGAATCGCATAAGCGTACCGTCCAAAAGGTGTTGTCACTTTTTTTTAAATACCAAATTTTGGGGAAGTTGGAATGATTACGTAAAATTTTATATTATATTTGGTCATATCATGTGTTTACCTAACCTTTATTATCCTTATGGGTCGGACAGGGTTTTCTTTATATATAGTATAACATCACGCAACGACCAATAGGACCAGAGCATAGTTAACTCCACGCGAACGAAGTAACATATTATAATCAAATACAAAATATTACAAAGTTAATCATTTATATGTAAGTACATCTACAGCTACAAATTATGTCATTTCAGGTCGCGGCCTCACATCCCCTACCCCAACCCCTAGGGGGTGTTGGTGCGGGGTGCGGGGTTGCAGTGAATCCACTTGGGCATCTAGGTTATCAGGTCATTCCCGTGCTGTCGCATTTCAGCCAAATCGTGGTAAATAATGGCGTCGAGTCTTTTGTTCACACACTAAACTCATTTAAAGTTAAGTGCATTTTTTTCTTTTTATTTTATCAAGAAAAGGATAGAAGATAACATTTTAATTTAATCCTGTCAAATTAAGATATTTCATAGACAGTTTAGAGACGATTATAAATATGGCGACCGAAAATACATCAATTTACGTCAGGCACTGAATAATTTGATAGGTTTAAACTGACATACAGTATGTTAACTAACAGAGGGCGTTCCCGTTAACCCGAAATAGTATAGCATACATACATGCTAAAAAAAATATTTCCATTCGAAAAGAAAATGTTTTAAAATTTTTTCCAATATGAAAATATTCAATAAAAATTTTAAATTGACATGTAAAAGAAACACACTGTACACGCGAACATGAAAGACGGCAACGTCGCAATTTATTTATACATGACGACTACTATTTTGATTTAAAATAGGAGGTTTCAAATTTATTTCCAATTAGAATTTTTTTTAATTGGATTTTTTTATGCTTATGTTTCTATGCTGATATTTTTATTTTAATCTATTAATGATATATATTAACGAGTTTAAGGGAACGCCCTCTGTTATTTAACATACTGTATTATGATCTGTCCTTTTCTTAATGAACTAAAAAGAAAATGATGGATGGTTTTGGCGGGAAAGTTAAGCTGAGTGTCGCGGGCATTTTTCATTGGACTTTTAAATTATTTATAGTGTCGGTTACTAAATAAAAGCGTGATTATGTAGTAAAAAGTGCATTAAGTAAATAATTCATAAAGAACATTGAAATATCGCAACATTGTGGCCACATCATGACTTTGCCTCAAACCTTCCCCATAGACGGCTCACGCGGCCGTCTTTTTTAACTATCATTGGCGATATCCGCCATTATTGTGAAATAAAATTTTCAAAGAATTTCTATAATTTGTTACAAGTGTTATTGGCAAAATTGTGGTATACAATATGTAAAGAAAATCCTGTCCGACCCATAAGGATAATAAAGGTTAGGTAAACACATGACCAAATATAATATAAAATTTTACGTAATCATTATAGTAATAATACTAATGAATTTTAAAATAATCTTTTTTTTCCGGGAATTAATTCCAATTTCCCCTAAATTTGGTAATTTTTTAAAGTGACGACACCATTTTGACGGTACGCTTATAATGAGATTCGACCACGCATCGCGTGCCCTGCCCCCCGTCGCCCGCGGAAGGGTGTCCTCCTACCACACATGTATTAAGTTACCTCTTTTTACAAAATAGTATCTAGTAGTTATCATACTCATTACCTGCATTCTAGACAAATAAAGAAATTATTCTTTTTATTTCCTCGTTATTTTTTAAAAATATCTCATATCTTTGTGTGGGTCGAATTTGGCACGGGCCGAAGCCAAGGGTTTTAAGTAAAAAAAAGATTGAATTAAGTATTTCAAAAATTTCGGGTTAACCTGCATATGTTAAGAATAACTGCTTTTTGTAGTAGAAGATAAGTAGACGGGCTAATGTTTAATGTGTTAAGGCTATTGTGTAGGGTTTTTGGGATGACAGGAGTCATCCCAAAATGCTGGATATTATTATGGGGATAGTTTTAGTGTGTGTGATGTTCCACTGCGTTTTAAGCTCTATGGATAAATCTGTGTATTTTGCACTGCTGCTGCGATTCCCAACCAGTTTGCTAAGCGTGGGGATTACGGCAAACCCACAATGTAATAAAAACCCTTGGGGAAGGCCTTCGTCTAGCAGTGGACCTTTATAGGCTCAAGAAGAAGATGATGATATGGTTAAGAAGAGGATGACAAAGGAGATGACATCTAATGGAGAAGCGTGGAAGGAAAAGTCATATTTCGCAGACTCCAAATGTATTTGGATAAGGGCAAGATGAGAAGAAAAAATATTAGTTTAGTTATATCAGACGGTTTGTAATGTGACCACAATATTATGCCACAATCAGTATGATTATACCCCTTAAAACAACTTTTATAAACTAGTGCTTGACTGCAATCCCGCCTGATGGTAATCAGTAGCTGGGTCAGAGTTGCTTGCTTAACTTAGCTTAACACCCCACTACCCCGCGCCGGAGACGAGGCCCGGACAGACCGGGCCAGCACGAGTGTGGGGCTGCGGAAGAATTTAGACTCCCACGGCCCTACGCGCGCTCGTGATAGAAGAGACACCGGGGTGGTTTTAGTCAGTAAAAGTCTGAGAGACCCCGTCGCCCACCCTAGGGCGGCGGACATCCTATGAGGATTTCCACACCGAAAAAAAAAAAGAGGGTTGCGGGTTGGTTAAACAAGAAACCGTGGCCCTGGCCGTCGCACAGGCAAGTGAAGAAACACGGGTGGGTTTTAGTCAGTAAAGTCTGACACGGCCTTCCGCTCTGAGTCATTTGATGATTTCCCACCCCATCAAAAAAAAAATGGTAATCAGTGATGCAATCGTTGATGGTAAAGCGCGCTAGTTTCTTAAGAGCCTATTCACTCAAAAAAATAGTGAATAGAAAGGAAGACGGCAGTTGAGCGAGGTGATGCAATGTTAAACTCAACAACACGACCAACGATGCCGCGCCAGAGGGAGATTGATCTGGAGACCATCCAGGACAATTGGCATTTGGTGCATCGTACCAGGTACACATCACAACACAGCTGATCAGACCCGTCCTCCGTACGGATTCACCAGACATCATACCGGAACACGACAACGGTGGGTGGTAACTTCTGCCGGCAGCTGATGTTATGGCCTACCACCGAGGAAACCAGATTCTGCCACAATCAGTAAATTTAATGTTTATACCCCATAAAACAACTTAATATCGAAAATCAACAGTAAACAGTTAAGACAGCATTAAACAGTATCAATGAATATCTAAATGACACATGCCGTTGTAAAAGACATGTTTTTTGAATAGTAATTAATAACATTGACATTTTTCTTGACAAAATGAATATCTTTATTCCTATTATACTTACTTTTGTTAGTTTTTTTTTTTTGTTTTTTATAAATTAATGTGATTTCTTTGATTTTATATAATTAAAAATTAATTATGTGTGTGTTTATTTTTCTGCATGTCATCAATGAATATCTAAATGACACATGCCGTTGTAAAAGACATGTTTTTTGAATAATAATTAATAAAATACGGACCTAAGAGTTGTCCAACCATGTTACCATAGGTACGCCGAAGCCCTCAAAACTACATGAAAAATCAATATTGGTATCCGCAACTCTTCAATAATTCAGTGACAACTGCAGTACTAGCTTACTTCCTTTGTCCGTGGTCATACTAAGAAGCAATTTCGGCCTGGCATTATTCAGTAGATGCGGCAGTACAGTTCTTGTGGAGTTAATATTGCAAATATGTAGGTACATATACCTACAATACCAGCTTTTCGCCCGCGGCTTAGCCCGCGTGGAATTCGGTTATATCGCGCTTTTTAGATTTCCCTCGGGAATAGCAAATTTTTCAATAAAAGGTAGCCTATGTCCTTTCTCAGGGTCTAAAGATTGTCTGTGCAAATTTCATGAAAATCGGTTGAGAGGTTTAAGCGGGAAAGCGTAACAGCAGACAGACAGAGTTACTTTCAGATTTATAAGATTAAGTATGGATGTAAAAAAAACCCCGTCCGACCCAAAGGATAATAAAGGTTAGATAAACAAATGACCATTAATATGAAATTTTAAATAATCATTATAGTAACAATACTAATGAATTTTGAAACAATATTTTTTTTTCCGCGAATTTATTCAAACCTCCCCAAAATTTGGTAATTATTTAAAAAGTGACTACACCATTTTTGACGGTGTTATGTATTATGAACGAGCGATGCGACTGGTGCGGCATCGTTGGTCGTGTTGTTGGGTTTAAAATTGCATCACCTCGCTCAACTGCCGTCTTCCTTCCTATTCACTCAGTATTTTTTTGAGTGAATAGGCTTAATAAACTAGTTCGCTTTACCATCAGGCGGGAAGGCAGTCAAGCACTAGTTTATAATTATTTAAAAAAAAAAAAGGAAATACTATTCGCCTTTTCTTCTCTGTCAACGGTCATTTCAGTATTCACCCTTTTCTTACAATACCTCGAATGAAACCGTAGTCAAAAACTAGTTCCTTCCCAGTGTTATTATTCCCAGTATTCCCATTATCACAACCGAAGCAGCTCACATGATTGACTTTGCAAACACCCTAGTTCTATAAAACTAGATTATTCTGACAAATAGGGCACTGTTTCAATAGAGCTGTATATTATATATTATTTGCAACTCAATAGAGTTTAGAATAAAAGAAATAATATTTAAATCAGCCACCATTCTTTCGGCCAGACGGAGGGGTCTGCAGAGAGGGTGAGAAAAGGCTCGTCTGTTTTTGCCGAATCAAAGCTTGTACGCTATAATCTCGGAGTTTTAACTGTTGAAAATTCTATCGTGTTGCTACAACTGTTCTTAATAAAGAATACAGGGTGTATCTGACATCGTAACGCAAACTTCGCGAAAAGCTACACCTCATGCCACTAACAAAGTTATGATAGTCATTTATGTCGTTAATGAGCGGTTACAAAATAACAGTGTATAAAAAACTGTGTCGGCTCGGCCTTTGAACGTTGCAAGCGTGCCGCCGTGCGTGTTTGTAGGTATGACGTTGACCCTTGATGCGAACTCTATTAAATCAGCTGATAGAATACTTTTTCCAGTATTGTTCACATTGCGCTTTTTGTGGCAAAATTCCACCACTGGGGGGGTCAGAATCATGTACGTGATCCATGGCACTCGTTTGTGCGTCGATATCAAATACACCCTTTATAGACATGCAGCATGTTAAATATTTCCACTTTTAGCTTATCTCGCATTGATTATAGTTTTTCGCATAATCTAAAATCAGCTTATAGTGCACTCTTATTGCGTAACTTACTATATTACTACTAAGCTAAACTATTCTGAAGTATATTGCATATGCAACGGATAACCGTTGCTTTATACAATATGTAAAGAAAACCCTGTCCGATCCGTGAAGGTATTGTTAGGAATCGATAACTGATTCTACTAATGCCGACAAAGCTGGACTAAAGTTTAAAAAAAAATTCTCTTAAAAAAATAAATATTATTTTGCAAAAAAAGAGATAACTTAATACATGTGCGGTAGGACACCCTTCCGCGGGCGACGGGGGGCAGGGCACGCGACGCGTGGTCGAGTCGCGTAAGCGTACCGTCAAAATGGTGTTGTCACTTTTTTTTAAATTACCAAATTTCGGGGAAGTTGTAATTAATTTGCGGGAAAAAAGATTATTTCAAAATTCATTAGTATTGTTACTATGATGATTACGTAAAATTTTATATTATATTTGGTCATGTGTTTACCTAACCTTTATTATCCTTATGGGTCGGACAGGATTTTTTTTACATATTGTATATTGCAAAAATGTGTAAATAACGCAAAGAAGTTGTTTATCTGTCAAAATTAAGTTCTAGTTTCAATCAAATTATTTATTTTGCAGAAAACACATAGATGACATAATTTAGCATTCCGTGTCTTGAAATTTTAATAACTAGATATGCATACCTAGTAGCGTATGCAATCAATTTTTTTTTCTCCATCAGATAGCTGTGCTGCTGTGGAGTTTCTTACACCAATTCTTACCAGCAAAAGCTCTAGGAAGGAAGTGTAAGCACTAGGAATTGTATAAATCAGTTTTAATTTTGTTTGCTTCTCAGCAGTCTCATCTTAGCGAAAAGCTTGTATATGTCAAAATTTAGGGAAATCTTGAATTATTTTTCGACAGATTGAAATAGATTCGGACGAAGAGTTTCGCCTCCTCTTTTATAGGTACCGTGTACATCGAGGGACTGGAACAATTTGCCAGCGACGGTCATACACCTGGAACTATAATTTAAGTATCTTTAAAGCTAGTGAGTACGCTCTTAATAAACTAGCGCGCTTTACCATCAACGATTGCATCACTGTTTACCATCAAGCGGGATTGCGGTCTAGCACTAGTGTATAATTAATTTATCCTTGCTAATATTGGGAAAGTGAGTCTGTATGTTTGTTCCGCTTTCACGCCGTAACTACTGAACCGATTGCTTCAAAATTTTGCAGACGTAAAGTTAGAAGTCCGGATTAAATAATAGGCTACTTTTTATCCCGGAAAAAAATTGAAATTCCCGAGGGAAATCTAAAAAGCGCGATATAACTGAACTCCACGCGGGCGAAGACGTGGGCGGAAAGTCAGTAAAAAATAAAATAAAAGACCAGAATGTGAATATTATTAAAGTTAGTAGAATTACCCCCTCATCATCATCATCAACAACCTTTTATCATCCCACTGCTGGGCACAGGTCTCCTCTCATACAGAGAAAGATTGAGCGTAATCACCGCGCTTGCTCAATGCGGGTTGGCGATTTCAGACTTATAAAGTCCAGGTTTGCTCAAGATGTTTTCCTTCACCTTCATTCAATCACTGGTTTCCTAATATCCTTAGAAAGTACATATAACTTTAGAAAAGTTACATTGTTACAAATTACCCCCTATTCAAATTTATTTTACCCTAAACCTAAGGCCACAAAATCAAGGCCACCTTACCTTCAAAATAATCATTTTTATCGTAGAAATCCAACTAGATATACCAAAGAACTAATTGAATACCTTCGAAGCCATTTCTGGGCGTGGTAAGGCCGCGCTGATAAAATGGGGCAGTGGGGCCGCGCGCATGCGTACTCCGCGCTGCGTTATTGATCTACTGCAGGGCGCAGACGGAGACATAACGCGACTACGCGACTGTTCTTTATGTATGTTGGTTCTAGGGGGTGGAATGTGTACCTACTACGCATACCCACCATCTGGACTCGGCCCGTGTTGTTGTTTTCGTATTTTCCATGGCTATGAGTCGTCGATTCGTACGGATATGGATTTTCTATGATAAGGCACTGTTAAGTAGCTTTTAATTGATGATAATAATAAAAACTATCTATATATATAAAAATGAATCGCAAAATGTGTTGGTAAGCGCATAACTCAACAACGCCTGCACCAATTTGGCCAATTCTTGGTTGATGGATGGTTCTTACGGCGAGATAAAATCGAATAACTGCCGGGAAAACCCTAAAACAGCCCTTTTCTTTTTCACCTACATACGTTTTCTAACTGATCAATCGTCATTTAATTAGTTTTACTCCCGAGGGCAATCTAAAAAACGCGATATAACCGAATTACACGCGGGCGAAGCCGCGAACGGAAAGCTAGTTTTTTATATTTTTAAATGTTTTTATCCATACTAATATTATAAATGCATAAGTAACTCTGTCTGTCTGTCTGTCGGTCTGTCTGTCTGTCGGTTTGTCTGTCTGTCTGTCTGTTACGCTTTCCCGCTAAAACGTCTCAACCGATTTTGATGAAATTAGGCACAGACAATCTTGAGACTCTGAGAAAGAACATAGGCTACCTTTTATCCCGGAAAAATTAGATATTCCCGAGGGAAATCTAAAAAGCGCGATATAACCGAACTCCACGCGGGCGAAGCCGCGGGCGGAAAGCTAGTGTTTTTTATAAATATTTAAAAATGTAAATGAATATGTATACGTAGAAAAATGAACGCAATAATAATAATTATTATTTACTAGCTTTCCGCCCGCGGCTTCGCCCGCGTGGAGTTCGGTTATATCGCGCTTTTTAGATTTCCCTTGGGAACATCATATTTTTCCGGGATAAAAGGTAGCCTATGTTCTTTCTCAGGGTCCAAAGATTGTCTGTGCCAAATTTCATCAAAATCGGTTGAGAGGTTTAAGCGGGAAAGCGCAGACATGCAGACAGACAGACAGACAGACAGACAGACAGACAGACAGACAGACAGACAGACAGACAGACCGACAGACAGACAGACAGAGTTACTTTCGCATTTATAATATTAGTATGGAAGTATGGATTTGCATAACCATGTGTGTATCTCCATACAGAAATTATTATTCGTATATGTAGGATGACAAATATAAATAGGCTCTACCTGTTTGCCATTTGACAAGGCATGCAAATATTAAAAATAATAAAAATTTACTTAATGAAATAATATTTACATTAAAATTGTTCAATCACATCACAAAAAAAGCAGTCATTCATAATAATTTTAACAATTTTCAAACAACTGAGATAGAACCATTAAAAATTATAAAAACAAAAATAAATATTATGAATTTAACATTACTAGGTATATCAAAACTGGTCAACGAATTTTCGTAATACAAAAACCTTAGAGTATAAATTGACAATCCTTATCATCTAGAAAGTCAGTAAGAGAATCATCATCATCATCATCAACCTTTTATCGTCCCACTGCTGGGCACAGGTCTCCTCTCAACAGAGAAGGATTGAGCGTAATCACCACGCTTGCTCAATGCGGGTTGGCGATTTCAGACTTGAAAAGTCCAGGTTTCCTCAAGATGTTTTCCTTCACCTTCAGTCATTGGTGCCCAAGCTATACTTAGAAAGTACATATAACTTTAGAAAAGTTACATTGGTACTTGCCTGACCTGGAACCGAACCCGCGCACTCGTACTTGAGAGGCTGGTGTTTTAACCACTAGGCCACCACGACTTTTTTTAGTAAGAGAATAAGCCTTTTTATTAGAAAGTCCAAAAATGATAAATGAAGTTTTGTAATAATCAGGGTGTAGGTTTAAGCTGTGAATAATGCAAAGGTTGTCTGTCAAAGATCGCTCTTAGTGATAAGACCGCCCATTGTGTTACCTTTGTAAAATCTTTATATTTATGTTTTCATATAAACAAAAAATGAAGACGATACAGCGAGTTGAAAACTCGTGTGACGTCACTCCTTGCTACGATTTTTAGCAACGAGTGACGTCAGCAGCCCCCACTCCAGATCTTTGATGCCTTTTATATTTGTCAATTTTAATTGACTTGTTAAAACAAAATATACGTATCCAATATTTTTCTATAATCTGAATGACGGATTAAATAGAATCATTTGTTTTTTACCCAAGAAACATCTCTATTCCTTGCAGCACATTGCTTACGATTCAAGTCGCAAATGGCTATTATTTCAGTGTGTTCAATATGATAATATTTTATTGTAACAACTCAGTAGTTATTGTGAAAAAACGAAATATGTACGGAAGACACACGCACATACAGGCCAAGCTACCCGAAACTGTCAAATATTCCCAATAAATCTTGAGCTTTAATACATTAAAGATAAAGTTGAAAATCGAATAAAGAAATTGAATTGCTATTCAATTTCTTTATTCTTATAGAAAAAGAAATTGCTGATCCTAAACATCTCTATGGCAATTTTTTAAATATACAATATGTAAAGAAAACCCTGTCCGATCCGTGAAGGTATTGTTAGATATCGATAACTGATTCTACTAATGCCCACAAAGACAGGCTAAACTTAAAAAAAAATCCCCCTAAAAAAATAAATATTATTTCGCAAAAAGAAGTAACTTAATACATGTACGGTAAGCAACCCTTTCCGCGGGCGGCGGGGGGCAGGGCACGCGGCACCTGTGACGTGGTCGTGTCGCTATTCGCTCATAATAATACCAGTGTTGTCACTTTTTTTAAAAATTACCAAATTTCGGGGAAATTGGATTTAATTCCCGGGAAAAAAAGATTATTTCAAAATTCATTAGTATTGTTACTATGATGATTATGTAAAATTTTATATTATATTTGGTCATGTAAACACATGACCAAATATAATATAAAATTTTACATATATTTTACTAACCTAACCTTTATTATCCTTATGGGTCGGACAGGGTTTTCTTTACATATTGTATACTGTAAGCTATTTGATTCCATCTTTGTTCCCAAGACTATCTCTGTTAATAGTAATGCATCTTTCTCTGATTGGGCTACCATCGGTATTCATAAAAGTAGAACTCGGCTTTATGAACTATATAATGAGAGGATTTATATTAACACTGTTGAATTCAATTTGTATGTTAGAAAATATTCAAAATTATTTAAACAAGTTTGTTATATGGCCAAGTCACGTTACTTGAGTTCAAAGATAAAAAACAGTGGCAATGTAATTAAAACGACGTGAAAAATTATTAATAGTGAAACGGGAAGGTCCAGTGATAGAAATACTGACTATAGCCTGTCTATTAATGACAACATAATTAAATCAGACTCGCAAGTCTCTGAGGCATTTGAAAATTTCTTTTCGGATATTCCTGTTTCAACTACTAAATCCCTAAACTCATCACCTTCTGTTGCCGAGTCTTTGCTTAAAGAAAATGTTAATGTTTGTGATTCGGAGTTTCATTTTGAACATGTTATCAGTAGAGATATAATTAAAATCTTTCACACTCTAAATGTAAAAAAGACTGCTGACCTATGGGGTCATTCGGTGGAAGTTGCTAAGTCTATTATTGATATTGTGGCACCCACTCTAGCTGCTATCTTAAATGCTTGTATTGACTGTGGAGAGTTTCCTGATCTCATGAAAAATAGTAAAATAATACCTTTGTTTAAATCAGGTAGTACATGAGACCCCAAAAATTATAGACCTATTTCTGTACTACCTACATTTAGTAAAATTTTTGAGAAATTAATTTTAAACCAAATGCCATTTTTTTTAATAAACATTAATTATTACATAGCAAACAGTTCGGTTTTACAAGGGGTCATTCAACTACTGATGCCGCCGGTGTTGAACTTCTAGGACATATCTATAATGCATGGGAGGATAATGGGAGGAGTGCCTGAGGCATCATTTATGATTTGTCTAAGGCATTCGATTGCGTTCTTCACGATACGTTAATCAGGAAACTCCGCCACTACGGGATCCGGAACTCTGCACTGGATCTTATTACATCTTACTGGAGTGGTAGGATTCAAAGCGTTGACGTTAATGGAACAAGATCTTCCAGATCTTTAGTAACAATGGGTATCCCACAGGGGTCAATTCTTGGTCCGTTTTTGTTTCTTATTTACATCAATGACCTGCCGTACCTAATAAAGGATAACCACGATATAGTGTTGTTTGCAGATGACACTTCACTTTTATTTACACTTAAGCGTCAGCAGCAGGTTACTGATGATGTAAATAGCGCGATCTCCAAAGTAGTCCATTGGTTTAATGTTAATAATTTACTCTTAAACGAGAAAAAAACCAAATGCATTAAGTTTACTCTACCTCACGTTAGGCAGGTGGAAACTAAAGTGTTGATAAAGGGCGAAGAATTGAAATCTGAAGACAGCGCAGTATTCTTGGGTATAACTCTGGAAGCTTCAATGGGGTCCATATATAGAAAAAATGTCAAAAAAAAACTAATTTCTGCTGTATACGCAGTTAGAACAATTCGTAATTTGGCTGATGTATGAGAGAGTATGTCATGCTCACTCAAATTTCTCGCTGATGGTGGCGTGTGTGTTGGGTCATTAGGTTCCCTTCAATATGGTTAAGCTGAATGATGCTGATCCATACGTCATGTTCGTGAACGGACGCCGTCGGAGGGGACTGGTCATCTCTTAGCTGCCACGGTGTATTTTAATTTCTGAATTGATTTTTGTGTGTTTTCCATAATGGACGCTCTCAGCGTACAATATATTTCTGCAACGTTCTCACACGGTTGATTTCAACATGAATGATGTAATCAAATATTTGTAACAATAGCTTGAAAATTTAAAAGAGTGTCCATGGAGTTTCTTGCCCGTTCTTCTCCATAGGTACCTACTCTTTGGAATGGGCGACTAGCTTCATCTTATTGACTGACCGACCTTTTGACAATTCAAGAGTGCCTGTAACTGGTTTATTTGAAATAAATGCTTTGATTTTGATTTTTGATTTGACAGATTGTAGTAGCTTCATTTCCTGACGTCTGTACATATTAATAACTAGCTGCACCGCGCGGTTTCACCCGCGTAGGTTTCGTTATGTTTTTTTGTTATGTTCCGCTCCAATAGGTCGCAGCGTGATGTTATATAACCTAAAGCCTTCCTGGGTTAATGGGCTATCTAATACAAAAATATTTTTTCAAATCGGACCCGTAGCTCCCGAGATTAGCGCGTTCAAACAAACAAACAAACAAACTCTTCGCCTTTATATATCAGTATAGATAAATCAATTTTGGATGGCATAGATATAAACCTTATTACTATTAACCATGACGCCATTTCGCTATTCCTACACAAGACCCACTGATTTTGAAAGGAGCAGTCGAAGCTTACAGCTATTGCGTTCAGTGTGGCTACCATGACTTTTCATTACGAAGATTCGATCATCGATATCGACCGCGTTTGACTCATAGAATTGGCCCGCTTCAAGATTGTAAGAACTCTCAATCAATGAGAGCGCCAAACGGGGCCGATGCGGTCGAGTCTCGTAATGCAAACACATAGAAGCCACTCTGCGTGGCTACCATGAGCATGGGCGTAGCCATACTGGGGCAAGCTGGGGCGCTTGCCCCACCCAGGCTCTGATCTATCATCATCATCATCTCAGTGTTTATCCCGGTTGCATCCGCGGCTTTCGCGTTGGAGCCCGGGGTCCGCTTTCCTGCACATTCTCCTCCATTTCGCACGATCTTTAGCATCCAGTGGTAAGAGCTTGTTGGCACGCATGTCATCTCTTACAACGTCAAGCCAGCACTTCTTTAGTCTACCTCGCTTGTTCCGGCCCGGCGGTGGTGCCATGGCAAGACATTTGTTACCCACGTAACATTACGTAGGACGTGACCGTACCAGCGCAGGCGACTCTCTTGCAGTTTGTCTGCTATGTCACGGACACGGAGACTGCCACGGATGCGGGAGTATCTAATGCGGTCTTTCCGCGTAACTCCACACATCCACCGCAGCATGTTCATCTCCGTGACACGCAGCTCCTGCTTGTGTCGCTCAAGCACAGGCCACGCTTCACTGCCATACAGAAGGACAGGTCTAATGATGGTCTTATAGACCTGTCCCTTAAGCTTAACCGGTTCTGATCTATCATCATCAACCTTTTTATCGTCCCACTGCTGGGCACAGGTCTCTTCTCATACAGAGAAGGAACGAGCGTAATCACCACGCTTGCTCAATGCGGGTTGGCGATTTCAGACTTAAAGGCCAGGTTTCCTCAAGACGTTTTCCTTCACCTTGTAATCAGTCATTGTTGTCCAAGATATACTTAAAAAATGTCTAACTGTACTCTGATCTATAAGGTGCCTAATTACCCAAAAAAAGAAAATAAAATACTTTGGGGGATAGGCTGACTGCTGCCCCACCCTGAGCCCAAGGCTGGCTACGCCCATGACCACGAGTTTCTATTTAATGGACAGATCCTCTCATACGCCGTTTTATTCAATAGAAAAGGATTTTTCTATCGAATAAAGCAGCGTTTCCCAAACTTTGTTCTACTATGACCCGGTAAATTTCATACTCCTCCTTCGTGACCCAATTAAGTTTTCGGACCCAACTGAAATCGGTATTAAGTCAAATAAAACACAAATATTGCTAATATGTAAGTAGAACAATACAATAATACACGCATGGGTGTAGGAAGGGATACAAAGTGCACCCCTCCCGACCCCGGCGGGCGCACAATCCGGCTTTCGAGCGATCATCATTGTCTCGTTTGTCAAGAAATAATATCGACCATCTTACTTATTTAAGTGTCACGTCACATCTGCGGAACGTACGGCGCCGAAAGTTCGGCTAAATACGCTCGCAGTGTAATTCAAGTACTCTATGACACATCAGCCGCAATTACGCCGCGTTCGGTGTAGGGCCTAACCTTCCTTCGGGCGGTTTTTCAGCTAAAACCCATTTAATGTGTTTCGCATAGCAAGCGACACATCACGCGATGAGTTGCGCGACCGAAAGTTCGGCGGGCGTAGCTGAACGTTTGGCGTGTGTTGTGCATCGCGCGCGTGGCAGTGGCGAAGAGCGGCAACGTCTTCTAAGCCCTCTATAATAGCTAATATTCTGATTAAATCCATTTTCCTGAGCAATTCAGGCATTTGTCACAAAAACCGCACACCATAAAATGTCGACACAGACAGACTGACGATGACGCCACGTAACTTTCCGTCGCGTAGCGCGCTGAACAAGATGAGTTTTGACCGTTTGGTTTGTCATAACAACTGAATATTGCGACTGACACTTCAGCCGCTGAGCTTTCGGCGCCGTACGTTCCGCACATGTGTTGCGACCCTAAAGTCGCAGCATTGCCTCAGTAATGGTGCGACCCGGTACTATCTTTTTTGGCGACCCTGTGCCGGGTCGCGGCCCACCTGATGGGAAACGCTGAATAAAGTAATTAAAAATAATTACAAAGATCTTGAAACATTCAAACGCGTACGTGTAACAAAACTAAACGCAGTCAGCAGTGTCGCGTTTCGTTCAACGTCGGAATTCGCTTTATGTGCTACAATTACATGAAACGAAAGCACCTACAATATTTTGTTTCTATGCAGTTTTGTGCATCGACAATACTAATGGACATACCGTACGCATATAATCAGCAGTAACTTTTTGGTTTGAAAAGAGTGAAGAGGAAAAAGATAGTGCTAAACCGAAAGCATAGGCCACCTATCCTTTCGGTTTGGCACTATCTTTTTCCTCTAAGATGATTGATGATTTTGAGAGAGATAAATAAATCCCCGCAATAGACGCGACAATACCTTGCTATGTCAAGAGTCAGCTAAGACAGCACTTATGGGCAAAAGTGTCTACTGCATGGCTCCAGTTTTTTATAATAAATTACCAAAGGGCTGGAAAGAGCTTCCGTTAAAATTATTTAAAAAAAGACTCTGAAGCCTTTTAGTCGTGAAAATGTACTATAATATAAGTGAGTACCTTTCTTCTCTAAAAAGGATACCCTTCTGAAAAGGATTTTTCTTTTAAGTTAATGTAGTTTTGAACTATTTTCCTAAATTTTATTTTCTAGTTTTAAGTTGAATGTTTTAAAAAAAAATTGCATGCCTAAATGGCAAAACATGGCTGAACCTGTCATTATATATACATTTATTTTTTGTCATCTTTTTTACCCATGTTTGCAAAATAAAATTATCTTTATACCTTTATAAAGATAGACGAAACTTCGTTTCTTCAATTTCTTTCGGAGTGCCACAATTCTCATCTCTAAGGCATGTCCATTTGTATACGTCGATAGTTTTGTGTGCGAATGTATTCTGTATGATGTTACAGATAAACGAATCATTTAATTCCAATTATCTACTTTAGTTAAGTATATTTTAAGTTGATTTTTGAGTGACAAAAAAGGTCTTGCTAAACCTTTTTTTTTTCAATTGAATTTGAACTTTATTCCATATGGCTATTCAGTTTGTAGTTGTATAGCTTAAAAATTAATATCTCAAATTCCTCTTTCCGATATAGGCGGTGAACAAACTAGTGATGTGTTTTACTGTCAATAATAGTTTTTTTTTTTTTTAATAATTACAAACTAGTGCTTGACCGCAACCCCGCCTGATGGTAAGCAGTGATGCAATCGTTGACGGTAAAGCGCGCTAGTTTATTAAGCCTATTGACGCAAAAAAATCTTTAAAAAAAACTGAGTGAATAGGAAGGAAGACGGCAGTTGAGCGAGGTGATGCAATGTTAAACCCAACAACACGACCAACGATGCTGCGTCAGAGGGAGATTGATCTGGAGACCCTCCACGACCAAACTCCTGACACAACAACATTTGGCGCACGCACCCAGCACACAATGCAACACAACTGCTCAGACCCGTCCGCCGTACGGCTTCACCAGACATCATACCATGAATTGCTTGCGGAACTTGAGAAAAAACAAAGGACCAGAAATATTTGGTCCTTTATCTTTCTCCAGCTTCGGTACACGAATTCGTCAGTGCCAAATTTCTTATTTTGTTGTGATAATGTTTATACCTCTTTTATACTCCTAATGTTATAAATGAGTGTTTTTTTTCTTTGTTGCGCTTTTACGCCTAAATACTGAAAGGATTTTGATGAAATTTGGCACACAGATGGTTTATAACCAGAAATAAAATATAGGATACTTTTTATCCCAATATTCCCATGGCATATCGGGCTCCCATGAGTTCTCATTACGAGACTCGATCATACGCATCGAGCGCGTTTGGCGCTCTCATTGGTTGAGAGTTCTTACAACTAGGGTTTTAACGGAGCTTCGCCTCTGCTTCCGTTACTGCGGAAGTTCCGCAAGAAATCGTATCTTCGCTTCCGCCTCCGCACAATTTTCGCGGAGTTATAACGGAGGTTTATTTACGTATTTACAAAATAAATAAAGCGCAAGCTGCGACGCTCGACAACCGTCCGGCCGCGTTTGAGCGCGAAATGGTCAAGAATCAACTAGTGCGAGGCGGGAATGCGGCAAACACAATTTGTTTCTCCTTAAGTTTCATTACAAGAAGGTAATATTTTTTTACCAAGTATACTACTATTAATTTACGTATTTAAAATAAAAATTTTGTTTTAATTAACCATAAATTTCAATTTTTTCTATATGTAAGTACTTTCACCTCCGCCTCCGCCTCCGTTAACCTCCACATCCGCGGAGGTGAGACTCGTCGCCTCCACTAACAACCCTCCGTTACAACCCTACTTACAACCTTGAAGCGGGCCAATCGACGAGTCAAACGCGCTCGATATCGACGATCGAGTCTCGTAATGAAAACTCATGGTAGCTACACAGGGCGCAACTAGTATTAGTATAGATTTAGCTTGACGGGATGTAAAAGTTAAAAAATCTATACTAATATTATATTTCGGAAAGTGAGTTTGTTTGTTTGTCACTTTCACTCTGTAACTACTGAACCGATTGCTTTGAAATTTTGCAGACGTAAATTTAAAACGACTTCTAACTTTACGTCTGCAAAATTTCAAAGCAATCGGTACCCTAAAAGTACCCCATTATATATAATAGGGTGCTTTTTATCTCGAAACATTTGATATTCCCGAGGGAAATCTAAAAAGCGCGATATAACTGAATACCTCGCGGGCGAAGCCGCGGGCGGAAAGCTAGTGTATTTTAATTTACATACGATGACCTTCCTTATAGTCAATCTTTCGGAGAGTTTTTTTGCTTAATAAATATAATTATGTATTCAAGTTTTGTTATTGAAATGTACCAGACTATGAATGGAGTTTCACCCCTATGCATACTAAGCACGCATTCATGTGTATTCCTATTCACCTTGTATTAATTCATTCGCGCATCTGGTCAAACTGGAAGCTGACCCCATGAATATTTCAGACCGAAGACAGGTTTATTTTTATAACAAATGTGTATGTTTATTTTGTAATTAAATTTATAATGACTCTAATTTATATTTTTATTTCTTTATGATATAGGGTGTATCTGACATCGACGCACAAACGAGTAACACGGATCCAGTACACGATTCTGATAGCCCATTAATCCAGGAAGGCTGTAGGCTATATAACATCCCGCTGCGACCAATAGGAGCGGAGCATAACTAGCTCCACGCGAACGAAGACGCTGGCGGTCGCTAGTCCATCCATACTAATATTATAAATGCGAAAGTAACTCTGTCTGTCTGTCTGTTAAGCTTTCCCGCCTAAACCTCTCAACCGATTTTGATGAAATTTGGCACAGACAATCTTTAGACCCTCAGAAAGAACATAGGCTACCTTTTATCCCGGAAAAATTTGATATTCCCGAGGGAAATTTAAAAAGCGCGATATAACCGAACTCCACGCGGGCGAAGCCGCGGGCGGAAAGCTAGTAAAAAATAAAATGATAAAGAGACAATGACGAAATATGACGTTCATCCTACAACCAGTCAGATAATTTTAGACTTTTATAATCCTACCTATATAAAATACTAAGAAAAGCAGCTCTACTGACTTCTGCTTAAACAGATAAATCGTTTTTTTATTAATAATTATAAACTAGTGCTTGACTGCAATCCCGCCTGATGGTAAGCAGTGATGCAATCGTTGATGGTAAAGCGCACTAGTTTATTAAGCCTATTCACTTAAAAAACTTCGGAATAGAAAGGATGACGGCAGTTGAGCGAGGTGATGCAATGTTAAACCCAAGACCAACACGACCAAACGATGCTGCGCTAGAGGGAGATTGATCTGGAGACTCTCCACGATCAAACTCCCGACACAACAACGTTTGGCGCATCGTACCCGCCTCACATCGCATCACAACTGCTCAGACCCGTCCTCCGTACGGCTTCACCAGACATCATGCCGGAACACGACGAATCGCTTGGCGGCAAGACTTTGTCTGGTGGGTGGTAACTTCTATGATTTAAGAGAGGACTCTAGCGCCGAGGAATTTGGAAAATATGTATTTGAAGAAACTATTGCCGTCGCGCTGCTTCCAACCTCTCCCGGTAAATGCGAAAAGGACAGGCTGATTTTACCTACAAAAACGTTGACCAAAAGACGTTTCGTATTCCGCTGTTTCCTTTTTCAAAACACAACAGATCTTAATTATTTTTATATCAAAATTTAGAGGAAAAGTATACCTATGCTTCTATCATTTTCTTTTTTGTGAAAAACTTATCACGTTTGCCTAATAGTCATCTGAACATCACGGTAAAAATGGGTTATTTTTCGCGATTTTGAAGTATCGTATTTCTTTTGTTGATTAAGTTTCGAAAAAAAACAAATGATACGGGGCACTTATAATTACGGTGTAAAATTGTAGAAAAAAAAAATAGTTGCTCTAAAAGCATTATCCACAAAGAAAACAGCGGAATACGTTTATATAGAGAAAGCACCACTAGAGTTCCCTCTTAAGGCCCGTATTCCAGAAACTCACTCAAAACTCAAGCATTACTTTTAAACTCATTTCAAGCCATTTGATTGGTTGAAACTAGTTTTAAGTAAGGTTTAAACAGAGATCAATGCTTGAGTTTCCTTCTGGAAAACGGACCTAAGATAAAATATTAACACAACGGCAACCTGCGTCACCAACAGCAAATCTACAAAAGAAAAATGCATTCGTTCAAGCAGAACCAAGTTCTGTTGGGCATTAGTGCTGCTGGTTCTTCAGTCCTAAAAGCATACATGTATGGCATAACACAGGAACAGAGCTAAAAAAGAACGATGAACAAAGGAAATGAGACCTAATTACAGTCGTTAAAAGGCTTTGTTTACTATACAATAATAAGTTGTAAAATACTGCAAAAATCCGCTGTTTGTAGTCACGATTATGACTACATGTGTATGTATACAGGGTGTAACTGACATCGTAAAGCAAACTTCGCGAAAATGCTAGACCGCATGCCACTAATAAAATTATGATAGTTATTTATGTCGTTAATGAACGGTTACAGAATTTAGTGTTTAAAAAAAGTATCGGCTCGGCTTTTGAACGTTGCAAGCGTGCCGCCGTGCGGATTTGTAGGTATGACGTTGATCCCTGATGTGAGCTCTATTAAATCAGCTGATAAGATAGTTTTTCGAGTTTTGTTCACATTGCGCTTTTTTGTGTAATTAGCGAATTAATTATTTTTTACTTTTATAATCTTATTGGGTTATAAAAGTATAGCAATTATGAACGGTTTAAAGTAAAAAAAAAAACTGCATATATTTTTTTTAATCATGAAAAAGCAGAGGAAAATTCTACCACTGGGGGTTTCAAAATCATGTACTGGATCCATGGTACCTACTCGATTGTGCGTCGATGTCAGATACACCCTTTATTAATCTGGTTCTTCAGTCCTAAAAGCATACATGTATGGCATAACAGGAACAGAGCTAAAAAAAGATCGACGTATAAAGGATATGTGACCTAATTACAGTAGTTAAAAGGCTTTGTTTCCACAATCAAGTTGTAAATTACTACAAAAATCCGCTGTTTGTATTCACGATTATGACTACATCTGTATATTAATCTGGTTCTTCAGTCCTAAAAGCATACATGTATGGCATAACAGGAACAAAGCTAAAAAAAAATAACGTCCTACAAAGGAAATGAGACCTAATTACAGTAGGTAAAAGGCTTTGTTTGCTATACAATAATAAGTTGTAAATTACTACAAAAACTTTTTGTGAATATATTCACGACGGACTTCATCTGTATATTAATCCACTGCCCCCTAATCGGCGAACACATTTTTGTCAAATGATTGCGATTAGTTGGGATCATTTGAACCGAATGAACCAATGGGCGGTTCAAACAATCCCAACTAGTCGCAATCATTTGACAAAAATGTGCTCGCCGATTAGGGAGCAGTTTACATGATTAAGGCGAAAGACAAAGAAAAGATACTAATATTGTTTACATGATTAAGGTGAAAAACAAAGGAAAGGTACAAAAATTTAAAGTCACAACTAGTCGCAATCATTTGACAAAAATGTGCTCGCCGATTAGGGAGCAGTTTACATAATTAAGGTGAAAGACAAAGAAAAGATACTAATATTGTTTACATGATTAAGGTGAAAAACAAAGGAAAGGTACAAAAATTTAAAGTCACAACTAGTCGCAATCATTTGACAAAAATGTGCTCGCCGATTAGGGAGCAGTTTACATAATTAAGGTGAAAGACAAAGAAAAGATACTAATATTGTTTACATGATTAAGGTGAAAAACAAAGGAAAGGTACAAAAATTTAAAGTCACAACTAGTCGCAATCATTTGACAAAAATGTGCTCGCCGATTAGGGAGCAGTTTACATAATTAAGGTGAAAGACAAAGAAAAGATACTAATATTGTTTACATGATTAAGGTGGAAAACAAAGGAAAGGTACAAAAATTTAAAGTCACTGTTCTTCAGGTCTTCATCCAGCCGAAGCCATCACCTCCCCGATGCGCTACATCATGTTTCTCAATGTCTTCTAATACAGTCAGCGCGGTGTGAACAGACAAAGTCTACGCGAGACGTACTACAAGATGCATTAAGAATCTTACGTCACCGAAACAGCTCTGATATATATATATTCCAGAACTTGTAAGAAGCGTTACAACATTTCATTCTATTTTAGTTTTCGTAAACTTACAGCAGCGAAGTCGACAGAGTAAAAAATGAAAATTGGCGTGAAGAAAAACGCGGTTTCGACATTCTTGACCCAAATAGTCTTCGTGTAGGGTTATTTTCTTGCGCAATCCCTAAAAATAATTGTCATTCATGAAAGCACCTCAAAGCCGTCACTCCGTGGTGGTACTTTATTGGAAATCAATGATTGCTAAGTAGGTCAACCCATAACAAAACTAGGCCGCGGCCTGTACCGCTTAATAATTAACGAGGCGGCTTTAAGATTCTTTCTGACAACGTTAATTCAGACAATAGTGAATTGGGTTGTATCCTAAAAAAAATTTAATGTCCGTCAGATAGATTTATAAAAAATATTGAACACGTATTTTTTATTTTTTCTTTCATTCAAATACTTAGAAAGATATATTGATTTGAAATATCGCATGACTTCACGCCGTGGTATAAAACATACCACGGCAGGACGTAACTAGACCCCGCTCCGTAACTTTAATACGCTATATCTCAGTAGTTTTTGGTAATTTCGACAAAATAAAAAATACGGGTCTTATTTTTTTTTATAATCTATAAGACGGACTAATTATTTTTTTGATTTTCATACCTTGGATACATCCCTATTCACTTTTACACAGTCCATAATACTGAAATACTAACAGACATTGTTTTAGATCAACTAAACAGAGTAACCATAAAAAAAAACACAGTTAAAAAAAACAGGTTACAATAAAAGGACTCTTCATCTGCTGCTGTAGATTCTTCTTTCAAGGTGTTAGAACATAGATTTAACCCACCATTCGACAAGACTGAAGCGATAGGCAGCGCCAGTCAAGACGAAAGATGGACAAAACCCACGAATTTCTCAAAAAAAATCTTCTTTTCTTGCTGTTTTATACTAAAAACACGACAAAAAACACTAAAATACTACAACAAAGCC
Source organism: Sesamia nonagrioides (assembly GCA_017933935.1). NCBI lineage: Eukaryota > Metazoa > Arthropoda > Insecta > Lepidoptera > Noctuidae > Sesamia > Sesamia nonagrioides. Next base: position 90,926 of record JADWQK010001039.1, on the reverse strand, counting down.
TTTAGAATCACTGGAGGAAATGGAAAATATATGTTCGGTATATTTTTTGGTCGGAAGCGCTCCCGACGAGCTCGCGGTGCGACTGGGGTTAAGAGCGCAGTAGGACTGGTAACAGGTTGCCTTGCACGTTTGATCGGCATCAGGATTTTTATGTGGCGCGCGGCTTCGGGTCGTGCCCTAGTTTCGCCGTACCCGCCCCGGGAGCTTCCCGCCCCGTTGCACGAGATATTATTCAGGTTATACAGCACTAGAGTACCATGGAGGTCTTAACATATCTTTTTCTATAGTCAGACGACTTTTGTTCGAATAATTATATGGATATTTGACTGAGTTAGTAAGTACAGAACTTATGTAGATATAAATTACACTGGTAAACACTGTTTTTGTCACTGACCTTTGTAATGATTTTTATTAACGTTGGTGTGCCGTAATCCATATCTACTAATATTATAAATGCGAAAGTATCTCTGTCTGTCTGTCCGGCTTTGGATTTGGTACACAGATAGTCTAGAGCCTGAGAAAGGACATTGGCTATAAAACATCCCGCTATGACCAATAGGAGCAGAGCAGGAACAAAAAATGTTGCGAAAACGGGAGCAAACGCGTACATACATATTGCTCCCATTATTTCTCTCTCGGTTCGAAGCTATCAATCAATCAATATCAATTTTTTTGGGAATAAAAAAAGTACTTTATTATTTAATCACGACTTGTAACTTTACGTCTGCAAAATTTCAAAGCAATTGGTTCAGTAGTTACGGCGTGAAAGCGGAACAAACGAACTCACTTTCCAATTTATTAGTAAGGATTAATGTTAACTATTGTAGAACTTAAAAATCTACCGAGAAAAGACGAATGAGTGAATTATTCAGTAAATTCAAATAGGCAAATCTATCGATAGTCATCATCCATACTAATATTATAAATGCGAAAGTAACTCTGTCTGTCTGTCTGTTACGCTTTCCCGCTTAAACCTCTCAACCGATTTTGATGAAATTTGGCACAAACAATCTATAGACCCTGAGAAAGAACATAGGCTACCTTTTATCCCGGAAAAATTTGATGTTCCCGAGGGAAATCTAAAAAGCGCGATATAACCGAACTCCACGCGGGCGAAGCCGCGGGCGGAAAGCTAGTCATAAAATAAAAGTAGAACTTAAAAACGGATCAAGAAACAAACTTCTACTAATGTAATCAAATATTTGTAACAATAGGTTGAAAATTTAAAAGAGTGTCCATGGAGTTTCTTGCCCGTCCTTCGCCATAGGTACCTACTCTTTGGAATGGGCGACTAGCTTTATCTTATTGACTGACCGACCTTCTGACAATTCAAAAGTGCCTGTAACTGGTTTATTTGAAACTAGCTTTCCGCCCGCAGCTTCGCCCGCGTGGAGTTTGGTTATATCGCGCTTTTTAGATTTCCTTCGGGAACATCAAATTTTTTCGGGATAAAAGGTAGCCTATGTTCTTTCTCAGGGTCTAAAGATTGTCTGTGCCAAATTTCATCAAAATCGGTTGAGAGGTTTAAGCGGGAAAGCGTAACAGACAAACAAACAGACAGACAGACAGACAGACCGACAGACAGACAGAGTTACTTTCGCATTTATAATATTAGTACTAGCTTTCCGCCCGCGGCTTCGCTCGCGTGGAGTTCTGTTATATCGCGCTTTTTAGATTTCCCTCGGGAACATCAAATTTTTCCGGGATAAAAGGTAGCCTATGTTCTTTCTCAGGGTCTAAAGATTGTGCCAAATTTCATCAAAATCGGTTGAGAGGTTTAAGCGGGAAAGCGTAACAGAGATTTATAATATTAGTATGGATAAATGATTTGATTTTGATTACTAATTATTTTAATGAAAAATGTTCTTGGAAACCCGTTACGTAAGCAGCTATTTAGGTCAATACTACACAGGAATAATAATTGTAGCGTAAATTTACTGAGCCTTGAGAATTAATTATTACAACAATGTTGGCTAGTTTCACTACAGTACAGTAGTACCTACGCAGTTCCGGTTGGCTGTAATAGCAGAGAAATTACTTACGTAACACACTATCAGCACAGTATAAAAATCATACAGTAGGTCGACGCCTTTGATCTCGCGTAAAATGCCGACATCGTCAAGACAGCAACGCATCAGCCGGGGTTGTCACAACTCTATACTAATATATAAAGCTGAAGAGTTTGTTTGTTTGTTTGTGCGCGCTAATCTCAGGAACTATTGGTCCGATTTGAAAAAATCTTTTTGCGTTGGATAGCCTATTAATCCAGGAAGGCTTTAGGCTATATAACATCCCGCTATAACCAATAGGAGCAGAGCAGTAACAAAAAATGATGCGAAAACCGAAGTCAAAGCGGAGCATAACTAACTCTACGCGAACGAAGTCGCTGGCGGAGGCTAGTAAACAAAATTTATGAAATTGTTTAAATATTGCAGATCAACATCGATAGCTGTATTATATTTAATTAATTTGCTATTTTTAATAAGGGAACAACTCGAGACAGATTTCAGTTATTTAGATGGCATTTTCGTAACCAGCACCCAAATCCACTTCGGAATTAACACCCTTAACATATTATAAATATGTAATTACATTTAAATTGGCGTCCGCCGTCTTGGATTTCAAAAAGGATAGCTTTTTCGTAACAAGCACCCTAATTATATTTACTTAAAATTGACACCCATATTAAATTATAAAAAAAATGACGTCCGCCATCTTGGATGTCAAAAAGGATGGCTTTTTCATAAAAAGCACCCCAATTATACTCAAAATTGACACTCGTATCAAATTATAAAACAAACAAAAAAACAAACACGCGTTAGCCCTTAATGATAGATACCGAGCTACGAACATCGTTTTGTTCGCAGCTCGGGTGCCGCTTACCCGCGTCTCGTCCCTCACACCCCGCACGATTGCTGTCTAGACGTCTTTGTCGGACGACTGTATGATTTTTAGACTGTGCTATTAGTGGCAATGGGTTTCATTTTGAGAGTTCAACAACATTCATTGCATTATTTACGTTGTTGAGTAGACACGTTTTTAGAAATTATGAAGCATTAGATTGACCCGTAGCGAACGCGACCGTTGCGCAAGGAGGCGCGGTTGAGATACCCGCGCAGTGCAAATATTTGTATGCATGAATATGAATATTTGCACTGGTCTGGTCGTACCTTAAACCGTTGGTCCCGGTTGCCATACGAACATCTAGTAGCAGTCGTTACGGGTTGTTGGAGCCCTCAAAAGTCGAATAATTGATCTAACTGCAATGCTTAGATATCGCCTTCGGAAAATATTGAGGTTTAGCCACAATCTGCAGTTAAGACTGGTAAAGCGGATCCCAGACTCCAAAGCTGAAATACTTCGGATGCGACTGGGATTAACGCTGAGATGATAATGAAGCAATAGTCTAGCAATATGCTTCAAAATAATTAAAATTTAGAGTAATGGTGTGTTAATTAGGGTAATTTTTCTATACAATATGTAAAGAAAACCCTGTCCGACCCAAAAGGATAATAAAGGATAATAGGTTGCATTCTGGTGAGTGTGCAAGGGAATTGCATGATTTAATTCCCCCATCACCGTTCCACCATCGGACGACCCGTCGTACGGCGAGTTTCCACCCTTACGTTGTTGATACCACTGCGACCCGGACGAAGCGTTTCGCTTCCTCTTTTATACCGCGTACCTCGAGGGACTGGAACAATTTGCCAGCGACGGTGTTTCCGTCACATTACAATTTGAGTGTCTTCAAGGCTAGAGTGAATAGGCTCTTAATAAACTAGCGCGCTTTACCATCAATGATCGCATCACTGCTTACCATCAGGCGGGATTGCGGTCAAGCGCTTGTTTATAACTTTAACGCATGACCAAATAAAATATGAAATTTTACATAATCATCATAGTAACAATACTAATGAATCTTGAATTATCTTTTTTCCCGCGAATTAATTCCAACTTTCCCAAAATTTGGTAATTTTTAAAAAGTGGCAACACCGTTTTAGACAGTATTATATGAGTGATGCGACCACGTGCCGCGTGCTCCCGTTCGCCCGCGCATGTATGCCTACCGTGTTGCCTAACGCACATGACCATCGCTTTTTCGAAGTAATATTTATTTATAGGGGGATTTTTTTAAGTTTAGCCTGGCTTTGTAGGTATTAGTAGAATCAGTTATCGATACCTAACAGTACCTTCACGGATCGGACAGGGTTTTCTTTACATACTATATAAGAAAACTTCTGGAAGATTCCTATTTCTTTTCTCGGATAGGAATAAAGCAAGTATTAATTCTATCACTTAGCCTTAGTATAGCTTCTCATCAACCGTAATAGCAGTGACGTAAATATTATAAGAGGGATGTTTCAGACGGAGTAGGGGGACAAGAGTACTTTCTTTTATGGCATGCCTATAGAAAAATGACGTCATGCCTTTGCAAATGAAACTAGAGAAATACTGGTACACATGGCTATACATAACTAGTCTATGTTGACTTCTGAATGTACGAAAAACGTATATAAAACTAGCTTTCCGCCCGCGTCTTCGCCCGCGGGGACTTCGGTTATATCGCGCTTTTTAGATTTCCCTCGGGAATGCCAATTTTTTCCGCGATAAAAAGTATCCTACTATTTAATCCGGACTTCTAACTTCACGTGTGCGAAATTTCAAAACAATCGGTTCAGTAATTACGGCGTGAAAGCGGAACAAACACACTGTCCCATCCATACTAATATTATAAATGCGAAAGTAACTCTGTCTGTCTGTCTGTCTGTTACGCTTTCCCGCTTAAACCTCTCAACCGATTTTGATGAAATTTGGCACAGACAATCTTTAGACCTCGAGAAAGAACATAGGCTACCTTTTATCCCGGAAAAATTTGATGTTCCCGAGGGAAACCTAAAAAGCGCGATATAACCGAACTCCACGCGGGCGAAGCCGCTGGCGGAAAGCTAGTTTATAATATTAGTAAGAATGTAAGGTCAATCAAACTGGTAAAATTATTTAGATTCCATACTTGTAAACAAAATAAGAGTTAGCAAATAACTCAAGAGATATTGTTAATGAAGATTTATTACTCGGTGGTAGGCCATAACATCGGCTGCCGGCAGAAGTTACCACCCACCAGACAAAGTCTTGCCGCCAAGCGATTCGTCGTGTTCCGGCATGATGTCTGGTGATGCCGTACGGAGGACGGGTCTGAGCAGTTGTGATGCGATGTGTGGCGGGTACGATGCGCCAAATGTTGTTGTGTCGGGAGTTTGGTCGTGGAGAGTCTCCAGATCAATCTCCTGGAACCTGGACTTTGGGTCTGAAATCGCCAACCCGCATTGAGCAAGCGTGGTGATTACACTCAATCCTTCTCTCTATGAGAGGAGACCTGTGCCTAGCAGTGAGACGATAAAAAAAAGGTTGATGATGATGACGTATTTTGGTGAAAATCAATAAAAAAAAACCCTGCAGCTACGACGTCTAACCAAATTAGGAAATATTTTAAGATTTGGTAGACTTATAGCTAAATGTAAAGCCTTCCAGGTATGTAAATTATAAATAGTTTATTTATAGATGTGAATTGTGGCATTCCGAAAGAGAGAGAGGAAACGAAATTTCGTTCTATCTTTATCTCTCTCAAAATCATCAATTACATATGAGGAAAGAGATAGTGCTAGACGGAAAGTATAGGCAATCTCTCTCACTCTTTTCAAACCGATAAAAATACTGCAGATTATACGCGTATGACATGTCCATTAGTATAGTAATGTGTCTATGGTACAGACACATCAAGCTACTACGATCTGTTATAATTTCTTCATTAGATTTTCAACTTTATCGTTAAAGCATTAAAGCTCAAAGTTCATTGGGAATATTTGACAGTTTCGGGTAGGCCTAGTATGAGTTTTCATTACGAAACCGATCGTCGATATCGATCGCGTTTGACTCATCGATTGGCCCGCTTCAAGGTTGTAAGGACTCTTAACCAATGAGAGCTAACTCACGGACGAAACATGCTTTTACTAACAGATTTAATTTATTTCTCGGATCATATTTATATAACAAATGTAAAAAACTGCTAAAGATATACAATATGTAAAGAAAACCCTGCCCGACCCATAAGGATAATAAAGGTTAGGTAAACACTTGGCCAAATATAATATAAAATTTTACATAATCATCATAGTAACAATAATAATGAATTTTGAAATAATCTTTTTTTCCCGGGTATTAATTCCAATTTCCCCGAAATTTGTTCATTTTTAAAAAACTGACAACACCATTTGTGACGGAGCGAATAGCGATGCGACCACGTGCCGCATGCCCCGCCCCCCTTCACCCGCGCATACATGCGCGGGTGAAGGGGGGCGGGGCTATCGGGTTGTCTACCGCACATGCATTAAGTTACCTCGCTTTTTCGAAATAATATTTTTTTTTTCTGGGGGATTTTTTTTTAAGTTTAGCCCAGCTTTGTAGGCATTATTAGAATCAGTTATCGATACCTAACAATACCTTCACGGATCGGACAGGGTTTTCTTTACATATTGTACAGTGAAAGCTCAAAGAAATGTTGTGTGATGCTAACTGAATATCTACAAACCCTCAGTTACACAGATACGGAAAAAATGCTAGAGGTATTAAAATAAAATGAGTAGTTTAGTAAGTTATACAACATGTAAAGAAAACCCTGTCCGACCCATAAGGATAATAAAGGTTAGGTAAACACTTGACCAAATATAATATAAAATTTTACATAATCATCATAGTAACAATACTAATGAATTTTAAAATAATCCTTTTTTTCCCGGGAATTAATTCCGATTTCCCCGAAATTTGGTAATTTTTAAAAAAGTGACAACACCGGTATTATTATAAGCGAATAGCGACGCGACCACGTCACAGGTGCCGGGTGCCCTGCCCCCCGCGGAATGGGTTGCTTACCGCACATGTATACCTTATTTTATTACCTCTTTTTGCGAAATAATATTTATTTTTTTAGGGGATTTTTTTTTAAGTTTTACCCGGCTTTGCAGGCATTAGTAGAATCAGTTATCGATACCTAACAATACCTTCACGGGTCGGACAGGGTTTTCTTTACATATTGTATACTTACTTAATAAATAAGTAGAGGTAATGTATTATTTAAGTTTTAGGACAGTTTTTCATTGCTTAGTCTTAAATACTTTTGTCTTATGTTTATTATTATTATTATATTATAGCTATCAAATATCCTTGTTCATGATAGCCTGAAACACAGGTTTAAATAAACCTAGTTCGGGTGGTCCCAACATTAGTTTTAGATTGTAACTTTATAGAATTATAATACGTATTAGACTACAGTAAGTTAGCTTTTACGATTGTTATTATTAAGATTTTTATTACTATACAAACAGACTTTTTGTACATTGATTGTTGTTCTGTGTTTTTAATAAATTTCATTTTCATTTCATTTTATACTATACCATCGCCTAGCTCCATAAAGAATAGAGGTAAACAAACCAATTTAGGGTTATCACAACTCACGTTTTACAAATCACCTGTTATTTACATGATTATCGACTTTTACATGCTAACTATTTATTAACAATTCCTATTGCAGCATATTTCAATAGAATGACAAAAATAACATGCATAATAACTTGGTATTTCGAAAAACCATTAAAAAGTCGACATTAATTTTACGTGATAACCCTACAAAAAAAGAAAGATGGATGAAATCCAGGTGTAAAACACATTTTGTTGAATTCAACCAATGAATATAGTTGAGGCATTTGTCAATACAATTTTGCGTATTTTTATTACTTTCAAATCAACTACATAACAAATGCATTGTAATACTTTCAGGTATGGACTAATTATAATGTATGTATCTAGAGAGGTGTGTATCAAAAAATTCAACCTATTAAGAAATTAGCTTACATGTGTGTCATATTTCATTCAAATCGGTTAAGCGTTCTATGCAAATCATAAATATCTAAACATAAATAAATTGTTTAGATTAGTAGGAAGTAGAATTATTACTTTTATGAAAATCATCTATGTAGAAAAGGTTGTTAACATCTGTCTTTTAAGCGTAATAGTTTACGCTTAAAAGACAGATGTTAACAACCTTTGTTGCCTAGCAACCGGTTTGTTTACCTCTATTCTTTATCGAATTTGGCTCAAATATAGGCATACTGCTGTCGTCCGTCCAAGGTAACGGCTGAAAGAGTAGACTGCGAAATCACATCAGAGATGCTAATAGTCGCCATGCAACCTCCCAAGATGGCGTCAGGGGTGTTTGCTCCTAGAGACAAAAAAAGACAAACCTGGCTGGTGTTGCTGTCGAAGACCGCATCGTAAGCGTACACCCTCGGAGGCTCAGCTGCAGTGTCGCTGTTCCTAGTCACAGCTACAGTATTGTTCTGCCCATCAACCGAGACGCAGCTGTAGGACCCGTCCAGCTTCTCGCGCTGGTCCATCGGACGAACGCGAACAACCACGCGGACATTCTCGACGGTAGAAGGTGTTAGCTCCGCGTCCTATTCGACAAGATAAATGACTATTTAGAAACAAAGCAGTTGGATCCTTGGACAAGAACAGCAGTGGCCTATTGGTATCTGCCGCGACTTAGTATTTTTAACAGACTTCAAAAAGGATGAGGTTACTCAATAAGGTAGCTAGTTAACTCTAAAAAACTGATTACCTAGTCCGTCAAATTTCCAAAAAATACAAGACACATATTTTTCCTTTTTTCAAAAATGAAAACGATACAGTGCGTTGAAACCACGTGTGACGTCACTGCATGCTACACTTTTTAGCGAGCAGTGACGTCACTAGCAACCACTCCTGATCTTTGATGCCTTTTAAATTTGTCAATGTTTATTGATTTGATAAAACAAACTATATGTATCCCATATTTTTCTATAATCTGAATGACGGTCTAAATAGAATAATTTTTTTAACCTGGAAACATCCCTATTCAACCATAAACATTTCATGGTATCTTTGGTCAAGTTTTTTTTTTTTTAACTAGTGCTTGGCTGCAATCCCGCCTGATGGTAAGCAGTGATGCAATCGTTGAGTATAAAGCGCACTAGTTTATTAAGCCTATTCACTTAAAAAACTTAGAAATAGGAAGGATAACAGCAGTTGAGCGAGGTGATGCAATGTTAAGCTCAAGACCAACACGACCAAACGATGCTGCGCTAGACGGAGATTGATCTGGAGACTCTCCACGACCAAACTCCCGACACAACAACATTTGGCGCATCGTACGCGGCACACATCGCAACACAACTGCTCAGACTCAGACCCGTCCTCCGTACGTTTTTATGTAGGTTGTAAGTTCGAAGTCGAACCCCGTCCAGGTGCTTTACTTTAAGTAATTATAATTATTAAATCACCCCTGCTCAAAACGGTGAAGGCAAACATAGTGAGGAAACTGGCTTGCTCCAGAGGCAGAAACTTGACATTTGACATCTACCAACTCGCACTGCACCTGCGTGGTAGATTACATCCCAATTCCTCTCACCGAGAGTAGGCCTGTGTCCCAGAAGGGGGGATATTATACAATATGTAAAGAAAACCCTGTCCGGCCCATAAGGATAATAAAGGTTAGGTAAACACTTGACCAAATATAATATAAAATTTTACATAATCATCATAGCAACAATACTATTGAATTTTGAAATAATCTTTTTTTCCCGGGAATTAATTCAAATTTCCCCGAAATTTGGTAATTTTTAAAAAAGTGACAACACCGTTATTATTATGAGCGAATCGCGACGCGACCACGTGCCGCGTGCCCTGCCCCCCGCCCCCCGCAGTAGGGTTGCTTACCGCACATGTATTAAGTTAGCTCTTTTTGCGAAATAATATTTATTTTTTTAGGGGGATTTTTTTTAAGTTTAACCCGTCTTTGTACCCATTAGTAGAATCAGTTATCGATACCTAACAATACCTTCACGGATCGGACAGGGTTTTCTTTACATATTGTATACTGATTATGTAGTTGTTATAGTCGTGGTGGCCTAGTGGTTAAAACACCAGCCTCTCAAGTATGAGTGCGCAGGTTCGATTCCAGGTCAGGCAAGTACCAATGTAACTTTTCTAAAGTTATACGTACTTTTTAAGTATATCTTGGACACCAATGACTGAAGGTGAAGGAAAACATCTTGAGGAAACCTGGACTTTAAGTCTGAAATCGCCAACCCGCATTGAGCAAGCGTTGTGATTACGCTCAATCCTTCTCTGTATGAGAGGAGATCTGTGCCCAGCAGTGGGACGATAAAAAGGTTGATGATGATGACGATGATGTAGTTAAATCTGTCCCCCTTATTCATAAATGTTGCTTAAAGTTAACTAGTGATTACTGATTGTTTAACCATATATTTTAGACGTTTGCATGTCACTTAACTTTAATTATTGTTTGTGAATAAACCCCTAAACAGTATGCTGTATGTGTAGCTAAAATGTATGGTTAAAGAATAGCTAATCACTAATTAACTTTAAACAATGTTTAATTTAGTCTACCCCCACCCCCCCTTTATTTTGTGATTGGCAAATCATCAAATATCATCTCTCGCTCTGGGTAAAGTTATCAATTTCGCCGACCAATGTTTCTTCAGGGCGAACAATAGGTAGGTAATATAGAAAGTAGGTACTTTAAAAGCTGACGCGGGCGTCTAAAAATATCGAATCGACAAAACGCGAGCGCTAGACACAGCCACGTTTAGTAACGCGTCAAAAAGTAGTATCTGTATGTACCTAAAAGAGTTCCGAATAGTTTGTCTACAAATCTATGGAAACTTCAAATAACCATAGATTGAAAATACCAAACAGATGGCAGAATAAATAACGAAACAGCTAATGCGTAATTTTTTATGTACCTAGACACCACTTGTAGTTGAAATGACCCTGACACGGATTAAAATATGACTCACCATCCCAACTAGCGCGACTGAAAACTATGAATACTTAGATGAAACTAATTTTAAAAAAAGAATGAAAATTTCGTCTAGGCCATAAAATTATTCAAAATCAATAAGATCGGAATTCTATGAACCCACGAAATCCCGGAAATCACATGATGTAGTACTTACGGGCATTTTTTGAATACAGGCGTCGCTCTCAGAAATACATGTAATTTGTTGCGTTGATCAGGGAAGAGCTGCGTCTTTGTTTGTCGATTATTACAAAAATCAATACTAACGACCTACTTTTTCCGTTTCAATTTCTATGACGAACGAAATAGAAATGACATGACGTCTTCTAAATGTTGCCAGTTGCATCGATATTTACTACTACTATTCTTATATGAATTACACACTTCCGGTAGATGAAGCTTAGCATTCTTAATTGCAGTATACAGATTTTTCGTTTATACCACTCTTCAAAAATTTCATTTCAATTCTATTGATTACAGTTATTTGATTGATTGTTCTATTACAAATGACATTTATAATAGAACAATCAAGTTAGTATTTCGATCCTTGACTCTTTCAGAAAAACAGTTAAACTAAGTTACCAGTAATTGTTGATTGAAAAAAGAACTATCTGGTCTAAAGGTAACAGTAATCTCAGTTGAATTATAGGCAAAAATTCTGTAAAATATAAGCTACTGTAGCAGCTGAAAGCCAACAAATTCTGTCGCCGTCGTGGCGGGCGCCGCTGAGACGGTAGCGTGAAACGCTAAGCGCCGATTTGCACGTTCACAATGTTCATTCATCGAGGAATCACACATCGAGAACGCTCGCGCCACCGCGTGGAATTCTGCAGCAGAGCCCAACTGTATTCCTATTCGTTATCATCCCACTATTGTTAAGATTAAGTTTATATACTTAAATATCCTCTTGTATGATAAATGAATATGAAATGAATGCATAGCTTGTAAGACTCACACTCATTCACAGATTTACACGATTCATTCATATTTTATATACCGCTCTTTCAGTCGCAAACAAAACATACTTCTTCCAATCATCTGAAGTTTTATTACGTGACACCTCCTTCGCGCTACACTAGTATTCAGCTGTGTCTACTTAAACTGAAAATTGATCAATACATAATACAGAAAACACATGGGCAGATTCATTGATTGGAATCGCTACCTTTTTTGTCATCATTAAGTTTAAATATTACCTCATTGTAACGAACTAGGTAGTAAATTTACATTCTACTAAAATATTTTGTTTGTAGCAATATTGAGATTTCTATGGAACATAGACATAGAGGAATACATAAAATCAAGAAGCAATTTTTGTTGAGAGTATAATTTTTAATGAATTGCTACGATTTTATTGCATGAGCAATAATAATTGTTAGACATAATTAATAAAAATATTATAGCAAGTTGGTGTGGCTATTTTATAATATGCAACATTTACCATCTAAAGAAAAAAATGCAGAGCAGAACTGGCCACCCACAAACAACAAGGAACGTCAAAGTCAAACACTGCTGATGTTTATTTTTATTAAAAAAAAGTAACATTATTTAGTTTCCTCATGGCTTATTTATTCATGATTATAAAATTAAATAAACCAGATGTTAATTAACAAGTGTTTTAAACAAAAATGTCGGCAGAATTGAAAGAAAACGGGATCCATATTGAGTCAGTTGACGTCAATGAAAAAGTGAAAGATACTCAAGAAAATGGACCAGTGGTTGAAACTATTTGTGACTCCGGGCTGGACACATTAGATTCTTCTTCTGCCGCGTGTCCAGCCTCAGATTCCGAAGTATCTCCGATTAAAAACATAACTTGCGATGATTTCCTCAACGGATCGTCGACGGAGAGTCTTTCAAATGAAAGTGGTCTTTCCAGTCCAGGGTCTGAGGACGGCGTTACTGATAATTTAACTTTAGAATTTCCGGAAAAAACTGACACTGATTTAGCCAAAGAATTGATCATAAATTGTATAGAGAGTATGAATATAAGTGAGACAAAAGTAAATAATGAACAAACTTCTGAAATGACTGGTTTTAAACAGGCAGATTATAATAATATGAATAGGCCTCTGACTACCTCGACCGTAAGCTTGAACGACCATAACTTAACAGAAAACAATGTCATCTGTAAATCCCCTTTCAGTAAAAGTGCTGAAAATATTTCAAACATATCTGGTATGAAACCAAATGAAAATGCTAGTTTAAATTCTAGCAATAAAGAGTTAAATGCTGACGAGATTCTCTCACAATTCTCCAGTCAGAAATCTAAAGCTAGTGCTGTACAGAAAATACCAGAAAATGTTGTGCATACAGATCAGAAATATGCGAGAATACCTAAAGAATTACTATCCCAAGATATAGGTAGCATAGTGAAAAATGTTCATGGTATATTTTCGTCTGTAAGCGGTAGTTTAAAAAGTGCCTACACCCACAGAACTGTATACAGCCAAAAGCCAGTTAAAAATTCAAAAAATCTACCAAACGGCAAAGTTATGAATGATATATTTGAGGATGAGAACACTGACCACAAACCTGAAGTCAGTGATAAACCAGTAGCAACTGACCGTAATGAAATAATTCCGAATTCAAACGCAGAAGCACCAATGACAACAGTACCAGAGATTGAAAGTTCAGAGCCTTATGATACCAAAAAGGATGTATTGCGGTTTCAAATAGAGACTTTGGAACGAGTATTGGCCGAGCAGAGAAAGGAGAATTTCACATTGAGGGATCGGGTGAAACAACAGTGTGATGAGTTACAGCAAAAAGATTCAACTTTCAAAGAGTTGGAGGCTAAATTAGACATGGTATGTATTTCCTTTTCTATCTACAAATATACTTAATAATAGATAATCATATGATAATGATGTTCCTGACTGATTTCGACCATGGCGACCACTTCGACTCCTAGCCGATGATTTGGCGCTCATGCGCCCGAAGATGGCTTATGTAGCCTCATATGTACTTTATTCATACCATCTGTAGCATGTACCATGTGTAGCAGTAGCCAACCCAGCTGCTGCGCAAAGAGGCGTGGGTTCGAACCCCGCGCAGTGCAAATATTTGTATATGATGATGGCCATCTTGGGTTTAAAAAATGACGTCATTTTAGTTATAAGCTCCCGGAAACCCCTTTCACAATACCCAAGTCAAAATATCATGAAACTTGATGTTGGCAACCTTGGATTTCAAAAACGACGTCATTTTCGTGATCAGCACCCCCAAAACCCCTGTTACGACACCCATGTCAAAATATCATGGAAGATGGCCATCTTGGATTTCAAAAATGATGTCGTTTTCGTGATCAGCATCCCAAAACCCTTGCAAATATTTGTATGCATCAATATTTGCACTGGTCTAGTTGTGCCTCGGAAAGCATGTTAAGCAGTTGGTCCCGGTTGCCATACAAACTTCTAATTGCAGTTGTTAAACAGGAAGGGTGAAGGAACATGGATGGGTTTTAGTCAGTAAAAGTCTGACACAGATGATTCTAAAGAAAAAAAAATATAACCAAACTAAGGAAGATCAATCGCAATCCTTCTCTGTATGAGAGAAGGCCTGTGCCCAGCAGTGGGACGGTAAAAAGGTTAATAATGAACTGAGGAGGCATGGCACTGCACACCCCCATCTTATTAAAAGTTAAACAAATATCAACTTTATTTTAGATATTCAATATCAACGTTATTTCATTTTTGGGGTTTTCAGAACATGAACTGGAATCTTTCAAAACATGTATGAACTCTCCTAATTACTAATCAAATTATAAACTTGGGGACTTATACAAGATCATGCGTCGATTTGGCCTACACACTACACTACAACTACCTAATATTTCAGGTAGATGTGCTTGTGTAATTTGTAAGACAAAATAGCAGGGGATGATTCGATCCTAAAAAACTGACTTGCCCCCCCAGGCCAGAAGCTGATTACGTCCATGTAAGAGCCTATTCACTATAGCCTCTAATTTTGTTGCAGTCCTACATTCCACTAACATTATCCTGCAATAAACTATCCTTTTTGACGTGAGAACGTCTTATAATTCGATGTAGCCATCTGCACTCGCGAAAAGTCATGACTCATGCGGCGTTACCCCGTTCCATTTAAGGCTTGATGTGCAAGCGAGAACGCGGAACGAGCGACAAAGAGGCACAATCGGCCTCCGCGTTCAGCAGCGTTCGACATCTGTCTCTCTCCTACTTGAGTGAGCGATGCGTCCGCGTGGACAGCTGCTATACAATAATACATTTACATGTTTTCGTCAAGTATGAAATGCAGTGAAAAGTGAATGTGGTGTCAATTGTTTATAGCAACGGTAATTGCAGCGATAATGATTTGAAGAATGCAACCATTCCAACAGTATTTTCTAATGACCTGGTTTCGTTCAACTATCGTCAGTGAACCCACTTTACAGTTAACCATTTTTTTATACAAACCTTGATTCTCAGATGGGCAAACGTGTGGACCACGCGGAACGTGAAAAAGACGCTGCAGTGATGCGGTACGCGAGCGTTGAATGTGCTGCCATTGAAGCTAAACGAACGGCTGAGAATGCAGCCAAGGCTGAGAAGGCCGCTCAGCTGGAGGTGGAACTCTTGAATGGGAAGCTTAGGTCGGCACATGCGGAGAAGCAGAGGATCTGTCAGATGTATGATGATAAGGTGGGTTAAAAATGCTTTTGAATTAAGGATTGCGAAGTGCGATGACAACGATGGTACAGTCGATAGTAGGCGATGACAAGTACAACGTAGCTGATGTTGCACCGAAGTCTTTACTTATGTCCACGAAGTACGTGTTGCCCATACACAACAACACTAGAGAAGTTATACGTAGTACTCAGAGTTCTCGTTACAGTTGTCGCTGTAGATGTTCTCAAAGATTGCTTCTTTATCGCTTGTTTCGTATCGATAGTCAAATGCAGACTGACTCTGCGTTAGCGTTGCGGCGCTTTATATAGGTCAGCCGATTGAACATTTCAGATCTGTCTAGTAGTAATAATAATAGGCATAATTACGAGTACGTTTAGCAGGTACCTATAGGTAATTCACCGGAGACGAGTTTCTAGTAATTTCGATGTCGACACTGTTGACAATATCGATGAAACCTGTACCATTCGATAGGCCATCCTAGGTCTAGCAATGCGTTTTTATATCTTACCTCTACAATGCCTAGGGCTCAAGATATAGGGCTTAAAAGTTATGTACTGCATGTCACGCAATATTGAACCTTATGCCATTGATATAAGATGCATTCGTAACGTTCATAAATTTATTGTATCATAAAGTTTTACAGGCGTCTCGGGGTCTTTGCTAGCGTGAGGGGGTGTCGCCTCATCCACTAGCACGTCACCCCCCGTATCCAAGAAGTGGCACCTCTTTTAACCATTCTTTTTTGTATTTATACAGTGCCATGAACTTATGAACAGTGAGCGAGAACTAGCAAAGTTACGAGAAGATATGCGAGAATTAGAGGGACGCCTAAAATGGACACAGAGCAAGCTCCGCGTTGAGATGGATGCTTATAAGGTAAGAGAAGTGTTTAACCGCAATCCCGCCTGATGGTAAGCACTGATGTAATCGTTGTTGGTAAAGCACGCTAGTTTATTAAGCGCCTATTCACTCAAAAAAACTGAATAAATGGCAAGGAAGACGGCAGTTAAGCGAGGTGATGCAATGTTAAATCCAACAACACGACCAACGATGCTGCGCCAGAGGGAGATTGATCTGGAGACCCTCCACGACCAAACTCCCGACACAACAACATTTGGCGAATCGTAACCGGCACACATTGCAACACAACTGCTCAGACCCGTCTTCCGTACGGCTTCACCAGACATCATGCCGAAACATGACGAATCGACTTTATCTGGTGGGTGGTAACTTCTGCCGGCAGCCGATGTTATGGCCTACCACCGAGAAAAAAAAAACCCTGTACCATTAACTAAAATATACCTTATTCCAATAACGTTAAGATCTCCATTCTCCAAGAATTGGTATAACTAATTTAATAAATAATAATGCATATACATACATGTTAAGTTATAAATTCAGTGTATGATTCTTTCTTTCTTTATTTGTTGGCTTCGCACGGTTGTGCATTTAGCCAATGTCACGTAATGAATTATTCATGTCGAAAAAGAAGGCCGCGTGACCCGTCTTACGAGGGAGGTTTGGGACAAAGTCATGATGTGGCCACTATGCTGCGACATTTCACTGTTCTTTATGAATTATTTACTAAATGCACTTTTTGCTACATAAATCACGCACTTTTATTTAGTAAACAATACTATAAATGATTTTATCTACTCTCATATCAAAAAAATATAAAACCAAAAAGGAGTTTATATTGACGTACTTTACCAATAATATATCGAAAGAAAATTAAAAAATTAAATTATAACATTATTTCTCTAAGAAAATAATGTTATAATAAAAAAAAATTTCATTACGGTACAAACCATAGACAGCCATTGATATAATATTAAACTAAGGTAGATAAGTCACTAGCGCATTGAACTTGAAGCGTACAAAATATCATATCTGTTTAATATTATATCAATGTAGACAGTACTATTTCATTTTTTATCTGTGGCTACGCGCGTTTTGGTGCATGCGCTGTGATGCAGGGTGCAGTAGTGTTAACAGTTTGTATATTACAATTATGAAACTGAATAAATGGAATTGTGTTGCGTTGGCGTTAGACGCACTGAGATTAGATAAAGTAGTGTATGAAACTGTACATAATTAGGTATTACACACTCGTGTGATACTATTAAAAAACTCGCTTCGCTCGTTTTTTAAACTCACACACGTGCTTAATACCCCTCATTATGTAGCAGTATCATAAACTACTATTAAAAGTCCAATGAAAAACGAGCGTGCCACTCAGCTTGACTTTTCCGCCAAAACTCCTGTATTATGATTATAACATAATATTCTAATGGGGGTGTTTGAGGGTGTGCGTTGGTGTTGTATAAATATTAGTTTGATTCGTGTTTATAATTTTTATAGGACGCTTCAGAACGGGCCGAGAAGTTAACGCAGCAGGTGACGGAATTAGAGGCGGCTAAAGAAGCTGCTACAGCCAACGCTACAGACTCTGCGAGAGCCAAACAACTCGGTAAGTTATTGTTGTTTTGTTAAGCAGTCATCCATGGTTGCGGGTTGGTTAAAAAAGAAACCGTGGCCCTGGTGCACAGGCCTGTAAAGGAACCCGGGTGGGTTTTAGTTAGTAAAAGTCTGACACGCCCTTCCGCTCCGCCCAGAGCGGGAGAGGTCTTTTGATGATTTCCAATCTTTCTTCTTCTTCATCAGCCTATTTACGTCCCCATTGCAAGGGCACTGGCTCCATCAATAACATGAGAGGCAAACGCTACGTTCGGATAGTTGGGGTGTCCCATAACGATCTGCACGAAGCGTTTTGCCTCGTCTTTTATACCGCGTTCATCAAAGGACTGGAAAAATTTGCCATATTTCTATTCAATATATAATTTCATAATTTAGGCGTATTTCCGTCGGACTACAATTTAAGTGTCCTTATAAACTAGCTAGTATAGTGAATAGGCTCTCAATAAACTAGCGCGCTTTACGATCAACGATTGCGCCACTGCTTACCACCAGGCGGGATTGCAGCACTAGTTTGTAATTTACAAAAATTAAAATAAAATCCCATACAGATTGATGTTTTTTTTAATATAGAAGCGGAACTGAAAGAAAGCCAGGCAGCGTTGATACTGTGTCGCCATGAACGAGACGAGTTAGAACGACGGCTGACAACTTGTACACAGCAACTAGACTCTTGTACGCGGGAGAGAGACACAGCTACCGCCGCTCTCGCTCGCTCTACCGCTGAGGTATGTGACGTCATCAACATACAAGAAAAGTCATTCTTTTGCCGTTTTTTCACTCCATATTAATAACTGCAATAGGTAGACGTTTGAAATTATTCACAGATCATGTAATTATGTTGCCGGTTTAATAATTAATACTAAAAACTGAATTACGACAGCCTCCGTGGCGTAGCGGTAGCGAACGCGGCCGCTGCGCAAGGAGGCGTGGGTTCGATCCCCGCGCAGAGCAAATATTTGTATATGATAACGGACATCTTGGATTTCAAAAATGACATCATTTTCGTGATCAGCACCCCAAAACCCCTGGTACGACACCCAAGTCAAAATATCATAATAATGGTGTCGGCCATCTTGGCTTTCAAAAATGACGTCATTTTCGTAATCTGCACCCCCAAAACCCCTGTCACGACACCCATGTCGAAATATCATAAAATTGGTGTCGGCCGCGTTGTAACGAACTATTTCGTATTTTTTTCGTATTTTATTTGCTTTAAATGCATAAAATGAGGGTTCTTTATGCCATTTACATGAGTTTTAATAAAAATAATAACAATTGATATATCCAAAAACACAAAAATATGTTTGCCTTTTTGTATCTCGCGTCACATATTGTGAAACGATCCGGATTGGCTAATGTCACGATGACGTCATACGCGCATCAGCACTTGTTGTTGTTCTGTGTTCTCAGGTGTTTTATCGATGTATTTGTACAACCCGGTACAGCACACCACTTGTAAACCATTTTATTAGATAAACAACAACAAATAACAGATAAATACAAACACCACTGCAGAATCGAAAATCGTTTATAATGCTTGTGACGTCACTTACAAGGCGCAACGCCATATTGCTGAATAAAGCGTTTTGGCGGCTTATTTGAATTTTTATTTGCATGTTTCTTACGAAATACGTATTTAAAATGAAAAAAAAAAACTTTCGGTGAACTTCTTAACCGCAACCAAGTAATTCAAGATAGAAATTATAAATCAGTTAAATAGCCTATTCTATATCTCATAGAAGACCTATTTCAGAGTGAAAATTAATCGCATGTTTAGAACATCGCGACAATCATTAACTTGTCAAATGTGTAGAACTGAGCTCACGCCGTGCAATATGCATGCTCTCTTTGAAAATCGATAAATTAATTGTTATCAAATCAAATCAAAGCATTTATTTCAAATAAACCAGTTACAGGCACTTTTGGATTGTCAGAAGGTCGGTCAGTCAATAAGATGAAGCTAGTCGCCCATTCCAAAGAGTAGGTACCTATGGAGAAGAACGGGCAAGAAACTCCATGGACACTCTTTTATCAATAGTTATTTATGCCACTGTCAAGCAATGACAGCTGTTGTAATAAGGTGATGGTATTGCCACGCGAGTTTGTGTGAAGCGAAGCTGAGTGGCACAATAGATCAGCATGAGTATTACAATAGCTGTTGGCGACAGTGCCATACAAAATTTTTCTACGACCTTGAAATAAATACAGATAAAAGTTAACAATGGTGCGAAAATAGCACAGCGCGCCCAATTATGTTATAATACCACAAATGAAAAGCATAGGCAATTTATCCATACAGCCTAATAACATGCGATGTTTAGTCGGGACGCAAATATGCGCGCTTTTTGGCACAATCATATGTTGATTTTTTCATGCCATAGCCACTAAAAAAATTAAAAAGTTTCATTGTATGTAGTACGGTTTACCTGTATGGAAATGGTCATTGTAACACGACTTGGCAGGAATGAGTACTCCTGACATATGACTTAAGGTTATGTATTAAGCAAATTACCAAATGGTTGTAGAAAAAACATGTTGTCGCACGCACACAAACACCGTGCCGAAGACTGCCGAATTGAAACGACGTTAGACGATGCACGGCTTTCAACACCGCACCGCTGTGATGTTCGGAGTGGGGGGTGTTAGGTTATTTTCGTTACGGAATTTCTGGATTCGAAATATACAACGTGTAACATAAAGGGTATATACATAACATGGCATCTTTACATGATATCAAACGATGTTGGAAGGGTTTTTTAATCCTATCTTTATGTTAGGAAGGTATGAGGAAAAACACTGCCTGTGATAGGCTACTATCATACTAGTCGCACAGAGATATTGAAGACATTTATCGGATTTTGGCAAGTAACGTGACGGGTAACGAGTAGTTATTAACGTATGTAGTGTGCTGCCACGTTTGTTATGATTTGATTTTAAGAAACACACGAAACCGATAATTTGGTACCAATTTTTTGAGTATTTTATTTTGAGTTGAAACCCTTCCGATATCGTTTGATATCATCTAAAGATGCCATGCCCTTGGTATGTATATACCCTTTTTGTTACACGTTGTATATCGATTAAAAAAGTAGCCAACCCTAACATAGTGGAGGATGATGAATAATTGAGATGTTTGTCAGGTGGAACAGCTAAAGAAGAGTAACCTGTGTTTGGAAGAAGAGGCTGCAGAGTTGGCAGCGTTGCGGGCGAAAGCAGCTCTTGCTGATACCCTCAGTGCTCAGTTGCAGAGGTATGTGTTCCTTAATATTGTAATTAAGATTAATTCCGTTATTCTCCCCGTCCCCCCGCCTGATGGTAAGCCATGATGCATTGGAAAAGCCGGCTAGTTTAGGTATTAAGAGCATATTCACTCAAAAAAAGCTAAGTGAATAGGAAGGAAGACGGCAATCGAGCGAGGTGATGTAAAGTTAAACTCAACAACACGACCAACGATTTTGCGCCAGAGGGCGATTGGATCTGGAGGCCCTCCACGATCAACCTCCCGACACAACTGCTTTTGGCGCAAACGTTGATGGTAAAGCGCACTGTTGTAGTCGCATCACTTCTTACCATCAGGCGGGATTGCAGTCACGCTCTAGTTTATAATTATTAAAAAAAATGTATTTTCTCTTAATTAACAGAGAAACAGAGCGAGCATCACAAGCAGAAGAAGCGTTGTCAGTCGAGCGAGCTGTCGCCGAGACTTGTGGCCGAAGAGAGGCCGCTGCACTGGAACACGCGGCGAAGCTGACGGCAAATCACGTCGCGGTCAGTGCCGCCGCCAACCGGGCCGAGGCAGAGGTATGTCATAGTAGTAATGAGATGTTGGAGCACCGGCCAAGCTCATCATCATGGTAGTCCATCCACCAGAAAGTCTTGCCGCCAAGCAATTCGTCGTGTTCCGCATGATGTCTGGTGAAGCCGTACGGAGGACGGGTCTGAGCAGTTGCGTTGCGATGTGCGCCGAGTACGATGCGCCAAATGTTGTTGTGTCGGGAGTTTGGTCTCCACATCAATCTCCCTCTGGCGCAGCATCGTTGGTCGTATTGTTGGGTTTAACACCACATCACCTCGCTCAACTGCCGTCTTCTTTCCTATTCATTCAGTTTATTTTGAGTGAATAGCCTCTTAATAAACTAGCGCACTTTACCATCAACGATTGCATCACTGCTTACCATCAGGTGGGATTGCTGTCAAGCACTAGTTTATAGTTATTAAAAAAAAAGGTCTTTTTTGCAAGTGTAGTACTGCTTTGCCAATACATTAGGATATTCCCTACTGTCACAGTATGTAGGGTACGCCTTCCACGATCCCCGACCGGTCTTCCCATGGGGGGAGGAGGGGGGGGGGGGGGATGAACGCGTCCTAAGGAACACAACTTAGCTGCAAAAGTCTAAACAGGTTAAATTAAATCAAAGCATTTATTTCAAATAAACCAGTTACAGGCACTTTTGAATTGTCAGAAGGTCGGTCAGTCAATAAGATGAAGCTAGTCGCCCATTCCAAAGAGTAGGTACCTATGGAGAAGAACGGGCAAGAAACTCCATGGACACTCTTTTAAATTGTCAAGTTATTGATACAAATATTTGATTACATCATTCGTTTTGAAATCAACCGTGTGAGAACGATGCAGAAATATATTGTACGCTGAGAGCGTCCATTATGGAAAACACACAAAAAGAAGACTAACCGAACAAATAGATGCTTTATAGCAAGTACATTGTGATCACACGTGTGCCATGCAATTATACAATACTAAGAAATTGAATCTACACAATGCTAAGATAGTTTTGTCCAAGGTTCAGCAGCTCCAACAGTGTTCCCGAATACTAAGTTTAGCTCCTGTGTAGCTGTACAAGTGCCGAACACCCCTGTCAGCGATACAATTCCGTAACGTACAATATGCTTGGCTACATAGTGTGTACTGGCTTTGAGTAAAAAAAACAAACAATTACAAATTGAAACTGCAAAAGGAAAAATCAAAGAACAATCAGTGTAAGTATAGAAATCGGACGCAGCTCAAGCCCAAGCCTTTTTGTCCTCAATATAATCCTTAACGCTATAAAATGCTTACTGACACAACTTACGTTTAACGAAGGATTTGAATTTTCAGGCTCAGATCTTGAACCACCAAAATTTTGTTACAAAAAGCACCTCCCGTTAGCTTCCTACCGATGACATCAACTTGTAACTTCACATTATAGGCGCGGGCTCTGGGTGCTGACAACGCATCGCTTCGAGAACGGGTTGCCACGCTCGAAGGAGAGTGCACTCGACTACATGCCGCCTTAGCCGAGGAGACTGATAGGAGGAATAAGGAGAATAGGGTGCTCGCTAGAAAGGTACGTTTTATTTGTAAACGCTGAATGTACTTTTGGTAATGTAATTTTTTCATGGCTAACGTTATCTGATGTTGTGTGTGAATTTTTGAAGATGATTTGAGTTGACAGCCTCCGTGGCGTAGCGGTAGCGAACGTGGCCGCTGCGCAAGAAGGCGCGGATTCAATCCCCGCGCAGTGCAAATATTTGTATGCATGAATATGAATATTTGCACTGGTCTGGTCGTGCCTCGGAAAGCACATTAAGCCGCTGATCTCGGTTGCCATACGAACATCTAGTGGCAGTCGTTACGGTTTGTTGGAGGCCTCAAAAGTCCAACAATTGGTCTAACTGCAATGCTTCGATGTCGCCTTCGGGTTGTGGAGGTCAAACGGCAGTCGCTTCACGGAAAATGTCGAACTTTAGCCTAAATCAGCAGTTGGACTGGTAAAGCGGACCCCAAACTCAAAAGCTGAAAAGCTTCGGATGCGATTGGGATTAACCTGTTGAACGCCAATCACTTCTATACAAGTTCGAGATTTTCGTGCCCTCAGCGCCACTACTTGATTAGAAGTAATCACAGTATAAAATAAATTTACGACTTTTACAAGACCTTTTATTTTGCTTTTATGGAAATTTGCCCTGTTATCAACCATATTTTTAACTTTTTCACGCATAATAAATTCTTATTTGTTTAATTTTCAATAGAAACAAAAACGCCAGAAAATATTTTAATGCCCCCAGCGCCAATTACTTCATATCAAGTGAGCCAGTGATGGGACACGACGAAGACCTCGCTATATTTCATCTCGTCGAAATGATCATAAATACTATTATTGCAAGAAAATGACGTAAATATATAATATTTTATAAATATTGTACACTTTAAACGAGGTTTTATTCACCTTAATCAAGAATTAATAGGTTTTCTAATCATTGTCGATAGTGAAACCCCGTTTGAAAAACCCATCCCTACAAAGTTAGTTAGTTAGCGGTCCGTACGCGCCACCGACAAGTATAGAAGGAAATCAGTGACGTCATAAGCGGACGGGTATCAAGGTCATAGTGACCTTGTGCATTTTAGTGTAGTGCAATGTTTACATCTTGAGTTGGCGCACGTGTCCTTATAAAAAAAATTGTGACTGTGAATATGGCGAATTATTGCGAGTTGTTCAAGTCTGAATCAGAATTTTGAAATAGTTCGTCGTCTTGACATTCCGTTAAGTCGTCAACTTCCGTTTCAGGAATTTTCTTCAGTTTTCTATTAGTTTCTACAAACCAGAAAAATAATTGCGTATTTAGCGACACCATTAAAAAAAAGGTCTTGTGTAAAACAGACACTTACCCTCCATTTTATTTTATTTTTTAAAACGTAGAAAACCACGTATTTAGCTTCTATTAATTGTATTTGTTGTAAGTAAACGAAATAAATTATGCAGGAATCGGTTGAGTTTATGCACGTGTAACTCGACCACAGTGAATATAAAATATATAAGTACCATAGAAATCTAGACATCCCTAGAACAGAAAGGATTTTGACGTGCCTCGAGCGCCAACTACTTGATATGAAGTAGAAGGATTACATTTGGAAATAAATAGGGATGTGCCTTGTAGAACACACGTCTAATAAATTTAAAATTCTTTTCTTTATTGTGGGGAATATATCCAGGTTTTCATATTGTTTTTTTTTTATGAAATAAAATAAAGTATGAAATTACGATTACAGTTTTTATTTAGCTTCGTAAATTGGTGAATAAACATTATTTTATATGTATAATATTATTTGTCGATAGGACACTAATCCCATCCCTACGTTTTACTATACATACGTTATACATTTGTAGTGTGGCGCAGGAGGACACATCGCGTATTATATAGATGGGCGTTCAAAAGGTTAGCGCTGAGATGATGATTATGACGATTTGAGATGATGATATGTACAGACGAGACCACATCAAGCTACTACAGTCTGCCAGATTTCTTTATTACATTTTCAACTTTATCTCTAAAGCATTAAGGCTCAAGGTTGATTGGGAATATTTGACAGTTTCGTGTAGCTTGACCTGCTGTCGTCCGTACATACAAGATAATATTCGAAGCGTTGGTGACTCAGTAGTACGGCTGTGACGAAGGAATTTGTAGGTCGTAGATTCGAACCCAGAGAGGAATTTATAAAAAAACGCCCCCTCATTAAGAATAGCTCCTTTATCGTGGGTGTGTTTTTAAAATACATACAGTCAGACCCGGAACAATTAATTGTAGGCCATACAGATATTTATTCCGTGTAGGAATCGAACCCGCAGCACAGCAGTCTTTCGCTCAGCCAGTGCGCTAATCGTGTCGTCGATCTAAATATTATACATGGGAAGGTTTGTGAGGAGTATGGATGGATGGATGTTTGTTACTCTATCACGCCTAAACTACTGAACGGATTTAGATGAAATTTGGCACAAATATAGCTTAAAACCAGGAATCCATACTAATATTATAAATGCGAAAGTAACTCTGTCTGTCTGTCTGTCGGTCTGTCTGTCTGTCTGTTACGCTTTCCCGCTTAAACCTCTCAACCAATATTGATGAAATTTGGCACAGACAATCTTTAAACCCTGAGAAAGAACATAGGCTACCTTTTATCCCGGAAAAAAATGATGTTCCCGAGGGAAATCTAAAAAGCGCGATATAACCGAACTCCACGCGGGCGAAGCCACGGGCGGAAAGCTAGTAACACATAAAATGCTTTTATCCGGATATTCCCACGGGGTTCAAACCTACGCGGGTGGAACTGCGGGGCGCAACTAGTAATTAATAATTCTTTTTTAGGTGGCAGAGTTAACAGAAGAAGTATCAGAAGCGAACAAGAAGTTGGAGTGGGAGAAGGGGGAGAATGGTGTTCTCAAGAAGAAACATACTAGTGCCATAAAGGTAAACTTCATCATCATCAACCTTTTACAGTCCCACTGCTGGGCACAGGTCTCCTCTCATACAGAGAAGGATTGAGCGTAATCACCACGCTTGCTCAATGCGAGTTGGCGATTGCAGACTTATAAAGTCCAGGTTTCCTCAAGATGTACATACAAGGTAGACATACTTCTTTATTTTATTAAAAAAAAAAAACATTTTGGCTCTGGAACACTTGAACACAACTCCGTAACCGTAACCGAAATTAGGCTACTTTTCATCCCGGAAAAATTGATATACCCGAGGGAAATCTAAAAAGCGCGGTATAACCGAATTCCACGCGGTCAAAGCCGCGGGCGGAAAGCTAGTATAAAATAATATCCATAACCGTAACCGAATCTGAAGAAAAGTTCGGATATTATCGGATAGGGGTGGAGCCTAATTGCGACACGTTATGACAACAGGTTGTTTTGATCATACGGGCAGCGGTCAACAGACGCGCGCATTGTTTGTTTTCGTCTGTTGTCGGCTTATACGTAACCGAAATTATCCGAAACTAACGCATACTCCGAAATAATTTCATACCCGTATCCGGTATAATAATCATTTCTATATCCGTATCCAGTCCCTACCCCAAATTTCATATCCATAACATCAAATCAAATCATTTATTTCAAATAAACCAGTTATAGGCATTTTTGAATTGTCAGAAGGTCGGTCAGTCAGTGAGGGGAAGCTAGTCGCCCATTCCAAAGAGTAGGTACCTATGGAGAAGAACGGGCAAGAAACTCCATGGACACTCTCTTAAATTTTTAAGCTATTGTTACAAATATTTGATTACATCATTCATGTTGAAATCAACCGTGTGAGAACGATGCAGAAATATATTGTACGCTGAGAGCGTCCATTATGAAAAACACACAAAAATCAATTCAGAAATTAAAATACGCCGTGGCAGCTAAGAGATGACCAGTCCCCTCTGACGGCGTCTGTTCACGAACATGACGTATGGATCAGCATCTTTCAGCTTAACCATATTGAAGGGAACCTAATGACCCAACACACACGCCACCATCAGCGAGACATTTGAGTGAGCATGACATACTCTCAACAGCCAGAGCCTAACCATAACATCACTGCTATCAACACTAGGCCCGCGTAGTAAAGACAAGAAAGGAAAAAACCTTTTATTTGCATTAAATATGAAGCAAATAAAATACAAAAATAATATACAACGTATTTTTTTGTATATACCAAACCTGAAACACGTGTCCAGTATTTTTAAGTAAGAAATCTATGTACAAAATTTCAAAAAGATATCGTGAAAAACCACAGAGTTATGAGCTTGTTGTTCTCCTAGCTGGTTGTCCCAACAAAAATATGGTCAACGCACCGCTCGCCCGGCCCGGTCCACGCGCCTAGTACTATGATCTACCGTCAGCTGTGTTGTGCGCGCGGTAACCACACTGCAAACAACTTCCAAATGTATTTGGGAAAAAATATAACATGGTATAAAAATGATTGGAATCGATTCAGTTGCTTATTCTGAACAAATTGTATTCAGGTTTTGTATAAAGTAAAAATAAGGTTTGATAAGAAATGTTATGTTATGAATTACGGCTCATTCGCTCTTACCCAGAGGTGGCCTATGGCCTGTGGGAATCCACATTAACACCTACAATGCAGAGAAACCCGTGAGACAACATACCAACATCGCAAGACAGGACGCACTGAGCGTGAGTGTAGTAATCGCAACGCCCCCGCAAGGGGGCGTGGCGAGCGACGCCTAGGGCTTTGGCCCCTTGGTCGCGGAGTCTAAAATTTATCGGTCCGCTTCTGCGGACCCCTCACTATATTTGGCTAACAATGGCCTGTGAGCCTTATGACGTGCGTGAGTTGCGCACGTCTGTGAATGGTTGCGATGTGTATTTCTGTAGGCGCGCCACAGGACCCACTCACGGCCTGCTTTCTTCACGACACCCCGGCGGTCAGTCCCCGCCAGGTGAGACCCCCAGTTGCCCTGAGGGAAGCCCAGCGGAGGACGACCAGCGACAGGTGGTGCCGACTCGACGCTCCTACAGAATAAGGGTGTAATTACCCCCGCCCGTCCGGTCACCAACTATGTACGGATTCCTTTCGGGCTAAGGGGTAGTCATGTGTGAATATGGGCGGCATTGTGTTGTATTTGTAACACCGCCCAGTGTCGACGCGTACCGCTGCCCGCGCTGCGCATACGCTTATGAGTATAGCGTCTGTGGAGTTAAGTGACTGTTCGCCGCGCAACTCGCCTATAATAACCTAGCACGAGCTACGCGACGAGTGTTTGTATGTAAATGTAGGAGTTCAGTGTGCAGGTGGGCTGCGTGTAGCCTGGTGCAGCTCACCTGGGAGGAGTCCAGTCCGGTGCGATGGGGTCGTCGTCCGCTGTCAGGTCGCGGGGTAGGGGCTTCGCGTCCCGGGGACGCGCGTGCCAGGGCGCCAGATGCTTGACGTGGGGCCAAGCAGAAGCGTCGGCACGCGCGAACATCCGTTTGGCGAGTTGCCGCACGAATTCGTCCAGGCTCTCAACCCGGAGGTCGCGATGGATGACGTCATTCCTCACGAAACGAGGGGCGTCAACTGAGCGTGAGTGCCGGTGACCAACACCTTTATACTGTGCGCCGATCCGCCGAAATTAAGACGAAGAAATTACTGTTCTCTCATTGGTCAATTGTAAATGATATTGTTTAGTGTAGCAACAATTGTAATGTCACATAATATTACTTAAGCTAGGGTTTGGTATGAATAAATAATAATTACTTCTTCCTATTTAATTACTTAATCCACAACAGGCCTAAGAGAGGAAATGATATAAGCTGATAATAAGGATATTTCTTGGGTAAAAAAAAAAATGATTCTATTAGTTCGTCATTCAGATTATAGAAAAATATTGGACACGTATATTTTGTTTTATCAAATCAATATAAATTAACAAATATAAAAGGCATCAAAGATCAGGAGTGGTTGCTGGTGACGTCACTGGCCGCTAAAAAGTGGAGCGTGCAGTGACGTCACACGAGTTTTCAACGCACTGTGTCGTCTTCATTTCTTGTTTATATGAAAAAAGAAAAAAATACGTGTCTAGTATTTTTTGGAAATCTGACTGAGGAACTAATTAGTTTTTTTAGTCAAATACCCTATTGATGCTATATGATATTATGTATTTACTTACAGGAATTGAACCGCGAGCTACAGCGCGCTATGAAGCGCTGTGAGCAGCTTGAAGCGAAGTTACCGCAACAACTAGCGTCCGCTACGAGAACTGGTAAGTACCAGCAGAGTCATTACGTAACACTCAGAAGTTACCACCCACCAGACAAAGTCTTGCCGCCAAGCGATTCGGCACGTCTGGTGCAGCCGTACGGAGGACGGGTCTGAGCAGTTGTGTTTATTTATTTATTTAAGGTTCGCCAACAGTTGCTACAGATATTTCACACATTATAAATTATTAATTTAAATCTAACTGCACAACCAATTACAAGCAAACACCACATGCTAAGTGCTCTTTATAAGTATTTTAACCAACACACTAATAACAGCCAACAAATGTGGATATTGAGTCAGCGTGGACGTCAACCAGGTCGCTGCGTTCGTTTATCAGTTTGCACATGCGAGGTACAGGTGAATTAGCACCAGACACTGTATGGCGAAGAGGTGGAGTTAAGGGTGTTATGGGTTTACGAGGTGGTCTACGCGGTACTCTAAAGTGGAACCTACGTACCAATTGTGGGCAGTCAATGGCGTTATTAAGCAGTTTATATGCAAATCTCAAATCCAAGACTTTCCTTCGAGCTTCCAGGGTACTCATTTTGTAGCAACCCAACTTGTTAAGGTAGGGGAGATATTTGAATTGCCTTCCTTTAGAGTACCCAAGGTATCGGATAAACCTTTTTTGGACTCTTTCTATTCGCAGCGAGTGGGTTGCGTAGTGGGGTCTCCATATCACACTGCAATATTCTAGAATGCTTCTTACTAGGCTATTGTAGAGAACTAATTTAGTATGTGGACTTTGAAATACCTTCCCATTACGAATGACAAATCCAAGCATTCGTTGGGATCGACTGATTATGTTCTCAATATGTGGTACAAATGTTAACTTAGAATCCATGATAACTCCCAGATCTCGCACTACATCCACCTCGCATAATGTGCTGTGTTGCGATGTGTGCCGGGTACGATGCGCCAAATGTTGTTGTGTCGGGAGTTTGGTCGTGGAGGGTCAACCATTGCATCACTGCTTACCACTAAGCGGGATTGCGATCAAGAACTAGTCTATAATTATAAAAAAAAAACCACACTGACAGTAGCAATGGGTTTCATTTTGCCAGTTCATAACTTGAATGTTGGGCTACGAAAGGGATGAATGAAAGGCAATTGCATGCAGCCGAGATGAGAATGCTAAGAGGGATGTGTGGTGTTATACGAATGGATAGAATAACAAATGAGTACATAAGAGGAAGTCTGAAAGTGGCACCGGTAGCTGAAAAGTTGTGTGGAAATCGGTTGTCATGGTACGGGCATGTGTTACGGAGAAATGAGGAGAATGTCGTGAGGAGAGTTTTAATTATGAATGTTGATGGCTATAAGAGTAGGGGAAGACCAAAGAAACGATGGATGGAATGTGTGAAGGATGATATGGCTAAGAAGGGGGTGACTGCCGAGATGGCTTCTGATAGGGATGTATGGATGAAAAAAGACATGTTGCGCCGACCCCAAATAAATTGGGATAAGGGCAGGAGAATGATGATGATAACATTCATTGCTGCCCCCTGGTGCTTGACCGCAATCCCGCCTGATGTTAAGCAGTGGTGCAATCGTTGATGGTAAAGCGCGCTAGTTTATTAAGAGCCTATTGACTCTCACCTTTTAATCAGTCATTGATGTCCGAGATATACTTAGAAAGTACATATAACTTAGAAAAGTTACATTGGTACTTGCCTGACTTGGAATCGAACCCGCGCACTCATACTTGAGAGGCTGGTGTTTTAACCACTAGGCCACCACCTCCTACTCTTTAACGATATGATATTTTTAGGATCAGGATAGAGATTTAAATAAAGAAAAGTACAACACAAATCAGAAACCATGATTTATAATCAATAACTCAATTTTATAACCTTAAAATGACTCTTAACACAAACAGCCATCAGTTTAACACCATTTACAGCGAAATATCAACAAAATAACCGACTTACTGCAAATTGCACCGACCACCAATTCAACCACCTTACCGTCCAAGAGCTCAGTAGGAAAAGGACCTGTCAATCAGACAGCCGTCTATTTATAATAGATAGGCGTAGATATAGTAGACGTGGGCATAGACAAAGTAGGTGCGAGTTGCTATAAGTCTTCAAACTCCTTTCTGCTAAGAATATTATTATTACAGGGTCAGTATCATCTCTGAGTAGCGGTGAAAGTGCACCTCATGAAGACCGACTTCAAAATGGACACAGTGATGCTCTACCAGAGATACAGGTAATTTATTTGTACAAGGGTTATTTTTGTATAATTATGCAAAACCCGAAACAGTCCAGATCCAGTCATCATCATCATCCCAGCGTTAATCCCAGTCGCA
This sequence comes from Sesamia nonagrioides, assembly GCA_017933935.1. NCBI lineage: Eukaryota > Metazoa > Arthropoda > Insecta > Lepidoptera > Noctuidae > Sesamia > Sesamia nonagrioides. The sequence goes on along the minus strand of JADWQK010001039.1, from coordinate 59,056 downwards.
TCCGAAGCCTTTACAGCTTTGGAGTCTGGGATCCGCTTTACCAGTCCTACTGCTGATATGGCTAAACTTCGACATTTTCCGTGAAGCGACTGCCGTCTGACCTCCACAACCCGAAGGCGACATCGAAGCATTACAGTTAGACCAATTGTTGGATTTTTGAGGGCTCCAACAACCCGTAACGACTGCCAGTCCAGATCCAGTATTTTTATGTAAAGAATCTATGTACAAAATTTTAAAAAGATATCATGAAACACCACAAAGTTATGAGCTTGTTTATGGACCTGCCCCCTAATCGGCGAACACATTTTTGTCATATGATTGCGACTAGTTGGCATCAGTTGGGATCGTTCGGACCGCCTATTGGTCCGTTTGGTCTCAACGATCCCAACTAGTCGCAATTATTTGACAAAAGTGTGTTCGCCGATTAGGGGGCTGGTTGTCCCAATAAAAATACGGTCAAATGTACCGCTCGCCCGCCCGCTTCACTGTGTCCCTAGTACTATGATCTGCCGTGAACTGTGTTGTGCCCTCGGTAACCATACAGTAACAATTTCTAAATGGACGTAGTTGTGCAAAATGGATCCAACCCACAAAAACGGTTTTTTAAGTTACTGTCATAAATTTCTAAAATCTGCAAATCAACTTTAGTATATCCAAAAAATATCAAAGCAGCAAAAAAGTACAGGAAAATACTTATTATTTAAAAGGAAATTTAAATCTACTATCATGTTATTATTTATTTATTTAATTAAGGTTCGCCAACAGTTGCTAGAGATATTTCACACATTATAAATACATACAAATTAATAACTTAAATCTAACTGCACAACCAATTACAGGCAAACACCACATGCTAAGTGCTCTTTGTAAGTTTTTTAACTAACACACTAATAACGGCTGACAAATGTGGATATTGAGTCAGCGTGGACGTCAACCAGGTCGCTGCGTTCGTTTAACAGTTTGCACATGCGAGGTATATTTTCTCAAAAGCAAGTTTGCTGGCTGGATAATTTTTGCGTAACTACGTCCAAATGTATTTGAGAAAAAAAATATAACATGGTGTAAAATTTATTGGAATCGATTCAGTTGCTTAATCTGAATAAACTGTATTCAGGTTTCGTATGAGAAAAAATAGCGTCTATAATAGGTACGACATTATTTTATCTACCGACCTACTACTTCTTAGGTCGAGCTTAGGCACGACCTAATGCTTCTTAGGTCGAGCTATAGGTACGAATTAATGTTTCTATGGTCGAGCTATACATACGACCTAATGTTTCTATGGTCGCGTTATAGGTACGACCTAATGCTTCTAGGTCGAGCTATAGAAGTGCTCTTTGTAAGTTTTTTAACTAACACACTAATAACGTCTGACAAATGTGGATATTGAGTCAGCGTGGACGTCAACCAGGTCGCTGCGTTCGTTTATCAGTTTGCACATGCGAGGTATATTTTCTCAAAAGCAAGTTTGCTGGCTGGATAATTTTTGCGTAACTACGTCCAAATGTATTTGAGAAAAAAAATATAACATGGTGTAAAATTTATTGGAATCGATTCAGTTGCTTAATCTGAATAAACTGTATTCAGGTTTCGTATGAGAAAAAATAGCGTCTATAATAGGTACGACATTATTTTATCTACCGACCTACTACTTCTTAGGTCGAGCTTAGGCACGACCTAATGCTTCTTAGGTCGAGCTATAGATACGAATTAATGTTTCTATGGTCGAGCTATACATACGACCTAATGTTTCTATGGTCGCGTTATAGGTACGACCTAATGCTTCTAGGTCGAGCTATAGGTACGACCTAATACTTCTTAGGTCGAGCTATAGGCACGACCTAATGCTTCTTAGGTCGAGCTATAGGTACGAATTTATGTTTCTAACGTCGAGCTATACATACGCCCTAATGTTTCTATGGTCGAGCTATACATACGACCTAATGTTTCTATGGTCGCGCTATAGGTACGACCTAATGCTTCTAACATCGAGCTATAGGTACGACCTAATGCTTCAAGGTCGAGCTATAGGTACGACCTAATGCTTCTTAGGTCGAGCTATAGGTACGAATTAATGTTTCTAACGTCGAGCTATACATACGCCCTAATGTTTCTATGGTCGAGCTATACATACGACCTAATGTTTCTATGGTCGCGCTATAGGTACGACCTAATGCTTCTAACATCGAGCTATAGGTACGACCTAATGCTTCTAGGTCGAGCTATAGGTACGACCTAATACTTCTTAGGTCGAGCTATAGGCACGACCTAATGCTTCTATGGTCGAGCTATAGGTTACGACCTAATGTTTCTAAGGTCGAGCTATAGGTACGACCTAATGTTTCTAGGTCGAGCTATAGGTACGACCTAATGTTTCTAGGTCGAGCTATAGGTACGACCTAATGTTTCTAGGTCGAGCTATAGGTACGACCTAATATTTCTATGGTCGAGCTGTAGGTACGACCTAATGTTTCTATGGTCGAGCTATAGGTACGACCTAATGTTCCTATGGTCGAGCTATAGGTACGACCTAATGTTTCTAAGGTCGAGCTATAGGTACGACCTAATGTTTCTATGGTCGAGCTATAGTTACGACCGAATGCTTCTAAGGTTGAACTATACATACGACCTAATATTAATAAAGATGATTAGCTGTTGTCCATAGAAAACTATGTTTATACAATAAATTTATATTTTATTACTGATTTTCACGCATATGTCAGGAACAAAAGGCCACGGTAAGTAATTGTAATAATACCCTCTTTTTTATTTAAATTTCGCAGATCAAGTTCCCAAGTGTTTTTGATAAACTATTCCCTAAGGTCAGAGATTAATCTTATTTTTTAAATATTTTAGTACAGTTCTACAAAGTTGTGTAGATTTTCTTGTAATTTGTCGATAAATTAATGTAATATTTTTTAGTTTATAATAAACATTGTAGATTTTTGTTGGATTTTTTTCTATATATTTCTATTAGCCGTGATCACCTGTTCACTTAGTACTTTGTAATATTAAATCATGCACTAGTGGCCGCCCGCGACTTCGTTTGCGTAATTAGTTATTTGAAAATTTTATTTTCACCCCGAAGAGTTTTAAAATTGTAGTATCTTATAAGATCTTAATCGAAATTAAGTGAAGTCAAGGACAATTTATTTTGTTCCAAATTACATACTATTAATTGATTTGGAAAAGGGATAATATTTTTTTTTTTTTTTTTTTTAATATGTTTTCTCCGCTCCTATTGGTCGTAGCGTGCTGATATAGCCTAAAGCTTTACTGGATTAATGGGCTATCCAACACATATTTTTTTCAAATCGGACCTGTAGTTCGTGAGATTAGCGCGTTCAAACAGCCAAAAAAACTTTCTCCTTTATATATTAGTATAGATAAAAAAACTTTTTTTACAAAAAAACAACCGCCTTCCAAAAACCACTACAAAGTGAAAAATAACTAATTTCGGAAGTCGGTGTCTTTGGTTTTGTATATTCGTTTTTTGACACCGACTTCCGAAATTAGTTATTTTTCACTTTGTAGTGGTTTTTGCAAGTCGGTTGTTTTTTTGTAAAAAAGTTTTTATTTTACACTTTTTAGTTGTTAAAAGTACTATCTATTCAGTTGCATCCGGTCAGACTGGAAGCTGACGCAAATATAGTTGGGAAACGACGTAATTTTGTTTACTTTAATTTTTACCCGTAAGTATTCCCTCAACTGCCTATGGTCTTCATCACCAAATTTACTACAGACCATTATTTTGACTTAATGGGTGCAAAGGTCTCATCAATATAAATGAATGCAGTCCAACCACAAAGTAGCTACTGTAAACCGTTGAGGAGTTCCCGGAACTGGCCTTTGTCTTCATCATCAGATCTCTTATGACAATCACAACCCATCTAGGTGTAAAGTTCTTATCAGTACAAATTAATCGAGCCCAAACACAAGGTAGCTGCTGTGAATTGTTGAGGAGTTCCTTCGACTGTCTCCCGGCTCCATCGTCAGATCTACTTCAGACCTTTATTAAATTGTAGTGCTATCAAAAACTTAATGAAAATGCTAAGATATGCACTAATCCCTCCTGCAATTTTTGAAATTTTCCCTTGTTTTCTCTGGTCTTCCACCATCAAACCCTGATATCCTTACCATGGGACCACCTTGGGAACGTCTTCTTTCCAACAGAAAAAGAATTATCAAAATCGGTTCATAAACGACAAAGTTATGCGCGAACAAACATAGAAAAAAAAAGCATATATACGCTCGAATTGAGTAACCTCCTCCTTTTTGAAGTCGGTTAAAAAGGTACCGGTTGCCGTAAACGGAATGCCGGCCGCTCGAAGTTGTTTCAGAATATGTGTACCTCGGGCAAACGTTGCAATTAGGGAAAAACAACTTCGAGAAGGAGGCAAATAGAAGGATCCAGCTGGGATGCGCAGCATTTGGTAAACTTCGTCGGCTATTTTCGTCGCCCATACCCCAATGTTTGAAGACCAATATCTTCAACCAGTGCGTCCTACCCGTCATGACTTACGAAGCCGAGACGTGGACACTAACGGTCAGACTAGTCCATAAGTTTAAAGTCGCTCAGCGAGCTATGGAGCGGGCTATGTTAGGCGTCTCTCTGAAGGACCGCATCAGAAATGAGGTGATCCGACAGAGAACCAGAGTCACCGACATAGCTGAGAGGATTAGCAAGCTGAAGTGGCAATGGGCTGGTCACATATGCCGCAGGACCGACAACCGCTGGGGTAAACGAGTCCTCGAGTGGAGACCGCGTCTCGGCAAACGTAGCGTGGGACGCCCTTGGGCTAGATGGAGCGACGACATCAAAAAGGTGGCTGGTAGTGGTTGGCGGAGAACTGCTCAGGATCGAGCTTGTTGGCGTGCCATGAAGGAGGCCTATGTCCAGCAGTGGACGAGTAGGGGCTGATGATGATGATAATGATGATAGATAAAAAGTCGACCTTGGAATAATTAAAAAAAAAAATAAAGTATTATACAATTACTAGCGGCTGCCAGCGACTTCGTTCGCGTGGTATTAGTTATGCTCAGCTCCTATTGGTCGCAGCGTGATGTTATGTAGCCTAAAGCCTTCCTGGATTAATGGGCTATCCAACGCAAAAAGAATTTTTCAAATCGGACCAGTAGATCTTGAGATTAGCGCGAACAAACAAACTCCTCAGCTTTATACAGGATAAAATTTTATCCAGTGCGCAAACTTTGTCAACTTATAGCTAAATAAGTTTTATAGATAAAAATATTATTACTTTGGTATGTTTTAGTACAAAACAAATAGTCATTGATAACGAAAGATGTTTATTATGAAATCGATGTTATGGTCACCGCACGCGGTCCCATTCATGTTCGGCGGAGTGGGGACGGCGGGAACATCGCAGGACCCCCGCGCGCCGGCGCCGCCCGCATGTTCACTACGCGGCCATATGCTAATACTACGATATTGATATGAATAATTGGTGTCTCTCATTTGCTGATTTTAGGGCGGACAAAAACATGATTTTTTATTTTAAACTAATAATGCAGATTTGTTCTGTTATTAATTCTGAGCCACCCATTTGTTTTTGCGCACTCGAATAAAAGTTTCCCTGTATATTAGTATAGATTAACACTTATGACATAGTTTGAAACAGCCTGTATGCGATCGCAGTCCGAATCTTGCATTACAAGGGCACGCGGATTGAAGCGGCGACATCTTTATCAGAGTTCATTCACCATAGCTCAAGAATTCATATTATTTTTATTTTTAGAAAGTTGTTTTAATTTTTTTTACTAATGCTTAGTATTCATTGGATAGAGGAAGTGCAAATCCCATAGCGTATTTAACACGCGCGAGTTAACTATGCACCGCGCTGGAATGCAGTCCATATTTATCAATTTAATTACAAAACGTCATGAGTATGTAAAGGTAATGATCTAGTATTATGACGCTTTATCACCAAAACGACCTTTTATTAACATTAAATAAAAACTTTTTTACAAAAAAACAACCGACTTCCAAAAACCACTACAAAGTGAAAAATAACTAATTTCGGAAGTCGGTGTCTTTGGTTTTGTATATTAATTTTTGACACCGACTTCCGAAATTAGTTATTTTTCACTTTGTGGTGGTTTTTGGAAGTCGGTTGTTTTTTTGTAAAAACAGTTTTTATTTTACACTTTTTAGTTGTTAAAAGTACTATGTATTCAGTTGCATCCGGTCAGACTGGAAGCTGACGCAAATATAGTTGGGAAACGACGTAATTTTGTTTCGTTTAATTTTTACCCGTAAGTATTCCCTCAACTGCCTATGGCCTGCCTATCATCAAATTTACTGCAAACCATTATTTTAACCTAACGGGTGCAAAGGTCTCATCAATATAAATGAATTGAGTCCAAATACAAGGTAGCTACTGTTAATCGTTTAGGAGTTCCCTGAACTGACATTTGTTATCATTATCAGCTCCCTAATGACAGTCACCACCTATCTAGATGTAAGGTTCTTCAAGCACAAACACAAGGTAGCTGCTGTAAATTTTTGAGGAGTTCCTTCGACTGTCTCCCAGCTCCATCATCACATCTACTCCAAACCTTTATTAAATTGTAGTGCTTTAAAATAATTGTAGTGCTTTAAAATACTTAATGAAAATGCTAAGAAATGCACTAGTCGCCCCTGCAATTTTTGAAAGTTCCCCTTGTTTTCTCTGGTCTTCCACCATCAAACCCTGATATCCTTATCATGAGAAATCGGTTCATAAACGACGAAGTTATGCGCGAGCAAACATAAAAAAAACATATACGGTCGAATTGAGTAACCTCCTCCTTTTTGAAGTCGGTTAAAAAAAATAATAATAACATGATTCTCATTTTTTTACTAACGGTACCGTCCGAATGACGTCACAGAGCGAAGTGCACAGTTAACTCCCGCGGGTTATGGTTTGCCCAGCGTACTTGTAATTATCATAATTAGTTGCTAGTGCCTTCTACCTACTATGGGGAGGAGGCGTCAACCACAGACAAACCATTAAGTCATTTTACATTCCACATTCCAGGTCCGAGAACCCGACCGTCAAACACTAATTGAGCGCATAGTATCCTTACAACGAGCGGCCGCACGTCGGTCTGAGCGTTGCGAGTTCCTAGAGGAACATTCTAAACAGCTCACCGCCGAGTTGAGGGCGAAGGCCCGCCTGCTGAGGCATCTCCTGTGTGAAATGCCTGCAGGCGCCGTCGGCTCCAGCCACAGGGATGACAACAAGGTACAGTAGTTGTTAAAGGAACATTCTAAATAATGCACTGACGAGTTGAGGGCGAAGGCCCACCTGCTGAGGCATCTCCTGTGTGAAATGCCTGCAGGCGCCGTCGGTTCCAGCCACAGGGATGACAACAAGGTACAGTAGTTGTTAAAGGAACATTCTAGATAGTGCATTCACGAGTGGAGGGCGAAGGCCCGCCTGCTGAGGCATCTCCTGTGTGAAATGCCTGCAGGCGCCATCGGCTCCAGCCACAGGAATGACAACAAGGTACAGTAGTTGTTAAAGGAACATTCTAGATAGTACACTGACGAGTTGAGGGCGAAGGCCCGCCTGCTGAGGCATCTCCTGTGTGAAATGCCTGCAGGCGCCGTCGGCTCCAGCCACAGGGATGACAACAAGGTACAGTAGTTGTTAAAGGAACACTCTTGATAGTGCACTGACGAGTTGAGGGCGAAGGCCCGCCTGCTGAGGCATCTCCTGTGTGAAATGCCTGCAGGCGCCGTCGGCTCCGGCCACAGGGATGACAACAAGGTACAGTAGTTGTTAAAGGAATATTCTAGATAGTGCACTGTCGAGTTGAGGGCGAAAGCCCGCCTGCTGAGGCATCTCCTGTGTGAAATGCCTGCAGGCGCCGTCGGCTCCGGCCACAGGGATGACAACAAGGTACAGTAGTTGTTAAAGGAATATTCTAGATAGTGCACTGTCGAGTTGAGGGCGAAAGCCCGCCTGCTGAGGCATCTCCTGTGTGAAATGCCAGCAGGCGCCGTCGGCATCAGCCACAGTAAGTATTTATTTGCATCAAGGTATATAAAATTACAAACTATAGAAAAAATATGTTTTTTCTTTTTCTATGAATATATGTATTATATTATATATATTATACAATATGTAAAGAAAACCCCGTCCCATAAAAGTTAGGTAAACACATTTTCTTCCGCGATTTAATTCCAACTTCCCCAAAATTTGGTATTTTTCAATAAGTGACAACACCATTTTTGACGGTATTATTATGAGCGAATAGCGATGCGACCGTGTGCCGCGTGCCCTGCCCCCTTCGCCCGCGCATGTATTGCCTAACGCACATGTATTAAGTTACCTCCTTTTGCGAAATAATGTTAGTTTCTTTTTTAAATTTAGCCCGGCTTTTTGTAGGCATTGGTAGAATCAGTTATCGATACCTAACTATACCTTCACGGATCGGAGAGGGTTTTCTTTACATATTGTATACATATTTCAGAATATTAATTACATGTAAATATTATGTAATAAAAAACTTCATAAAACGACAATGTAAATCAAATCATCGTGCTAATAATTTTTTCTAATAGTGTTTCCTTGTACATGCTGCTATGTAGAAAAGGAAGTTTACCAAGGTAAATTATATCATGCCATGCATAGTATATAAGCTCATTAGATCACCGTCCTTAGTAGATACAGTAGAATCCCGATTATCTGGACATCGATTATCCGAACATCTCATTTTTAAACATCCGATTATCTGGAAATCGATTATCCGAATACCCGACTTTGCGAATATCCGATTATCCGCACATCGATTATCTGAACATCGATTATTCGGCCATTGATTATGCGGACATCGATTATCTGAACATCGATTATTCGGACGTCAATTATCTGAACATCGATTATTCGGACATTGATTATTCGGACATTGATTATACGGACATCGATTATCTGAACATCGATTATGCGGACATTGATTATTCGGACATCGATTTATCTGAACATGGATTATTCGGAAATCAATTATCTGAACATCGATTATTCAGACATCGATAATTATCTGAACATCGATTATTCGGACATCGATTATCCGGATATCGAATATCCGATTATCAGAACTCATTCGTCTCAACTCTATTTGCCAATTAAAAATGTTTGGACTTCGCAACGAGACATGTTACGACGAGTTTCTTCCCGCCTCCGATGGTCTACTCTCATTTATTTCCGGAATAGTGTATGCAAAAACATATTACATTAGTAATTCATTAATAGAGTAAGATCCCAGAGCGATCAGACGTAACTTATTTTCACATGGATGAAACCTTAGGTTCGTAGTAGTGCCTCATGTACTTAGAATACCTGTGTGTTTGTGGAACTTGCCGAGTGACACCTGGGCAGGTACCAGGTGAGAAAGGTAACTAAAAATTGGAGTTATTTTACTTAAATTCTGATGGCTGATATTTATATATATTATAGTATAATATTATACTAAACTAGTATAATAAAGTGTCAGACACTTTTCATGGACCAAAACTTTTGTCAGACGCTTTAAAGCTCCATAAAAAATAAATGAACTTTACTTATTTTCACATGTCTGACTTTTACATATGTTATAGAGGTAACTACTACAAAGTTATATTTCATCAGTCAGACAAATTTGACTGACCAAACATCCCTTAAGACAAAAATTATTCGACTGGGAGTGCGAGCGCGTAAGCACTATGCATGCATTGAACAGCGAGTGAGATGTCCATAGCAACTCGGTTCCCCTTCTTAAACTTACCATTTGCTCCACTCTACTGTGTGTGTGTATGTGCCTAGTACGTGTCACGTAGTATAGAGTTTAGATCCGTAAAGAGCACATGTTTTTTTTTTGTTTATGCCGTGTATTTTTTTACCAGGGTTCGAAGGATATATATCAATTGCTATATATCATGATATATATCCGATATATATCTGATATATATCAAACCATTTTTTGTGATATATATCAAAATTTATAGTATGTTGCACCTAAGTGCTTTTACCGACGCGCTGCTGGCATATTCTATAGGGTTCTGCAATCAATAGTAATAGTGTAACGTAAAAGAGCCAAAATAATTTTCAATTCTATCATCTGCAAACATCCCTACTCCTTAAAAGTGAAGTGTAGTTATTTATATACTACTATACTCTTTGAGTGTAGTGTTAATCCTTTAGGAATGTCAACAGGCGATTTGACAGTTCTAGCTGACTAGAAAAAGACTAATTTGTTATTTGATTATAACTCGACTAAGTACAAACAAATATTAGGATTTTTAAGATATTTTAATTTTGTTTCCCTAATATTTATAGACTTTGTTTTCTCAGAAAAAGATAGTTATTTTAATATCTTATTACTACCTATACGATTGCCACAGGTACATGACAGTTTATTATTATGAATTTATTACAATATAAAAATAACAACATAAAAACAACATATTTTTAGTTTTTATATTGTAATAAATTAAACATAAAATCTTATATTTTATGTTTATTTTGTTAAATAAAAACTAAAAATATGTTGTTTTTATATTGTAATAAATTCATAATAATAAACTGTCATGTACCTGTTGCAATCGTATAGGTAGTAATAAGATAATAAAATGGCAGTCTTAAGAAATGGATATAAATATCGGATATATATCCGATTTTGGATATATATCGGATATATGTATATCATAAATATCCGATATTTTGATATTTATTATAAATATCGGATATTTTCGAACCCTGTTTTTTACTGATATTAAGTAATTTGTGATAGTGAAAAAACCATGGAAGACGGAAAATTGAAGTGTGTATGTGTGTCTTAAGGGATGTTTGGTCAGTCAAATTTGTCTGACTGATGAAATATAACTTTGTAGTAGTTACCTCTATAACATATGTAAAAGTCAGACATGTGAAAATAAGTAAAGTTCATTTATTTTTTATGGAGCTTTAAAGCGTCTGACAAAAGTTTTGGTCAATGAAAAGTGTCTGACACTTTATGATACTAGTTTAGTATAATATTATACATAATATATATAAATATCAGCCATCAGAATTTAAGTAAAATAACTCTAATTTTTAGTTGCCTTTTTCACCTGGTACCTGCCCAGGTGTCACTCGGCAAGTTCCACAAACACACAGGTATTCTAAGTACATGAGGCACTACTACGAACCTAAGGTTTCATCCATGTGAAAATAAGTTACGTCTGATTGCTCTGGGATCTTGGACTAAACGTTTTAAATAGTTTTGTCGGAGCTATACATACGACTTGATGCTTCTAAGATCGAGCTATACATACGATCTAATGCTTCTAAGGTCGAACTATACATACGACCTAATGCTTCTAAGGTCGAGCTATACATACGACCTAATGCTTCTAAGGTCGAACAATACATGTGTCCCGATGCTTCTAAGGTCGAGCTATACATACGACCTAATGCTTCTAAGGTCGAACTATACATATGTCCCGATGCTTCTAAGGTTGAGCTATACATATGACCTAGTGCTTCTAAGGTCGAACTATTCATATGTCCCGATGCTTCTAAGGTTGAGCTATACATACGACCTAATGCTTCTAAGGTCGAGCTATACATACGACCTAATGCTTCTAAGGTCGAGCTATACATACGACCTAATGCTTCTAAGGTCGAGCTATTCATACGACCTAACGCTTCTAAGGTCGAGCTATACATACGACCTAATGCTTCTAAGGCCGAGCTATGCATACGACCTAATGCTTCTAAGATCAAGTTATCCATTCGACCCAATGCTTCTAAGGACGAGCTATACATAGGACCTTAGTAGAGATCGAATTATTAGATTAGATTTGAAATCGAATATCCGTTTTTTGGGAATATCCCTGGTATATTTTGTGTGTGTTACCCAGTAACTGTAGTAAGTATTTTTTTTATACATATTTCGATCTTAGCAGTACGCCGCATAAATAGGACGTCGGAGCTCTAAATAGGACCTAAAGCTTCTAAGGTCGAACTATACACACGATCTAATACTTCTAAGGTCGAGCTATACATATGACCTTAGTAGAGATCGAATTAGATTAGATTTGAAATCGAATATCCGTTTTTTCAATTGTCCGGTTATCTTGTTACTATTATATCCCTGGTTTATTTTGTATGTTACCCAGTAATTGGGTTGTAGTGGTCAGATAGATAGTCGCTCTATGTTAAATAGTAGTCAGACTGGAAGCTGACCCCAACATAGTAGGGAAAAATCTGAGCAGATTTTTTTTTATGCTTTCATACATATATTTTCTTAAAATTATAAACTAGTGCTTGACCGCAATCCCGCTACCATCTTACCATCAGGTAAGCAGTGATGCAATCGTTGATGGTAAAGTGCGTTAGTTATTAAGAGTCTATTCACTCTAGCCAAAAAAAAACAGAGTGAATAGGAAGGAAGACGGCAGTTGAGCGAGGTGATGCAATGTGTGGTTTACACATTGCTACACAATTCCTAAGATCCGTCCTCCGTACGGCTTCACCAGACATCATGCCGGAACACGACGAATCGCTTGGCGGCAAGACTTTGTCTGGTGGGTGGTAACTTCTGCAGGCAGCCGATGTTTATAAACGCTTAAAATTTTTATTCTGTGGCTGTAAGTCTCATGAATTACAAAAAATAAAATTGACAGTTTTCTTTAGTTTTTACTTAGCTGGATGTTAAACGGTATTACAGAAGGAGATAGCCCGTCTCGGCGGTGGTGCCATGGCCGCGGTATGGGGCGGCGACCCAGGCGGTATGACAGCCGAGCTGTCACTAGAAATGAACCGGCGCCTACAAGCCGTGTTGGAAGACACGCTGCTTAAGAACATTACGCTCAAGGTAAGTAACTATCGCTTGGATGGAGCACCGCCGTGTCCTCGTGGCGGCGATTGACGGCGATCTCTCGCTTCCGACCCGGGTTTAAACTAATGCTTAACCGCATTCCCGCCTGATGGTAAGCAGTGATGCAATTATTGATGGTAAAGCGCGCTAGTTTATTAAAGAAATAAAAGAAAGAAAAATGCATTTATTGACGTTACAGCAAAATACATTTAAAACTATAAAACCCAGCTTATAATGCTAAAAGGGCCTCAGCTCAGCATAATGTCAGATGACAACACATCCCAGAGGGTCATGGCCGTTCGGCTGATCCGGGGATACCGCATGGTCTCCGCTGAGGCGGCGAGCCTCCTTGCCGGATTACCGCCATGGGATCTGGAAGCCAAAGTCCTCGCCCACATGTGGGAGTGGCGAGAGGAGGCAAAACGCCGGGGTATAACTCCGCTGCCGCGAGAAATCGCGGTACGGCGGACAGAGCTCCGGCGGGACCTCATGGCGACATGGAGAGTGCGATTGTCGCAACCCAGTGCTGGGCACGCCACAATAGCGGCGGTAAGTCCCCTCTTTGAGGAGTGGCTAGAGAGGCGCCATGGCACCCTCACCTTCCGCCTGGCGCAGGTCCTCATCGGACACGGTTGTTTCGGGAGGTTCCTGTTCCGTATAAGGCGGGAGGAAACGCCAGGGTGTCACCATTGTGTGGATCGCCCTGAGGATACGGTGGAGGTCTGCCCGACTTAGGTAGAGCACCGCCGTGTCCTCGTAGCGGCGATCGGCGGCGATCCCTCGTGTCCGACCCTGGTCCAGGCCATGGTCCGGAGCGAGAGTGCATGGCAGGCCGTCACCTCCTTCTGCGAAGCAGTGATGCTGGCAAAGGAGGAGGCGGAGCGCGTGAGGCAACGGGAATCCCAGCGACCTCACGCCACTAGCCGCCGCAGGAGACGCCCTGGTCGGGAGATGACACTAAACTCCCAGCCACCGTAGGCGCGGGCCTGCGGGCGGTGAGCAATGGGCAGCTCGCCGCTCGGTAAGGACCAGGCCCGAGTCGACGGCGCGTCGTGTTTCACGCGCGCCTCAAAGAGATGTCAGCACGTCGTGACGGGGTCCACGAAGACCGATGCCTCCTGGGTCAGGGTTGCGGGTTGGTTAAACAAGAAACCGTGGCCCTGGCCGTCGCACAGGCAAGTGAAGAAACACGGGTGGGTTTTAGTCAGTAAAAGTCTGACACGCCCTTCCGCTCGCCCAGAGCGGGAGAAGTCATACGATGATTTCCCATCCCAAAAAAAAATGACAACACAAGATGTGCCATCTGACGCTGATTTTCAGCTGCAACCTACGAGTGCCATACGCTAGAATTTCAAAAACACTGTCCGCAAAAATATAAATGGTATATTTAGATAACAATAGTTATCCAAATGATAAGCCTATTCACTCAAAAAAAAAAAAAACTGAGGAAATAAGGGAGACGACAGTTGGGCGAGGTGATGCAATGCTCACCCAGCAACACGACCAACGATGCTGCGCCAGAGGGAGATTGATCTGGAGACCCTCCATGACCAAACTCCCGACACAACAACATTTGGTGCATCGTACCCGGCACGTATCGCAACACAACAGCTCAGACCCGTCCTCCGTACGGACTGTCTTATGTAATTTTTACAATATTACATAAGACAATCGGACGACCCGTCGTACATGGCTAGTTTCTACCCGTACGTTGTTAACACCACTACGATCCGGACGAAGCGTTTCGCCTCTCCTTTATACCGCGTACATCGCGGGACTGGAACAATTTGCCAGCGGCGGTGTTTCCGCCGGACTACAATTTGAGTGTCTTCAAGGCTAGAGTGAATAGGCTCTTAATAAACTAGTGCTCTTTACCATCAACGATTGCGTCACTGCTTACCATCAGACGGGATTGCGGTCAAGAGCTAGTTTATAATTTATAAAAAAAAAATATTGTCGTTCAAAAAGTGCTGACTCTCAGCCTAATTTGAATAAAAGACTTTGATTGTGATTTACAGGAAAATATGGACACCCTGGGCGCCGAGATCTCCCGACTAAAAGAGCAATTGAAAGCCAACGAGTCTAAATGAATTAAACTATTATTATAAATATAAAATTTAAGTGTAACCATACGATTCCAATGTTATAATGGATTAACATTCCAGAATATGTCATTTGCGAATGTCACGATAAACCTCTTCCGTGATTCTGCTCGCCTAGTACTGTAGTAGACGCAAGCGGTTTCTCTCATAAATTCCGAACATGTAAAGAAAAGGATTTTAAAAAACACGTTAAGTACAGTAATACCCCGACTTACGCTACCTCGACTTACGCGAATTTGGAGTTACGCGATTTAATTTTCTCGTCTATTTTTTTTTTGAACGCCGCGCAGTCAATGACAAGCGGTGGCGTTTGTTTCTGGCTCCGCCCCCCCCCTTATTATTCGTTCAGTTTACAACAGGCACATCCTGTAGTGCGGAATCGGCGCGTAGGTACATAAGTTACGATTTTGTGTTTTTTTGTGCGTTGAAAATTGTACCCCGACTTACGCGAATTCGACTTACGCGGATAGCGCTCCGTCCCACCCATCGCGTAAGTCCGGGGTATATTATGTACGCTATTTATTTTGTTTAAAAATAAACAGTTTTTGTTATTTTATGAGGCTGATAACGACTTTTAGTAACTGTTATATGAGACTAGTGGCCGCCAGCGACTTCGTTCGCGTGGTTTACTATGCTCCGCTCCTATTGGTCGCAGCGTGATGTTATATAGCCTAAAGCCTTCTTGGATTAATGGGCTATCCAAAGCAAAAATATTTTTTTCTACTGACCAAATATTCTGTTCCAAGTTCTCTTCTGTGATCTAAATCAGAAAAGGGAGCTTTGTTACCCTGTATTTGACGTGAGAGAAGCCGCGAGCAAAGCTAGTATTTACATACTTCATTGTCCGCCAATCCTTTGAAAAGCAGTATTGTACATGAAATTACTACCCATCTTCGTTTCATTATTTATAACTCATACATGGTGCATCTGTATTTGAACATTTTACTTAACACATTCAGTGCCATCGACTCGCCCGGAGAGTTTACATGGACTCGCCGAGCGAGTCGGTGGCACCTAAATGTGTTATATATTTTTTTTTAAATTAATTTACTTGCATTAAATAAATGGTGACTGTGAAGGTTATTTCGTAGCTTTTAAAATTATAATTAAGTTAAAAATGTTAACATATTTTTTGTTAAAATTGTTTGTTAACTTTTAACATACTATGAAATTGTAGTACTTAATACGTTTTATGAACTAAATTAAATGTAAAAATACATAATAACTGACAATCTTCCCGTATCCGAAATATGTATGTATTAATGCTTGAATTACCAATTGTAGTTTTGGTACAG
Organism: Sesamia nonagrioides; assembly: GCA_017933935.1. Taxonomy (NCBI): domain Eukaryota; kingdom Metazoa; phylum Arthropoda; class Insecta; order Lepidoptera; family Noctuidae; genus Sesamia; species Sesamia nonagrioides. The sequence continues at coordinate 42,816 of JADWQK010001039.1, read as the reverse complement.
GCAAAATTATACAGTTGAAAAGATGCATAAGTTTCGAGTTAGAAAAACGGAGGCCGCTATATGACGGTCGCAATGACAGCTATTATGATAATGATGACACAGTAGTATCCTTAAGGTGTCAAAATAACGCTCTCTACAAAAACACACCAACTTTCATTAATAACATATCAGTGACATCCTCCTCCTCCTCAAGTCGTTCTCCTCATTACTGAGGGTCGTGATGTCCCTGTGGAATTATCCTCTTCCTCACAATAGTTCGCCATTTGTTACGATCCCTGGCCGCGAGTATAGCATCATGCAGGCCGGTGTCCAGAGAGGAACGAATTTGGTCCGTCCACCTTATTGGACTGCGACCTATGGAACGTCGTCCATCCACCTTCCCAGTAACCATCAGATGTTCGAGGTTGTCTCCATCCTTTCTGGCAATATGGCCAAAATACTCCTTCGAAGGCAGACAGAGGAGAGTCTTATTGTGACATGCAGCTCTCGAAGGATTGATGCATTTGTGCGGAATGCTGTCCAAGGAATCTGAAGCATCTTCCTCCAGCACCACATCTCGAAAGCATCAATGCGGTCTCGATCGGCTTTCTTGACTGTCCACGTTTCCGAACCATAGCTAAAGATGGAGAAGATGAGAGTGACACTGACAGTGATCAGTGACATCGGTAAATAGCGGACGGCATATGGCGGCCACCGCTTATAAAGGAAATGGTTCCTGTCAAAATGACGTTGCTTAAACAAAAGTCTTTGACATTTAAACTTAAGTATCGTTTATAAATAAACGGGTTTGCATTTGCCAAAACAAAATTCTATAAAATACAATTTGAATTAATTATAACCATGAACTTATGTCTTAACTGGACTGCTTAGTTGAAATATAAAACGAGCTGAGCGAGAGAGCAAAAAGTATATATGCGTCTCTTTCTAATGGGGTGTTTTATGCCAGAAAAAAAAACAATGTGGCCATGTAGAAATAACAAAAACCTGCTATTGTAAAGAGTGTATCTGACATCGACGCACAAACGAGTACCATGGATCCAGTACATGATTCTGAACCCCCCCCCCCGTATGGTGGAATTTTTCGTCAGCTTTTTCCTGAATTTGAAAAAAATATATGCATATTTTTCACTTTAGACCGTTCATAATTGTTATACTTTTATAACCCAATCAGATTTTAAAGTGAAAATTAATTAATTCGCTAATTACACAAAAAAGGGCCATGTCAACAAAACTCGGAAAATTATTCTATCAGCCGATTTAATAGAGTTCACGTCAGGGGTCAACGTCATACCTACAAACACGCGCGGCGGCACGCTTGCAACGTTCAAAGGCCGAGATTCTTTTTTTGAACACTGTAAATTCTGTAACCGTTCATTAACGACATAAATGACTACCATAATTTTGTTAGTGGCATGCGGTCTAGCTTTTTCGCGAAGTTTGCGTTACGATGTCAGATACACCGTGCATGCGAACATGTTTTCCCACACTTTACACTGCATATATGTTCCTGCTATTACAAAAGCAAATATACAACTCACGCGAGATAGCTGTGCACCTCGCCCTGTGACGTCATTCGGACGGTACCGCGTGAAAAAAATTAGAATTACGTTAAAAAAATATGTTAATAAAAAGGTTCGTTAGGATCGAGCTTGTTGGCGTGCCATGAAGGAGGCCTATGTCCAGCAGTGGACGAGTAGAGGCTGATGACGATGACGAAAAAGGTCGCTTTGATGATAAAGCGTCATAATACTAGATCATTTTACTCATGACGTTTTGCAATTAAATTGATACATATGGACTGAAGTATAATGTTGGTGCAATCAACAAGCTTCACTGACGCGTCGAAAATGTAAAAAACAAAACAAAAAAACTTAACAAACCAAAAACTCCACAGAAACAGTAATAACAACAGGGGATTTAAACTGTATTTAGACAATTGTAACAAAGATGCTATCGCTACTCAGCGCTTACGGCGAATGCGGGGCGCCGCGCGGGGAAGCGGTAGAGGAGCCACTTTCCAGCGAGGTGCACAATCAACTCCCGTGAGTTATAGTTTATTGATATTTACTGAAAAAAAAAAACTACCAAATACTTCCATAGATTTTTTTTTATATTCTGGTATCCCAGTAGAAAAGGACGCATTACTACTCTAGTGTTATCTCACGCGGCTCGATCGGACTTGCTACGGTAATATAAAGCTTATTATAATGTCACAAAGTTAAAAATTATATTCAGAGTAAACCGTAATGACATTTCGAATGAATTTATGTAAATATAAATATATACTTTTTAATTCTACCGGACATTAGTTCTTAAATGTACTGTATTATGTTATGTTAAATTATGTCCATGTAATTATTATTAATTATCATTTAATCTGTACTTTTTAATAATCGACCGAATTTTTGTTTGTATGTTGAATATATGCCTACTCTTATTCGCCTGGCATACTTCCTACCAAAGGATTCGCTGACTGTAGTTATAAATTCATCGCTAAATAATTCCAATCCAGCCTCTCCTTTACTACCCTCGCCAGCGAAACCCTAAGCTGAAGCTCTTTCCACACAGGGGTGCCCTTGACAAATAATCGCTTAGTTTTTAGATTTCTAAGGCTTAAATTGCAGTGGAGCTGCAATTAAAGCATCCAGTTTTAATTTCAGCTCCACTGCAATTTAAACTAAACACGGCAGCAACATTGATATAATATTAAACTAAGGTAGATAAGTCACTAGCGCATTGAACTTGAAGCGCGTCGCGTGGTCAATCGTTTTCGTTATTGGTTGGTTTGGTATTCGATTTTGCTTCGCCACGAAGCGATGTTACATTGGCTACAGGTCCTGGTCTATTTTAATTCTATGTATTTCCTTGTCTATGATATACTGTACTTACTTATAGTTCAAATTCTGTGTCATATTGTTGAAATGTATATTTGAAATGTTTTGTCAATATTCGAGGCGGGTTTTAAAAAATAATGTTTATTCAGCAACTTAAATAACTTATGCTAGTTCATTGATATAATATTAAACAGGTATGCTCTAACAAATTAACCAAAATAAATGTGCCGATCGGAGCAGCAGCACACACATGCATTTTTTTTATTCTGCGTACATTTCACACGTTGGCACAGTGTGAGTGAGAGGGGGTGCTATCTAAAGAATAGAGAAGAAAAAGATGGCTAGTGTTTGTAGTTTGCGCTTAAATAGAATCAACGAAAACTAAAGTGACTTGCTGGACTTACCTCCTTTTGTACGCTTCATTTTCAGTGCGCTAGTGACGTATCTACCTTAGTTTAATATTATATCAATGTGCTAGTTACATTAATTAGGAGCATTCTTTTAAACAATTAATTTGCAATTAATTTGATTTTAAGAAACATATTCTTTTGTGTTTTTTTTAAACAGAATCTGTGTACTAACAGCTCATCAAGCTACTATAACCTGCCAAATTTCATTAGAAGATTTTCAACTTTATCGTTAAAGCATTAAAGTTGACTGGAAATAGGGGATGGAAAGAGCTATGCTCGTAGTTTCTCTGCGCGTTCGATTCAGAAATTGAGTAGATTCGCAGAAGAACCAAAGTCGCCGACATAGCTCTTGGAGTCGCTAAAATTAAATGGCAGTGGGCACATTGCTCGTAGAACCGATGGCCGATGGGGTAGTAAGGTTCTGGAGTAGCGGCCACGTAACGGAAGACACAGTCAGATTGCCAAAAAAAAACTAAACACGTATTTTTTCTTTTTTCATATAAACAAAAAATGAAACCGATACATTGCGTTGAAAACTCGTGTGACGTCACTCCTTGGTACACTTTTTAGCACCGAGTGACGTCACCAGCTCCCACTTCTGATCTTTGATGCCTTTTATATTTGTCAATTTTTATTGATTTGATAAAACAAAATATACGTATCCAAAATTTTTCTATAATCTGAATGACGGACTAAATAGATTTTTTTTTTAAACGTATCTACTGAAAACCCGCTTCGATGTTACGTGATTTACGATAAATTGTTAAAACAATATGAAATTTATATGAAAATAAATTGTAAGTATTATAGTTTTCTAAGTACCGTTTGTGCTATCTTTTAATTTGGGATCATCATCATCATCATGAGCCTTTACTCGTCCACTGCTGGACATAGGCCTCTTCCATGGCACGCCAACAAGCTCGATCCTGAGCAGTTCTCCGCCAGCCACTACCAGCCACCTTTTGATGTCGTCGCTCCATCTCGCCCAAGGGCGTCCCACGCTACGTTTGCCGAGACGCGGTCTCCACTCAAGGACTCGTTTACCCCAACGGTTGTCGGTCCTGCGGCATATGTGACCAGCCCATTGCCACTTCAGCTTGCTAATCCTCTCAGCTATGTCGGTAACTCTGGTCCTCAGTTTGGGACATTTTCCATTATATTACACTGGGTACTTAACTGAAGTGAATAAGTACGGAAGTATGTTCATAACTTGTTATAATAAAATCAAATCATTTATTTCAGATAAATATTGTATCCACAGGTGTTTTCACACGTCAAAAGTTAAAAAAAAAAAATTTTAAAATCAAATCTAGCTCATATATTTAAAAAAAGAACAAAAAGTTATAATCGAGTAATAATCTTTATTATAACCCGCGCAGATAAAGAAAAGATCTGAAAATGACGGCGGATACTTACGGTAAGGTTGACAAAACATGCCATTGTTTAATCACAAACCAAAAGCTAAGATAGTGAAATGTCAAATTTACGTTGTAAATATTGTTATTTACAAAGTAAATTTGACATTTTACTTGTTTCAAAAAACAACAAAAACATTTTGTTGTCAACAAAAACAACAGAATAACAGAGACTTTAGCGGAACGAAATTAACGATAACTCGGAGTGCGTCAAAGTAGCTTGGAAAGCGAATCCTGAATTCCTGACGGGTGATAATTTTTTGCATGCTTACTTCACTGTGTGAGTATAGACAGCGATAGAGAGTGAGCGAGAACGCATGCGAGTGGACGCCATTTACAGATCTTTTCTTTATCTGCGCAGGTTATACCACCAACACACATGATTCATACATAAGAACAGATGTACAATGCAATATGAAGAAATATCTACACCAATCCTGTTGGCGCCACTTTACATTATGGGAAGTCGAATTTTTATTGTTCGCATCAACTGCCGATCTTGCACATAGCGCCATCTGTGTAGAGAGCGTGAAATCACGTTGATCGACGCTCGCGGTCGACGAAATCTGCTGATCGCTTGTAACCTTCGCCGTGTGCGTTCGTGCAGCGGAATGTTGTTGAATTTAAAGATTTTAAATATGCAGATATTTAGTGTATGACGTCGTAGAATTGTGTATGGTAAAAAAAAAAATGTGCACGCAGCCATTGTGGACAAATTCACCAATAACTGATTCCGCTGGGCGAACTTTTTTTAATCCATAGACTTTAGAAGAGAGTGATGTGTCCAAAAATTAGTGTGTCATCGTCATGATCATCATCTCAGCGTTAATCCCAGTCATATCTGCATAATTAAAATCTTTAAATTCAACAACATTCCGCTGCGCGAGCGCACACACCTTCGCCGCAGATGCAGCGACCCCTAGCGGCTTCGTGGATTGCTCTGAACTGTTTACCGATTGCGATCCTAATCCATAAACATCATATCACCCTGTCTCCTAAACTGGGTATTCCTGTATCTTAGGAGACGGAATTAAATAATAATTAAATATTAAAAAAAGTTAACCTACACCTTTGCTCACCCGTTTAAAATATACAACTGTGATGTTGGACGTTCATACGGTGTGGGGCGAGACATAGTCTCTGACTACTGTACCTCATTTTGGTGTCCATTGTAACAATATATAGCTCTCGAAGCCTTGTTTGTTGTACCTACATATAGTTTAACTATTGCGAGTTAACTGTGCACCTCGCTCTGTGACGTCATTCGGACGGTACCGTTTGCATAAAATGAGAATTATGTTAATTTTTTTTTTTTTTTTTATGTTAAAAATTAAAGGTCAATTGATACATATGGACTGAAATATAATGTTGGTGCAACCAACAGGCTTAACTAACGGGTTAAAAACGAACAAAAAAAAAACTTAACAAAGTTAAAAGTCCACAGAAACAGTAATAACAACAGGGGATTTAAACTGTATTTAGACAATTGTAACAAAGATGCTATCGCTACTCAGCGCTTACGGCGAATGTGGGGTCAGGGACAGGGGTCTCATTCCAGCGAGATGCACAGTTACTGATTAATGTACGCGTTTCATATGTACCGATATATTTCTAAAGAAAAAAAAAAAGGTGATATCCGTAACGAGGCACCGAGGAAAAGACTTGGAGGCATACAGGCAAGTGAAGGAACACAGGTGGGTTTAGTCAGTAAAAGGGTCAAAGGTCAGTTGATGATTTCCCATACCAAACAAAAAGATAAATAAAACGGCAGTTGTGCATTGTATTGTATACTATACATACACAGTATGACCACAGTATAAAAATCATACAGGAGGTCGACGCCTTTGATCTCATCATATATACTGTTATCACAAATAAACAATATTTATGAAATTATAGTTAGTATTCTATTCAATTAATTTGCTATTTTTACTAAGGGAACAACTCGAGACAGATTTAAGTTATTTAGATGGCATTTTCGTAACCAGCACCCCAATCCACCTCGGGATTAACACCCATATCATATTAATATACATTTAAATGGGCGTCCGCCATCTTGGATTTCAAAAAGGTTGGCTTTTTCCTAACTAGCACCCCTATTATACTCAAAATTGACACTCATATCAAATTATAAAACAAACACGCGTTAGCCCTTATATATATCCCGAACTACGAACATTGTTTTGTTCGCAGCTCGGGAGCCGCTTACCCGCGTCTCGTCCCTCACACCCCGCACGATTGTTCTGTCTAGACGTCTTCGTTGGACGACTGTATGATTTTTAGACTGTGGTATGACGGTGTCGGTCGGTCATGCTCACGCGGATTCAATGCTTTTCCCATCTAACAAAAGTTTTAAAGGATTGTTCACTTCTAAAAATCCTAGGCAGCTAATGACTAGCTTTCTAACTCCTCTTCCTTTATTATTTGAAAAAATATGACAATTAGATAATTGGTATTGAACTGTCGGTACATATTCAGCGCGTAGACATTGTATTGTAAAAATAAGAGATTATTAGGCTAATGTTGTTTATGAAGTGGGAATTTAACGCGACTCACGACCGTTGTGTTGTATCAAATATATTTTCTGCATTCATTACTTGTTTTATTTTTTAAATATCTTCTTCTTCTCACAATGACAGCCTCCATGGCGTAGCGGTAGCGAACGCAGCCGCTGCGCAAGGAGGCGCGGGTTCGATCCCCGCTGGGTGCAAATATTTGTATGCATGAATATGAATATTTGCACTGCTCTGGTCGTGCCTCGAAAAGCACGTTAAGCCGTTGGACGAACATCTAGTGGCAGTCGTTACGGGTTGTTGGAGCCCTCAAAAGTCCTACAATTGGTCTAACTGCAATGCTTCGATGTCGCCTTCGGGTTGTGGAGGTCAGACGGCAGTCGCTTCATGGAAAATGACGAAGTTTAGCCATATCAGCAGTTGGACTGGTAAAGCGAATCCCAGACTCCAAAGCTGAAAAGGCTTCGGATGCGACTGGGATTAACGCTGGGATGATGATGTTCACAAACCCGCCCCCTAATCGGCGAACACATTTTTGTCAAATGATAGCGACTAGTTGCCAGTTGGGATCGTTTGGACCGCCCATTGGATCGTTCGGTCCAAACGATGTGTTCGCCAATTAGGGGGCAGGGTTACAGAAAGAATGCAAAAGTATACTGACCAGTGAATGGAAAGACTTTTTGAGTTTTATTCGTTTCTTCTCCATTCCTTAAAGGTAATTGGATGCCCGCCAGGCAATAGAATAGAATACTTTTATTTCAGACCGGAGTCCATAAGGTTAGTAACAATCTTACTTAACTTCTAGTGTTAGTAGGTTACAGACACAGATATACATACATAAAATTAACTTAAAACTTAGCGTTGAGCTGCATCCACCTTTGCCACATGGGAGAATCCCACCGGTCCGCGAACACACTGATAATACTGTTGTTACTGCGGCGAACATGCGTCATCAGGGATGCGCATCTATTCCTAATAATGGCAGTAAAACCATTAATATTATTATCCGCAAACATCCCTAACGCACTACAACGCCACGGCAGCCCCAACAGTACCCTCAGTTCGTTATTATATTGAACACGTAGGGTAGGTCGCTGTATGCCCGCTGAGTGAAGCTAAACCACAGGCTGCACGTGTAGAATGATTGACAGTAAGCTTTTGCGGAGTTATAACGGAGGTTTATTTACGTATTTATAAAATAAATAACGCGCAAGCTGCGACGCTCGACAACCGTCCGGCCGCGTTTGAGCGCGAAATGGTCAAGAATCAACTAGTGCGAGGCGGGAATGCGGCAAACACAATTTGTTTCTCCTTAATTTTCATTACAAGAAGGTAATATTTTTTTACCAAGTATACTACTATTAATGTACGTATTTAAAATAAAAAAATGTTTTAATTAACCATAAATTTCAATTTTTTCTATATGTACTTTCACCTCCGCCTCCGCCTCCGTTAACCTCCGCTTCCGCGGAGGTGAGACTCGTCGCCTCCGCATCCGCCTCCGCCTCCGCTAACAAGCCTCCGTTACAACCCTACTTCGTACATCGCGCGAACCTGCGGGCCAACATGTTACAACGGACCGCCAGCGACCTACGTTCCCTTTCAATGTCACAATTGTCTTTTAGATCTTCGGTAACCCAGTGGCCCAGATACTTAAATTTGTCCACCCTTCGCAGGGGTTTTTTCCTTTGAAGGGAAAAAATGCGGGTATATTTGAATATGCTTGCTTATTGTTATATGCATTGACATTTATTGTAATGCGATCCAGTTTTTACGAAGTTTAATATACAGCGATATTTTTATTTGTACGAAACCTGAATATAGTTTGTTCAGAATATGCAACTGAATCGATTTCAATTATTTTTACACCATGTTATATTTTTTCCCAAATACATTTAGAAATTGTTGCAGTGTGGTTACCGAGTGCACAACACAGTTAACGGTAGATAATAGTACTAGGCGCATAGTGAGACGCCGTCCGCTGCAGGTACGGGCGCGCGAGCGGTGCGTTGACCATATTTTTGTAGGGACAACCAGGCCCCTAATCGGCGTACACATTTTTGTCAAATTATTGCGACTAGTTGGCATCAGTTGGGATCGTTTGGACCGCCCATTGGTCCGTTCGATCCAAACGATCCCAACTAGTCGCAATCATTTGACAAAAATGTGTTCGCCGATTAGGGGGCAGGTTAGATAACAAGCTCATAACATTTCATGATATCTTTTTGAAATTTTGTACATAGATTCATAAAAACTACTAGATATTTATAATGGTGTCCATTGCGTTTCGGGTTTCGCATATACAATATGTAAAGAAAACCCTGTCCGATCCGTGAAGGTATTGTTAGGTATCGATAACTGATTCTACTAATGCCCACAAAGACAAGCTAAACTTAAAAAAAAATGCCCCTAAAAAAATAAATATTATTTCGCAAAAAGAGGTAACTTAATACATGTGCGGTCAGCAACCCTTTCCGCAGGCGGCGGGGGGCAGGGCACGCGGCACCTGTGACGTGTTCGCGTCGCTATTCGCTTATAATAATACCGGTGTTGTCACTTTTTTAAAAATTACCAAATTTCGGGGAAATTGCAATTAATTCCCAGGAAAAAAAGATTATTTCAAAATTCATTAGTATTATTACTATGATGATTATGTAAAATTTTATATTATATTTGGTCATGTGTTTACCTAACCTTTATTATCCTTATGGGTCGGACAGGGTTTTCTTTACATATTGTATACAAAAATTACGTTGTAGATTCATGATCCCTCCAAATTGACTCATTGAAATACAATAGGAGTAATGATAAGTATTTTCTTGTGTTCATCACTATACATAGTATTATATAAGTCTTTTTTTTTTAATGAACAGACAGCTGTGCTGCTGAGGAGTTAGTTCCGCCACTTCTTCTTCCTAGCGAAGGCACTAGGAAGTGTCCATGGTTTGGCGTTTTGGGGGACTGTCTTATGTAATACCACAAATTACAGAATACTCCATACAGATAAGGTATCTGTGAACGTAGGTACGTAAGGTAACGTGAACAACAAAATGAGTCCAGCTCAAGTCGAGCAGACGGTCGAGCAAAAAAAGTTTCTTAAAGAGATCACTAGATGGCCACCAGGGAGCGCTTGACCGGTCGGCCACTACCGCCATATATGTCTTGTCTACATTGTCATATATACATCCATGCGTCGTGCATCGAGAAATACGCATTCTAAAAGAAGATAACAGCAATATAATGGTTAGAAGACATCTTATCTTAACCTAAAAAAAATTTTTTATGACAGGATTAATTGAGTAGTCCCGAGTGTAAAATAAAAATCATTGTCAGTACTGCGCCCATTTTACCGTTTTGTTTAATTACGTTATTTATGCGTGTAAATAAATATACGGAGTAGCATTAAATAAGTAAATTCAAATTGTTAAAAATATTAAAAAGGCTACAAACTGCACATAAGAGGTTTAAAATCGTTCCTAAGTTTTGGACCGCAACCTATGCTGCCATCTATTATGTTTTGAAAAGAACTGAGAGTCCGTTGTACGGGATGATACCCCATGGTAATACTGACGTTCAAAAAGTGCTGATTCTCAGCCTAATTTGAATAAATGAAATTTGATTTCATTTATGAATTAATGAGGATATGGTGTCATACAGAAAAGAAAACCCATTTCGTAAGAAAATAAAAACATACTTTGTTTATTTCAAGTCACTTATTACAATCACAGACAGACATTTATTTTTACAAACAAAAAATGGCGCCCATTCGCTTGTTCAGTGCATCATTTTCAATTTTATTTAGAAAATAACAGAAGATAAATATTAGTATAGTCCTGTCAAACTAAAATAAATAAATAGATATATACGGACAAATCACACAGATTGAGCTAGCCCCAAAGTAAGTTCGAGACTTGTGTTATGGGATACTAACTCAACGATACTATATTTATAATATATACATATATAGATAAACATCCAAGACCCAGGACAATTAGGAAAAGATCGTTTCCCATCATGACCTGGTCGGGATCTAACCGGGGCCTCCATATCGCAGGCAGGCGTGTTGACCGCTGCACCACGCAGGACGACTAGAAGAAGAATAGAATACTCTTTATTATGTACACCATGTCATGGTGGCCTAGTGGTTAAAACACCAGCCTCTCAAGTAAGAGCGCGCGGGTTCGATATCAGGCCAGGCAAGTACCAATGTAACTTTTCTAAAGTTATATGTACTGTCTAAGTATATCTTGGACACCAATGACTGAAGGTGAAGGAAAACATCTTGAGGAAACCTGACTTTATAAGTCTGAAATCGCCAACCCGCATTGAGCAAGCGTGGTGATTACGCTCATTCCTTCTCTGTATGAGAGAGACCTGTGCCCAGCAGTGGGACGATAAAAGGTTGATGATGATGATTTGCACCATATAGATTACAGAATATAAAGATGAGTGCGGGAATTGCGAATGAGTGGGGGTGTGCGATGGAATTGCATGATTTAATTCCCCATCTCCGTTCCACCAGCGGACGACCCGTCGTACGGCTGATTTCCACCCTTACGTTGTTAACACCACTACGATCCGGACGAAGCGTTTCGCCTCCTCCTTTATACCGCGTACATCGAGGGACTGGAACAATTTGCCAGCGGCGGTGTTTCCGTCGGACTACAATACGAGTGTCTTCAAGGCTAGAGTGAATAGGCTCTTAATAAATTAGTGCGCTTTACCATCAACGACTGCGTCACTGTTTACCATCAGGCAGGATTGCGGTCAAGCGCTGGTTTATAATATGTAAAAAAAAAATAAAGATTTAACAAAGGGTGACACAATACTATTCTCGATTATCGATAAGATACTCCATAGACAGTTCAGACATGATTAAAACATGGAGACTAAAAATACGTTGATTTAAGTCAAGCGCGGACTAATTTAAGAGGACTAAATTTTTATTTATCTTTTGTCCTTTTTTTAATGAAATAAAAAGATGCCTTAAATTTAGTTAATGAACAAGGATATTGAGGCCATTGTTATACAAAACTAAAATAAAGCGATTCGTCGTGTTCCGACATGATGTCTGGTGAAGCCGTACGGAGGACGGGTCTGAGCAGTTGTGTTGCGATGTGCCAAATGTTGTTGTGTCGGGAGTTTGGTTGTGGAGTCTCCAGATCAATCTCCCTCTAGCGCAGCTTCGTTTGGTCGTGTTGGTCTTGGGTTAAACATTGCATCACCTCGCTCAACTACCGTCTTCCTTCTTATTCGCTCAGTTTTTTTGAGCGAATAGGCTTAATAAGCTAGTGCCCTTTACCATCAACGATTGCATCACTGCTTGCCATCAGGCAGGATTGCAATCAAGCACTAGTCAAGAACTAGTATAACTATTATAAAAAAATATATATTATTTATTTTTTAATACCATCATTGGTTTTTGGATGCCAAACGCAGACACCAGGTCCTGGAATGAAAAAAAAATACACATATGTATGATGGCACTGTTAACACCACTACGATCCGGACGAAGCGTTTCGCCTCCTCCTTTATACCGCGTACATCGAGGGACTGGAACAGTTTGCCAGCGGCGGTGTTTCCGTCGGACTACAATTTGAGTGTCTTCAAGGCTAGAGTGAATAGGCTCTTAATAAACTAGCACGCTTTACCATCAACGATCGCATCGCTGCTTACCATCAGGCGGGATTGCGGTCAAGCGCTGGTTTATAAATAATTAAAAAAAAAAAAAAAAATGGCGTTAATATGTGGTGCCAGTACAAGTCACTTCAGCTTGCTAATCCTCTCAGCTATGTCAGTGACTTTGGTCCTCAAAAATCAAAACTGTTTATTTCAAATTAACCAACAGTTGGTGCTTTTGAATAGTCAATGTCGGTCAGTCCAAGAAAAGTGAAGCTAAATTGCACGTTCCAATGCGTAGATCTCTATGGAGAAGAACGTGCAAGAAACTCCATGGACACTCTTTTAAAATCTCTGTCGGATCACCTCATTTCTGATGCGGTTCTTCAGGGAGACGCCTAACATAGCCCGCTCCATAGCTCGCTGAGCGGCTTTAAACTTATGGACTAGTCTGACCGTTAGTGTCCACGTCTCGGCTCCGTATCGTATTAGCTCGGTATCGTATTAGTCAGTAACTGGGTTGTCGAGGTCAGATTGGCAGCTGCTTTATGTAAGACTAGCTGGGCACCGCGGTGTCACGCGTGTAGGTTTCGATATGTTTTTTTTATATGCTCCGCTGCTATTGGTTACAGCGTGATGTTATATAGCCTAAAGCCTTCCTGGATTAATGGGATATCCAACGCAAAAAGAATTTTTCAAATCGGACCAGTGTTTCTGAGATTAGCGCGTTCAAACAAACAAAGAAACAAACTCGTCGGCTTTATACATTAGTATCATCGATCACTTATACACTAGATTCACAATCAGCGTAAAAAAATGGTTGAACTGAACAAGGGCACAAAGCAGCACTTGGGTGCTTCTTTCATTTAGTACTTACTTTATAATAGGCTATTTGACAGATTTATAATTTTTATCTTGAATTACTTGGTTGCGGTTAAGAAGTTCACCGAAAGTATTGATTTTAATTTTAAATACGTATTTCGTAAGAAATATGCAAATAAAAATTCAAAATTTAAATAAGCCGCGAAAACGATATACTATATTATAGCAATATGGCGTCGCGCTTTAGTGACGTCACAAGCGGTTTTCGGTTCTCAGTGGTGTTTGTTTTTATTTATTATTTGTTGTTGTTATCTAATAAAATGGTTTACAAGTGGTGTGCTGTACCGGGTTGTACAAATAAATCGATTAAAACCCCCCGAAAAACAGTTTATAAGTTTGCCGAAAATAAGCGTTGATGCGCGTATGACGTCATAGCGACATTAGCCAATCCGGATCGTTTCACAATGTGTGGCGCGAGAAACAAAAAGCCAATCATATTTTTGTGTTTTGGATATATTAATTGTTATTATTTTTTATTAAAACTCATGTAAATGACATAAAGAACCCTCATTTTATGCAATTAGAGCAAAAAATCACAAAAAATTGAATACTGTCAAATAGCCTATTCTGACTTTAATGCATGCGTGTACAGTGGCGGGCCTACCATATAAGCCCAGATGCCCGGCTTGCCTTCCCTCCCTCAAGCCTCACCCCCAAAAATAAAAAAAAAACAGTAAACAGAAGAAAATAGTTTTCAAACTAAATTTACGTAGACGTAATTAAAAATACAACGCATAGCGCCACTCAGTAAACGCGTCCACGGTCGCACAAGGTCACGGCTCAATATCTATCTCACTCGCACTTGCGGGCTCTTACCTAGTGCAAGCCAGGTTTAACCTCGCTTGCAATGCACTCTTCTTTCGTTCCGTAATATGAAGTATCTAGTAACATAAGTATACATATAACTATTGACATTTTATATGGCTGGATTTTGCTCAATAAAGCACGGCTTGCATATGACGTTGTACACAACGCACTGTTGGATCAGTGTTGCCGTTTTAGTTTGTTGATTTTTTAGTAAGTACGATAATTTTCATTTATTTTAAGTTTGTGGGCTGATGTCACCGAAATAGAATATATTACACGAGGGAGTCCCAGGTATAATAGATTATTAAATTGGCTCATTCATGGACTGAATATAAGTAGTTTTCTTCGTCTTTCACGTTCGTTGATATTAAATATGAATGAGTGATAAAGTTATAGTTAAATACATCGAGTATATACTATACTTACTTAGTATGTATTATACTTTTTCAATAACATTCGCTTTTTGACTCATTCAAGTGAAAAAAAAGGGTTAAGAAATTTCTGTGACAAAAAAAAAATATTTCTTTCATTGTAATTCAAGCGTTTATAAAAAATACCTAGTATAAAACAAAAACTGGCCGTGTTACACATGTGAAATAGTTTAGCACTTTCTTGCGGGTTTTATTTTTTGTTATATTTTTTTCATATCTGGTAGAATTTTCAGATAATTAAGCGCTTTTAAAATTCATGGAACGGCAACACTGGGTTTGATTTGTATGAACATAGCTACGATTCGAATAGTTTCTTTGTTGTCATTGAGTTGAGCGAAGTAATTTTTTCGAAGTTTAATTTTGAATTGATTGTGTAAAATGAGTGCAAATCCGTCGGATACCGATAATATTTATGTCCCTTGTGACGATTTCAAGTGTATTTATAGTTTGCTAGGCGGGGGAAAGGTAAATTCTTTAAGTTTTTCAGAGAAAAATAACCTCATATCTTCGCTAAAACCTACGCCGGATTTAAGTATATCTCAAACAAGTAAGTCTCATAAAAGGAAATTCAATAGATCCGTTTATAAAACTAATTGGATTGCGGGCTGTTCCCATTCGAACAAACTTTATTGTTGGTATTGCTTATTTTTTTCAAACGAGAAAAATGCCTGGAATTTTTCTGGCTATGACGATCTTAATAACTTATCTCAAGCCATAAAAAGACATCAAAATTCACAAAAACACTTGAGTGCCGTTATTTCATTTTGTAATTTTGGTAAACAGCGTATCGAAACTTCGCTATCACGTCAATTATCTGACGAAATTTCAAAACATAATTCGCGAGTTGAACATAACCGTAGCGTTTTTCAAAGACTTGTTGATGTCGTTTGTCATTTAGCACAACAAGAATTATCTTTTAGAGGACATGATGAGTACAGATAGTTAAGGACAGAACTTCTTTGTTTACTCTCGAAATATGACCTTGTTTTAGAAAAACATATGCAGCCCCAAGACACCGGCAAACCGGGCCCGAGCTACTTGTCTAATAAAATTCAAAATGATATTATTCATTCTGTTTCTGAAGTAATGAAATCCCACATTGAGTTGCAATTAAAAAATACTGAATTTGTTTCTGTAATTATTGATGAAACACCCGATGTTAGTAACAAAGAACAGCTTTGCTTTATTTTAAGATATTATTTTGGAAATAACATTTATGATCGGTTTTTAGGATTTATAAATGTGTCAGACAGCCGCACAGCAAATACTCTTTCTAATATAATTTTAACTTTATTAAATGAACTCGGTTGCACCGAAAAACTCATAGCACAAAGCTATGACGGTGCCAGTGTTATGTCAGGCGTCCGAAACGGAGTTCAACAGAAAATCAAGGATATATGTCCCCAAGCAATATTTATTTGGTGTAATGCACATATTCTCAATTTAGTATTGTCTAAATCTTGTGGCAGAATTGGCGAAGTGAGCTCTTTTTTCTCAGCCCTTCAGGCATTAGTAAATTTTTTTAGTAACAGTACAAAACGGACTTCTTTTTATGACAATTACTGTCAAAAAAGATTGCCTCATATTTCAACGACACGTTGGTCGTATACCTCTCGCATTGTTAATACAGTTTTTGAACAAAAAGTCCATCTCATTGAATTGTTCATGGACATGTCCGACAATCCGCAGGATTGGGACGGCGACACTATTTTGTCCGCAGATAACTTTTTAAATATATTGCGATCTTTTAATTTTGTCTTTTTCTTTCGGTGTTTCACCCTATTTTTGAAAAAACCGACTGTCTCTACAATATAATTCAAAAATCTCAAGTTGATGTCGGTTATTGTGCAAATAAAATAAAAGAGTTTGAATCTTGGTTGCGTTCTGAATTTCATGCAAAATTCGATACTATTTACGAGAACGCTGTGCATAACAACACCCCTCCTCGTTTAAGACGCAACGTTGCCTGCGCGCGGACGGAATACAAGCGAATTTTTGTCGAAATAATAGATAACATTTCTACCGAAATTAATTCTCGTTACTCCGAAATTTTTAAACTAAAATTTTTCCAATTATTAAACAATAAATTATTTGAGCAATACTCATCTAATTTTCCGATAGACGCTTATGAGTCTTTATTAAGCATTTACGAAAACAGATTTGACAGGCAAACCTTAAAAAACCAACTGATTTGTTTGTATTCATCTCCTGAATTGAGGGACCGCGACGTTTTCACATTAATTGATTTCATTAATGAAAATGGCTTAAAAGACGCCTTTACCCAGCTTTTAAAACTTGCCCATTTGATTGTAACAATTCCCGCTACGTCAGCTTCCGCAGAACGCGCATTTTCTTCGCTAAAGCGTATTCACACATACTTACGGAACTCACAGGGCCAAGAGCGACTTTCTGATCTTTCGATGATCGCGATCGAAAAGCAACTTTTAGTAGAAATCAAACGTTCACCAACTTTTTATTCTGACGTAATAAAATCATTTTTAAAGAAAGATAGACGCATTGATTTAGAATATAAGTAAAAGCTTTTTTTATTTTTTTATTTCTATGTTTTCGAAATCCCATAACTTTGTAGCATATTTAGATCGTTTGCAATTGGACACGCGCCGTTATGAATATATGTAGGGATTGTAGGTAGGTATCTTCGCTCAACACAATGAAAAGAGAAAGGCTTTTTTCGAAGCCGCCGAGGGTATGTCTTTGCTGGTACGTGTTATTCTTCTGCCTAGCAATATCATGCCTTCAGTGTGCTTTGATTAGCTCGCCGTCGTTAGACCACCGGCTTCTTGAAGCGAAGAATATGGTGATGTGGATCACAAAATCTTGTTTTGTAAAGAACGGTAAGAAAACGTATCATGGGCTTGCGTTATCGGTGGACCCTAGGCACGCCACTGTGCGTGTAAGGTTGAATTTGGTTTGATGTACACTGTTTTGTGATAAGAATTTTATACACTGCAGTTAAGGCTGATTTTAAATTAATAATGAACGCGGCCGCTGCGTGAGGAAGCGCTGGTTCGATCCCCGAGCAGTGCAAATGTTGTATGCATGAATATGAATATTTGCACTGGTCTGGTCGCCTCGGAAAGCACGTTAAGCCGTTGGTCCCGGTTGCCATACGAACATCTAGTGGCAGTCGTTACGGGTTGTTGGAGCCCTCAAAAGTCCAACAATTGGTCTAACTGCAATGCTTCGATATCGCCTTCGGGTTGTGGAGGTCAGACGGCAGTCGCTTCACGGAAAATATCGAAGTTTAGCCAAAATCGGCAGTTAGACTGGTAAAGTGGACCCCAGACTTCTAAGCTGAAAAAGCTTGAGATGCGACTGCGATTAACGCTGAGATGATAATAATAATAATGCATCGAGATGTGGTCGCGGCTGACAAGGGCCTCACTCCGCTCTCCTTGGCTAAAGAGAACTGGCGTAAACCAGTAGTGCTTGACACAAATGATCGCATGGAGGTATGGAAGAGCAAAGAGCTTCACGGACGCTTTTTCCGAGCCCTACACGGGCCCGATGTAGATTTTCAAGCGTCCGTAGCCTGGCTACGTTTCGGTGACCTCTTTGGGGAAACCGAAGGTTTTGTCTTTGCAATTATGGACAACGTTATGCTGACGAACAATTACCGGAGATTTATTGTGAAAGACGGCACAGTTGACATCTGTCGGGCATGTCACCGGCCGGGGGAATCAATAAGGCATATTATCTCCGGGTGTTCTCGTCTAGCTAACGGAGAGTACTTGCATAGACACAACCTTGTAGCCAGGATCATTCATCAGCAACTTGCTCTTAAATACAACCTTGTGGAATCGGAGGTGCCGTACTACAGGTATACGCCCGACCCAGTTCTCGAAAATGGCTATATCACATTGTACTGGGATCGATCCATCATCACTGACAGGACTATTGTTGCCAATAAGCCTGATATAGTGCTGGTGGATCGATCAGAGCGGCGTGCAATGATTGTTGACATAACCATCCCACATGATGAGAACCTCGTGAAAGCTGAGAAAGATAAACAAATCAAGTAACTTGATTTGGCTCACGAGGTTGTCGACATGTGGGAAGTGGATTAAGCAATCATTGTACCGATAGTCGTGACACCTAATGGCTTAATAGCCAAGAGCCTCGACCAACACCTCAGGAGGCTCTCGTTAGGCAGCTGGAACAAGGGCTTGATTCAGAAAGCTGTAATTCTGGACACGGCTCGCATTGTCAGGAAGTTCCTCTCTCTGGAGCCCTGACCGCCGGTAGCTTGGACCCTGTTCCCGATACCGGTGGGATACTATTTTTAATATTTTTAAATGTTCTTTATGTATTTTTATTATATAGAGTGAAATAAAGAAATAATAATAATAATAATCTCCTGTTATTTACATGATTATCGACTCTTACATGCTAGCTATTTATTAACAATTCCTATTGCAGCATATTTCAATAGAAACACTAAAAAACATGCATAATAACTTGGTATTTCGAAAAACCATCAAAAAGTCGACATTAATTTTACGTGATAGCCCTACAAAAAAAGAAAGATGGATGAAATCCAGGTATTAAATACATTTTGTGGAATTCAACCAATGAATATAGTCGAGGCATTTGTCAATACAATTTTGCGTATTTTTATTACTTTCAAATCAACTACATAACAAATGCATTGTAATACTTTCAGGTATGGACTAATTATAATGTATGTATCTAGAGAGGTATGTATCAAAAAATTCAACCTATTAAGAAATTAGCTTACATGTGTGTCATATTTCATTCAAATCGGTTAAGCGTTCTATGCAAATCATAAATATCTAAACATAAATAAATTGTTTAGATTAGTAGGAAGTAGAATTATTACTTTTACTAGTAGCCGCCAGCGACTTCGTTCGCCCGCAGGTAGTTAGTCTCCGCTCCTATTGGTCGCAGCGTGATTTTATATAGCCTAAAGCCTTCCTGGATTAAGGGGCTATCCAACGCAAAAAGAATTTTTTAAATCGGACCAGTAGTTCCCGAGATTAGCGCGTTTATACAAGCAAAGAAACAAACTCGTCAGCTTTATACAATATGTTAAGAAAACCCTGTCCGACCCGTAAGGATAGTAAAGGTTAGGTAAACACATGACTAAATAACATATGAAATTTTACATAATCATCATAGTAACAATACTAGTGAATTTTGAAATAATCTTTTTTTCCCGCGAATTAATTCCAACTTCCCCAAAATTTGGTAATTTTTAAAAAGTGACAACATTATTTTTGACGGTATAATTCTGAGCGAATAGCGATGCGGCCGCGTGCCGCGTGCCCGCTTCTGGTTGGCCTGCGCACATGTTTTAAGTTACCTCTTTTTGCGAAATAATATTTTTTTTTTAGGGGGATTTTTTTTTAAGTTTAGTCCGGCTTTGTAGTCATTAGTAGAATTAGTTATCGATACCTAACAATACCTTCACGGATCGGACAGGGTTTTCTTTACATATTGTATATTAGTGTAGATGAAAATCATCTATGTAGAAAAGGTTGTTAACATCTGTCTTTTAGGCGTAAACTACTCGTTGCCTAGCAACGGTTTGTTTACCTGTATTCTTCATCGAATTTGGTTCAACTATAATGTACAAGTAATCGATGATTAGTCATCATCATCATCATCACAATGTTAATCCCAGTCGCATCCGAAGCCTTTTTCAGCTTTGGAGTCTGAGGTCCGCTTTACCAGTCTAACTGCTTCGACATTTTCCGTATGGCTAAACTTCGACATTTTCCGTGAAGCGACTGCCGCTGACCTCCACAACCCGAAGGCGACATCGAAGCATTGCAGTTAGACCAATTGTTGGACTTTTGAGGGCTCCAACAACCCGTAACGACTGCCACTAGATGTTCGTATGGTAACCGGGACCAACGGCGTAACGTGCTTTCAGAGGCACGACCAATTATATTGGACAATCTTAGATAAGTAACCTAGATCGTCGAATATAATTGAAGTTTAGTAAGAGACCAGTAGCAGCCAACTGGTATAGGCCGTGACTTAAAAGTTATAGGTCGTAGGTTCGAGCCCCATCAGGCGCTTTCTTCTTCTTCAGCCTATATATAGATCTCCACTGCTTGACAAAGGCAAGGTTTTCCATAATGACAGGTTTTGTGCTGCCCGCATCCATCGGCTTCCCGCGACCTTCACCAGGTCATCGGTCCACCTTGTCGGGGGCCTACCCACGCTGCGTCTTCCGGCGCGTGGTCGCCACTCGAGCTAAATACTTGAGGTAAAAGCTTACCCCATACTCCAAAGCTGAAAAAGCTTCAGATGCGACTGGGATTAACGCTGAGATGATGATGATGATTTTGACTACTTTACGACTGCTTAATACTTGTCGCCATTTTTGATAAGAGTTTTGTTCGAGACTAAGTATCTAGTGTATAAATGATCGATGATTAGAATAGAGTATAGATATTGGTGGAAGTCATTTGATGATATTCAGTGGAGAGACGTGCAAAGAGGCTGATTGGTGACCCTGATCTAACTCGAGTTGGTCTCCAAAGCCTAGAGCACAGGCGTAGAGTAGCCAGCCTTTCGGTGTTCTATAGGATGCATTTCGGGGAGTGTGCGAAGGAATTGCATTATTTAATTCCCCCATCTCCGTTCCACCAGCGGACGACCCGTCGTACGGCTGGTTTCCACCCTTACGTTGTTAACACCACTACGATCCGGATGAAGCGTTTCGCCTCCTCCTTTATACCGCGTACATCGAGGGACGGGAACAATTTGCCAGCGGCGGTGTTTCCGTCGGACTACAATTTGAGTGTCTTCAAGGCTAGAGTGAATAGGCTCTTAATAAACTAGTGCGCTTTACCATCAACGATTGCGTCACTGCTTACCATCAGGCAGGATTGCAGTCAAGCGCTAGTTTATAACAGAAAAAAAAAATATATATACAATGCGACAAGAAAATTACAATGTACCTGCCATCGCTGCATATCTATTGATACAATAAACTGCTTCTCATCAGACAAGTCCACACGTTCCTTCTGTGTTGCTGTCAGCGGCGTTATGAAAGGCAGGCCGTGCTCCTCATCTGGAACACGAGAAAATAAGATAAGAGCTGTCTTCAGAGTCCTGATAGTAAGCAGGGACGCAATCGTTGGTGGTAAAGCGCGCTAGTTTATTAAGAGCCTATTCACTCAAAAAAACTGAGTGAATAGCAAAGAAGACGGCAGTTGAGCGAGGTGATGCAATGTTGAACCCAACAACACGACCAACGATGCTGTGCCAGAGGGAGGTTGATCTTTTCCGGCCCGGCGGAGGCGCCATGGCAAGACATTTGTTACCCACGTAAACGTTTCGTAAGACGTGACGGTACCAACGTAGGCGACCCTCCTGCATTTTGTCTGCTATGTCACGGACACGAAGACGGGCACGGATGCGGGAGTTCCTGATGGGGTCTTTCCGCGTAACTCCACACATCCACCGCAGCATATTCATCTCCGTGACACGCAGCTCTGGTTGGCGACAGCAACTACGTTCTACTTGTCATTTTCTACAATCGACTGTGCCATCGGCCAGGCGCGTGCACAGAGATTTCGAGTGGGGTATGCATGTGTTATATCTATAACGAGTCATAATTCTAATAAAAGTATTGTATTGTGGATTGCTTAAGTTTAGTTGATTCCGAGGGTAGAATGACTTTTATAAAATTACAAAAACGGCTCGATGGTACTCTGAGAGTGGCATTTCCTATAAATACGGTGACTCGTTCCTTAGTAGGGGGTCTTCATCGAGCCGTCGGACCGAGCACACTACCAGTTAAGTATTCTTAATATTTGTTATAGGCACATAATTCTTATGTGCCTGGACTTATGTAATTTATATTGCTGATATTGCTGATGATTCTAAATATGCCCAGTGTGTAATGTTATAAGTAAATATAGACATAATGTTCCTTCTATAATGTCTGCTTTAATATTATTTAATAACCCACACTCTGCTATCCTAACACATGCATTCGCTACCGAAATAAAAATAAATAAATATATACGGACAAATCACACAGATTGAGCTAGCCCCAAAGTAAGTCCGAGACTTGTGTTATGGGATACTAACTCAACGATACTATATTTATAATAGATACATATATAGATAAACATCCAAGACCCAGGCCAATCAGGAAAAGATCGTTTTCTATGATGACCTGGCCGGGGATCAAACCCAGGGCCTCCACGTCGCAGGCAGGCGTTTTGACCGCTGTGCCACGGAGGACGTCAAAAAACTTCGTAACCCTTTTTTGTTTCGGATGGGAAATCATCAAACGACCTCTCCCGCTCTGGGCGGAGCGGAAGGGCGTGTCAGACTTTTACTGACTAAAACCCACCCGTGTTCCTTCACTTGCCTGTGCGTCAAGGCCACGGTAGCTCTTTCAAACAATCCGCGGCCCTGGCACCACATCGGTCTTCGTAGACCCCGTCACGATATGCCGACATCTCTTCGGAGCACAACGGGCCGTTGATCCAGGTCTGGTCCTTACCGGGCGGCGAGCTGAGCCCTACGCTTACTTACCTAATGTTACTGATATAAGCCCATCTCTGACCAGGAACGAGACATTGTAGATGTTCTCCACTGTCTTGCTGAAGCTGCCCGGGTCCAGTACAGCGTGGAAGTAACTGAGGGGCTTGAGATTCTGCTTGTACCACTTGCAGATGAACCTGTTCACGCGTGTCACCATCTGGGAGCCCTCGTCTGTCTTATCTAGCCTGTGAAAGGAGAAGATAGTGGTTCAATTAATCAGAACTGGATCGCAACCAAACCATAACTTTTGTTATGTTTCCACCATAACTGGATCACAATTGGAACGTAACCGCTGTCAAATGAAAAAGTTGAAACAAAGCTAACTTTTTCTGTGCCATTTGTCAAACACTTCCTTGGAAGCTTTGCTATGACTAGCTAGATGGCGCAGGCGGTACTTTTACTGGTAATAGAAGAGTGTAGTTTTTCGGATTCTGTCACTGTCAATTATTTCTTGCCACAGACTATATTAACCGCAACAAATCAAATTAAAATAAAAAATACCAAAAGTTATGGTAGCGCCATCTCTTGATGACTTTTGAAACTAACCTATCGTAAAACTGCTTACTGTATAAAATATAATTTACATAATCTTTTCCTTAAAAAATTACGAAATACCGTGTTGAACGCCGTCTGGTGGTATTTTTGGAAATATTTATAGGATAAGTTAAAGTAACATACATATTAACTAGGTGTACCGAAAGGCATGCCCTGGCAACCATGGTTCGAGCCATGGTTGAAAGCGAGAGTGCATGGGAGGCTGCCGCCTCCTTCTGTGAGACCGTCCTCTTGCAGAAGGAGGCAGCGGAGAGGGAGCGGGAAGAAGATAGTCTTGCCGCTCCCCTCCGGCGTAGACGGGCGGGGCGAAGAAGGCGGGAGACGAACCCCCGTCTCCTTAGCCCCCGAGTGTGACCAGCGTGTGTGGGTAGCTACCGCACGCGCATTGCACCGGTCACAACGTCTGAGGATTACCTTGTACCCGGGTAATGCTCCCTTGGCGCGGAAACTGGCCAAAATAGGCCGGTAAGCCCTGAGAGTGGCATGGAGTCAGTTCTTCGGGCCGAGCCCGTGTCACTCTCAACGCAGGGCTCGAGGGTAACCGAGTGGTTTTAGTGGGTATTTCTCGGCTCCGGCCGCGGGCGACTCCCACACACGCCTGTCGCCTAGCTAGCGGCGGGTACGGTGCGTAACGCATTCACACTCATAAAAAAAACAAAAAAAGGTGTACCGAAAGGCATATCCATACGTTTCGATCGTCAGATCAAATATAGGTATTTAATCCGACCTCAGTAGTAGCATAGCTACTTATTTGCAAAAATGGTAAATGGTACCTAAAACCATGGGGTATCATCCCGTACAACAGACTCTCAGTTCTTATCAAACGATAATAGATGGCAGCATAGGTTGCGGTGCAAAACTTAGGAACGATTTTAAACCTCTTATGTGCAGTTTGTAGCCGTTTTAATATTTTTAACTATTTGAATTTACTTATTTAATGCTACTCCGTATATTTACACGTATAAATAACGTAATTAAACAAAACGGTAAAATGGGCTCAGTACTGACAATGATTTTTATTTTACACTCGGGACAATAGATGGCAGTGTACTCGATTAATCCTGTCATAACATATTTTTTTTTAGGTTAAGATAAGATGTCTTCTAACCATTATATTGCTGTTATCTTCTTTTAGAATGCGTATTGCTCGATGCACGACGCATGGATGTATATATGACAATGTAGACAAGACATATATGGCGGTAGAGGCCGACCGGTCAAGCGCTCCCTGGTGGCCATCTAGTGATCTTTTTAAGAAACTTTTTTTGCTCGACTGTCTGGTCGACTTGAGATGGAGTCATTTTGTTGTTCACGTTCAGGTATCTGTATGGAGTATTCTGTAATCTGTGCTAAAACCTACACAATAAAGATCGTATACTGATCTTTATTGTGTAGGTTTTAAAAGTTATTTTCCATAAACTTAAATATATTTGATTTACCATTTTTGCAAATAAGTAGCTATGCTATTACTAGACGTCGGATTAAATACCTAAACTTACACTACAAACATATTTTTTTACATTATAAACTAGAGCTTGACCGCGATCCCGCCTGATGGTAAAGCAGTGATGCAATCGTTGACGGTAAATCACGCTAGTTTATTAAGAGCCTTAGTTAACTACGAGATGCCAATTTTAAAAAAATGGTACTAAGGAAAGAAAGATCGTATACTGATCTTTATTGTGTAGGTTTTAAAAGTTATTTTCCATAAACTTAAATATATTTGATTTACCATTTTTGCAAATAAGTAGCTATGCTATTACTAGACGTCGGATTAAATACCTAAACTTACACTACAAACATATTTTTTTACATTATAAACTAGAGCTTGACCGCGATCCCGCCTGATGGTAAAGCAGTGATGCAATCGTTGACGGTAAATCACGCTAGTTTATTAAGAGCCTTAGTTAACTACGAGATGCCAATTTTAAAAAAATGGTACTAACTTATCAACTTTCTCTGGTTCCTTGAGCTGCGTCAGTTGTTGCCTTTCTGCCGGCTGTCGTCGCGCGCGCTCCGTGCGTTGCGCGACGCCCGCGAACGCGCCGAACACGTGCGCGACCACGGGGACCTCGAGGGGGAACGTGAAGTTCCAGAAGTCTGGGTTTTCGGCCTGGAATGTTATTTTTTTTTTTAGAACATTCTCAATTCCCATCACGTATGCTGGGTTCCGCTAGCTAATTTTGTTTGACTCTCTATAGAATAGAATTGAATACTCTTTATTACGTCTTTTTTTATTATTATGAGCTAGCGCTTGAGCGCATTCCGGCCTGATGGTAAGCAGTGACGCAATCGTTGATGGTAAAGCGCACTAGATTATTAAGAGCCTTACACTCTAGCCTTGAAGACACTCAAATTGTAGTCCGACGGAAACATTGCCGCTGGTAAATTGTCCCCCAAAGCCCTTTCACTACGATCGGTCTTGTGTTCCCGCGACCTTGACCGGGTCATCGGTCCACCTAGTTGGTGGGCCTCTCTAAGTTGCGTCTCCCGGTACGTGGCCGCCACTCCAGAACCTTACTGCCCCATCGGTCATCGGTTCTACGAGCAATGTGCCCACTGCCACTTAAGTTTAGCGATTCAGAGAGCTATGTCGGTGATTCTGTGGATCTCCTCCTTTCTGATTCGATCGCACAGAGAATGTCCGAGCATAGCTGTTTTTATTAGCTATAGATTTTTAAAAGACTCACAATATGGCGCGCCAGCTCATGCTTATCATACGCGTTAACATTTCCACTGACAGCTTCAGAACAGCGAACTGTGACATCGCTGGCCGCACGAAGAACTTTGGAATCGAGGTAGCTTTCACCTGAAAACGTTATTAGCTATAGGTTAGTGTATTTCGTTTACAACAGCAGAAATACTAGCAAAAAGTCTTCAAAGCTAACACTTCTAACAATATCTTCTCCTTCTTAGCCTATAGAGGTCCACTGTTGGGCAAAGCGGCAATGGACAGATAATATAATTAGGGGTATCCAGAAGTGGAACAAGAACGTAGTGTTCTGGTACCCTCGAAACCGGAAAAGAAAACGAGGCAGACGAGTCCGAAGATGGGAAGAGGAATTTAAAGCAACAGCAGGGAAAACATGGACTTGGAAAGCTTTAAACCGAACAGAATGGAAAGAAATGGAAGAGGCCTTTGCCAAAGGGCAATCAGACCAAGTCATTGGTGTCAATGACTTACCAAAGTCATTAGCATAAGTTATTGTAAATATTACGTCTGAATAAAGGCTTATATTACTATTTATTATTATTATAAACACCCCCCTATACAAGAGTCTCATCAAGAATTCCTAATACAGCATCAAGAATTCACATGAGCAACCTCCCTGGTTGCTCATGTATGCTGATGCTATCGCGCTGGCAGACGCGGACAGGGAACGGTTGGTGCGGCGGGTAAATGCGTGGAAGAACTCGCTTGAGAACGGAGGTCTAAAACTCAATGCGAAGACGGTGTACATGGCCAGCAACACCACAGACCCTATACCTGTGTGCATAGGCGGAGACTTTGTCGAGTGCACAGACCAATTTAAACCCCTTTGTGACCCTAAAATGCCGGTTAAGCTTAAGGGACAGGTCTATAACTATAAGACCATCATTAGACCTGTCCTTCTGTATGGCAATGAGGCGTGGCCTGTGCTTGAGCGACACAAGCAGGAGCTGCGTGTCACGGAGATGAATATGCTGCGGTGGATGTGTGGAGTTACGCGGAAAGACCGCATTAGAAACTCCCGCTTCCGTGGCAGTCTCCGTGTCCGTGACATAGCAGACAAACTGCAAGAGAGTCGCCTGCGCTGGTACGGTCACGTCTTACGTAAACCGGCAGGTTACGTGGGTAACAAATGTCTTGCCATGGCGCCTCTACCGGGCCGGAACAAGCGAGGTAGACCAAAGAAGTGCTGGCTTAGAGATGAAATACGTGCCAACAAGCTCTTACCACACGATGCTAATGATCGTGCGAAATGGAGGAGAATGTGCAGGAAAGCGGACCCCGGGCTCCAACGCGAAAGCCGCGGATGCAACCGGGATAAACGCTGAGATGATGATGATGATGATACAAGAGTAATACCTAGTGTGGGATATATTTCCATTATTATTTCTTCTCTTGTATTACGATACCTACATAGTATTGTATAAACTATGGTGTTTTTTCTAAATGAACAGACAGCTGTGCTGCTAGGGAGTTACTTCCGCCATTTCTTCTTCCCAGCGAAAGCACTTAAGAAGTGTCGATGGGTGGGCGTTTTGGGGGACTGTCTTATGTAATATTGATGTTCAAAAAGTGCTGATTCTCAGCCTAGTTTGAATAAATGACTTTTGATTTTAAAAAAATAATAATTACCTGGGTCTTTCTCCTCAATGCCTCCTTGTCTGTGAAGATCCTTGACCTCCGTCACGATTTGTGACGTCTTATCCATACACTCCTCATTGGTACCAGTTTCATACTCTGCAATTCACATGTAAATATAACGGTTGATACTTAATATTATAAACATGAAAATTTTAGGGAGAGGATATGGGATGATCAGGGTTCGAAAGATATATATCATGATATATATCCGATATATATCTGATATATATCCAACCATTTTTTGTGATATATATCAAAATTGATGGTATGTTGCATTTAAGTACTTTTACCGACGCGCTGCTGGCATATTCGTCGTGTTTTCTGTCTTCAGACCGTAATACTTCGAATTTATCAAGTAGGTACTGCAATCAATAATATAGTGCAACGTAAAAGAGCCAAAATAATTTTCAATTCTATCATCTGCAAACATACCTACTCCTTAAAAGTGAAGTGTAGTGTTAATCCTTTAGGAATGTCAACAGGCGATTTGACAGTTCTAGCTGACTAGAAAAAGACTAATTTGTTATTTGATTATAACTCGACTAAGTACAAATATTAGGATTTTTAAGATATTTTAATTTTGTTTCCCTAATATTTATAGACTTTGTTTTCTCAGAAAAAGATGGTTATTTTTAGTTGATTTTTGTGAACTATAAAATTTTATGTTTATTTCGTTAAATAAAAACTAAAAATATGTTGGTTTTATATTGTAATAAATTCATAATAATAAACTGTCACGTACCTGTGGAAATCGTATAGGTAGTAATAAGATAATAAAATGACAGTCCTAAGAAATGGATATAAATATCGGATATATATCTGATTTTGGATATATATCGGATATATATCATAAATATCCGATATTTTGATATTTACTATAAATATCGGATATTTTCGAACCCTGGGGATGATACTATTCTAAGCCCTTTACCACACAGGGGCTGTATGCAATATTTTTCTACATTTGGAGTTCATTTTTTTTTTTAGCTTGTTAAGAGGCTTCAGTGCACTCAGGGGCGACTATGCCAGCCTCATGGGATCAATCCCAGTGTATCCACACACACATAACATCACACACACCACACATCTCAGACATAACATCTTCAAATCTCGCACTCACACTCTCCACCCCTCTCTATCATACATCTCTTTAGAAACCCATAGATACACTGGGCCTCTTCGGACATTGGCCGGCTCAGAACCACATTGACTCCACCATTATGGACATCAATGCCTGCCAGCAGGCTGCTCCTCAGTTTGTGATACTGGTCACATTCCACATGAATAAAATCTTCGGGCACAATTTATGGGTTCAGTAATAAAAACAGTTAATTTGTTCTGCTTAATATCTACTAAAAACTACTAAGGGCTTATAACTTACATTTCAACTACACCTTTGATGCTTAACTCAATATGTACTGGTAACTCTCATAGAAGAGCTATAGTTCCAGTTCATATTTTGCCAGTAACTCGAAATATGATTTTGTTGGATAACGGCTTTATAGCTTGAGGAGAGCAGTATAAGAGAACCAACACGGATTGGTTAAGTATGAAATAAAATAGTTTTGATTTAATGTGATCATTAAGTCATGGTGGCCTAGTGGTTAAAATACCAGCCTCTCAGGTATGAGTGTGCAGGTTCAATTCCAGGTAAGCCAATACCAGCCCCCTAATCGGCGAACACATTTTTGTCAATTGATTGCAACTAGTTGGGATCGTTTGGACCGAACGGACCAATGGGCGGCCCGAACGATCTCAACTGATACCAACTAGTCGCAATCATTTGATAAAAATGTGTTCGCCGATTAGGGGGCAGGTACCAATGTAACTTTTCTAAGTTACATGTACTTTCTAAGTATAACTTGGACAATGACTGATTAAAAGGCGAAGGAAAACATCTTCAAAAAATCTGGACTTTCAAATCTCAAATCGCCAACCCGCATTGAGCAAGCGTTGTGATTAGGTACGCTCAATCCTCCTTTGTATGAGATGAGATGTGTGTCCAGCAGTGGGACGATAAAAAGGTTGATGATGATCATTAAGGGGCAACCACTGACATGCGGCAGATATTTTCAGTCCAATTCCATTTAATTAAGCCTATGGCATTCTTGATTGTGGAAAAAGATGAAAATTACTGTTTACTTACCTACAGTGGATAGATATTCCAGTAAGGTTCTGTATCGTAGTTTTCTAGAATAACTTGCCGGCAGGCTTGTCCTTGATGACTGTGTAAGCGTATCGTTTCTAAGAGGCATCTTTGATGCTTTGTAAATAATCACTGTTGTATTGTTTTCGTTTCCTAGCACAATTTATAGCCCGCTTTCTCGGCTTTCAGTTGACAGATCCGTTCGAAAATTTAATTCAACAAATTTCTTTTGAAACTCTTACGAAAATAATTGGATTGTTTTTACTTAAGTGTTAGTTTAGTTTATACTTTAAAAGGAAATAATATTCTATGAATTGCGTTTTTAAACTGTTCATAATACTGATTTTAATATATCTTGTAAAAGCCTAAAATTGTAATGTATTTTACTTACAGAACGTACCCTTGGGAAAACTACCTCAAATTCAAATGTCCTTGGCCTTTTTTAATATTGCCAGCTTCAAACTACTTTCTTAGTAGTTTGATTATTATGTCTACTAATAAGTATGCACCCTGATTGCGTAATAAATTATTACCACCAATTTGAAACATTTTAAAACATATTGATAATCCATTACTTCATATGTTTGAAAAGCGTGTCTTCTCAACAATGATAGTAACTCAATAAAAAAAAAAATATACGTAAATGTTGTTCAACTGAAAAAATGGAACCCATTATTACCGATAGTGTGTTGCGCAATTACCTACCCTGTTGGCCTCTTTTGCAGCGAATGGTCCCATTTTATTGATATATGTATACCTTTACCCTGCCGATTGTAATGGTTCACACTATGAAAGTTTGTATTTTATGTGATTTTTATGATTCATACGAATTACATGGCGAAATTGAAAAATGAACACACTATGAAAGTTTGTATTTTATGTGATTTTTATGATTCATACGAATTACATGGCGAAATTGAAAAATGAAATATTTACATCAATGGAGTGTACGGTTAATAAAGTTACAGGCATACTGTAACTTTATCAACAGCAAACTCCATTGACATATCCACTTTTACCCATCAACTATTTACTTACTAGCTAGTTCATGTAGCCGTATTTTACATACTGCACCACACAGTTTCACCCGTATAAACGATCCTGTGATAATATCCGGATAAAAAGAATCCTGGTTATAAAACATTTATGTGCCAAATTTCATTCAAATCCATTCAGTAGTTTTGTGTGAAAGAATAACAAACATCACATCATAACAAATTATCACAATTAGCAGAAAGTAGGATATTTTTTAAAAAAAACAAGTATTATGTGATTAACCCTCTTACCGATTTTTATTGGGTTCTTTTACGACGAAATTTAAATTCTTGACTGTAATTTTAATTTCATTTTTTAAATGTCCATTTTAAAATTCGTATTCGTTTAAAAAAAAATGTGGTCTAGTAGCAAATTATTCTTTGTCATGGTATCCCTAGCATAAAATTTTGTTGTAGGAGTGCGCGGTTTAAAGACAAAACGTTGCGTTTTAACGAATTTAGTTCTAATATAAATAATATTTTTGTAAAAAAATGTACAATAATCTATAGTTTTATTACTGTAAATAAAAAATCGGCATACATTATTGTCTAGTTGTGTCGTATGGTACTTGAAGTGACAAAGTTATTCATCAGTGAGGTTATAAATTACAAACATTTCGTGAATATAAATGGATTCAGGGCCAGCCCAAGAAGTAACTGAACTGCTGCGACAATGGGAAGAACAGCATACAACCGCCAACTTCGATCCAATACCAACATTGACGAGGTAGAACCATTGTTTTGATAATATTGCGAAAAAAATTATAATTAGCACATTTATTGTTTGCCGTATGCTTACACATGTGGCTATGAAATATCAATTTAAAAATAGAAGTCGTAACCACGTAACATCCAGTAAGAATGTGAAATAGGTGTTTCTAATTTCTTGATCAAGTTTTAATTACTTTTAAAGTAATCAGGAAGTGCAGCTTAGATAGCATTTGGCTCTATAATAAGCCTGTTTCTTAAACCAAATAGTAAAAAAAAAACGAAATACAGGGTTGATTTAGTCTAAAATCCCAATTTTGATACTGATTGGAATAAAAAAGTGGTTATTTACAGACTATAAAAAAGTCATGCCTTGTTGACATACAATTCTTTTTTTATTAATCCTTGATTTGGCACTGATCTTTAGCTTGTCAGCTTTATACATAATAACCGTGACTAAAATTATTAATGCAAAGAGGGTATGGTCATCAATGGGTTTATTGGTTTATAATTTTTTGAAGAGAAAACTTATTTAGCATTGTTGTAATTTGAATATCAATGAAATGAAAAAGCATCAGTAAAAAGAGACAGACCTATAAATTCATAAGATTTATTGAGGGAGAAAATGCGATAGCAAATTTTATACAGTGTTTCTTATGTTCATGGTTCTCTTAGTGTTCTATTTTGTACCCCCTATACTAAATAGTGGTAGTTTGCTTGGGCCTCAGCTTTGTACCTGTGTTGATACATATGTAAAATCAAAATTTTTTAAGATATTAATTCAACCACAATACCGTATTTCATTAAAAAAAACTAATTAATCCGTCAGTCAGATTTCCTAAAAATACTAGACACATAGTTTTTCTTTTTTCTTATAAACAAAAAATGAAGACGACAAAGTGTGTTGAAAACTTGTGTGACATCACTGCACGCTACACTTTTTAGAGAGCAGTGACGTCATCAGCCACCACTCCTGATATTTGATGCCTTTTATATTTGTCATTTTTTATTGATGATGATAAAACAAAATATACATATCCAATATTTTTCTATAATCGGAATGACGGACTAAATAGAATCAATTTTTTCTTACCCAGGAAACATCCCTATTGAGAACATAATTTTTTTTTTTAAATTTTGTTTGTTCATATACAAACTGGCAGTATGACTCTAATAATAGGGTCATTCCATGTAACGGGTGTTACAAGTCGTACACTTTTACTTGACAATTAATTCATGATGCAATAAGAAAACAATTAAGTTTTATGAGCTTAACACCTTCCATCTAGGACTATTTATTGGTATCTGTAATAAATTGGACAGTTACAAACAGCAGTAAAGAAATTAAAGGCAAGATATGTGTGTAACGGGCGTTACACGATTTTGTCTAAGCTTTCGGGCTTAACCGACATGAAAGCAAAACTCTGCGAATTTCTTTACTTTACGTTAGTGAGAAAATTTTAGTGAAAAACTTCGTAGTCCACTTGTTTTAAAACAAAAATACAAACATAATTTTTTATCGAAGTTTAAAACTGTAACGGGTGTTACAGCTGAATGTAACGGGTGTTACGAGTACGAAATTAAAACAATATTTGTACCAATAAAGGTATTTTAATAACAATAGCAGTGAAATAATCATGTTTACTGCTAATTTGCATTAATATTTTTGGGAAAATAATAATATCTGCTCCTTCGCATGGACATATTGGCATATCCCTGCACCACTGTATCCTTTTTTTTTTGCTTTCAGAGAGAGCATTTTGACTAAAAGATTACAATATTTTTAATAAAAATATTGTAATGTTTTAGTCGAAATACTCTCTACGCGATTTCTAGTTTTTTGTCTGGTTTTAAGCTTTTAAGTTTGGATCTTGTACAATTTTTTCTTTATCTTTTTTTCTTCGTTTTCTGTCCCTCTCTCTTTCTTTTTGCACGGTGTTCTGCATGTTTTGCAGATTTTTTTTCAGGCTTTGTCTATATTTTTCTTCATTCTATTTTTCGCTGAAGACATCGTCAGTATAAAAGGAAAGCTAGCTCAACCTAAGCAAAGTACACCATACTGCATTCGGCATCAGGCATAATTATTATTTTGGGGCCCGCCAATAAATCACGCTACTAAGTTAAATTGTCGGCGTTTTTGCTGAATTGGAACTTTTAGTGTCAGAGATCTGTCGAGTTGTCAAAGGCTGCTTGAAAACTGCTAACTATAATTTATCTAAGTGTCTTTTTCTTAATTAAATAGAAAGAATAGCATGCAACTTAAATTTAGTCTAGTTTTTGAACATGGGATTCGGGGCTAGTGAATGGGTCAAACAACTCAAGACATTAGAGGTTACCCATTTACTAACAAGATAAGAAGTAAGAATAAAATGCAAATATTTTATTCAACACAGCAAAATGAAAATGTTGTCAACTGTTGACGAAAACATTTTTTATTAACGAAAGACATAAAAAACATGTCATTATAATATTTGGAGGACCCCTAAACGTAAAACCTTTAAAAAATCACTAAACTAGCGCCATTACGTTTTTATTAGTTCTTATCAAGGCATGTCAAAATTTGGTAACACCCGTTACGTAACGGGTGTTACACACTGTTACCCGCCAAAATTTCACAAACAAAAAGGCCAATCCTCATATAAATGCAAACTTTAGTGGTTATCAATCATATCCTTACTTTCTTAAAAGCATTTTATAATGCGTGCAATAACTTAATCGCCAAACAAACAAATGCACTTTTTTTGTAACGGGTGTTACAGGTAGGAGGCATAATTTAAAAGTTAAATAAATGGAAAGAATAATAAAACTTACGAAATAATATTACACGCAACAACTGTTGAAAACATTTCTGTTCGAATGGCGGGAATCGTAATGCCAATTTAACAATAGTTTTCTTTTTTCAGTGAATTCAATTTTGATTAAATTTATCAACCATCAATCGTTCATACTAACCTAACTTAAATATGTAAAAAAATCGAAAAATTAAATACTTATCGAAAAAATAATTATATATTATTAAAATATGGGGTTTTAAGATTATCCTAAGATACATTTTAATTTAAAAACAGTAATTTAAAAATTTATGTTGCAGTAGCGTTTTTCATGGAATTACCCAATAATCATTAAAAAGTAAGAAGACTGTTTGACAAAGTGACAAGTTGTGTTTCTCAAAGGAGAAATCTGCTTTTTTCTGAACGTAATCCATGCAACAAATTCTTGTTGCTGTTGTGTTTTATCAGAATTACTGATGACTGTGTCCACTCTGTCGGAAAAGAGGGAGTAGTGAGAACATTAAATGTTGATTATGCTTCCACAATGTAATCAAAATCTTATCATTAGCAGGGCATAGGCAGCCAAATACATACAGAGTGGTGATGACAATACGACAATAAATTAAACATCGTGTACCTCAACACTTTCTCAGTCTACCCATAAAAAAATATATAAATATATCCATTAGTTTAGTCACAGGAAATTATTTTTATTTTTCATATTTTCTGCATGATGTACCTACATGTTGATAAGGAAGCGCTTACAGGTCGATGACCGCTGCATCCAGCGGTACTAAACTTTAATAATAATGGCTCGAAAAAGCAAGTCGATACAGGAACTCGCTGTCGCCCGCTGATCGGAGGTCATTGAACCAATATTTTAAAGAATGTTCTATTCCGTTTGCAATTTTATGCGATTTAGTTTGTTTGAAATTTTCATTTTTTTTATTTTTGATGCTAGGTTTTTTCTATGGTTCAGGATTATTCCTATGAATCAGCATGGTCTGTGTTGTCATTTATTGTCGTATTCTCAGCACCACTCTGTATATATTGCATCCCCAGGATATGAAAACTAATCTCTAAATATTATTAATATCTGTTTTCTTGTTAAGGCGACACGTGATTTAAATATAAAAGCTAAAAGACCGACGCTTACCAAATATTGTGAAATAATTTTGTCACTATTGTTACCTCCCTGCTATAGTTACTCATGCTTAAGTTATTTTATGACTGTATCTTTACTTTTTATTTACAAATGAATGTATATTCCTGCTAGCACTATACAAGTTTTATTTTTATAAACTAATACTTGCTCCGAGATCTCGGCTGATGGTGAGCTGTGATGCAATTGTTGATGGTAAAGCGCTCTAATTAAGATCCTATACACTCTAGCTTTGAAGACATAAATTGTAATCAGACAGGAAGACAGCTGCATGCTAATTGTACTAGTAATTTGTCCTTCAGTGTACTCGGTACAGGACGAGGCGATCGCTTCATCTGGATCATCACCCTAATTATGTAACACTAATACTATCAGTTGGAATCATTTTGAAGCATATAGCTAATCCATTGCTCTATGGGTTCGGAAATGTGTCTGTTCAATAACATAAATAACGCAATGAATGTTAATGAACTCTCAAAATGAAACCCATTGCTACTTACAATTCGCAATTTTAAACACAATCTCCCGAAGATCCCGTGGAAATATCATGTGCTAATCCTGGTTAAAAATAATGGTGGTAAAAGTATCCTATGTGTTAACCAACTGTGTGCCAAACTTCATCCAATTCCATTCAGTGGTTTTTGCGTGAAACAGTAACAAACATCCATACACTCGCTTAAACTTTTGCATTAATAATATAAGGATTATATTGTTTCAAGGATAAGGCAAGTACCAATGTAACTTTTCTAAGTTAGCCCCGCAATTTTTAAATCTGGAATATCTTCGAAAATATTTATTTAAATCATATGCAGTAAGGGTGATATAGATCTATATTAAATTAGCAATTTATTTCATATATTAAATTTGACAGCCTCCGTGGCGTAGCGGTAGCGGACGCGGCCGCTGCGCAAGGTGGCGCGGGTTCGATTCCCGCACAGTGCAAGTATTTGTATGCATGAATATGAATATTTGCACTGGTCTGGTCGTGCCTCGGAAAGCACGTTAAGTCGTTGGTCCCGGTTGCCATACGAACATCTAGTGGCAGTCGTTACGGGTCGTTGGAGCCCTCAAAAGTTCAACAATTGGTCTAACTGCAATGCTTCGATGTCGCCTTCGGGTTGTGGAGGTCAGACGGCAGTCGCTTCACGGAAAATGTCGAAGTTTAGCCATATCAGCAGTTGGACTGGTAAAGCGGACCCCAGACACCAAAGCTGAAAAGGCTTCGGATGCGACTGGGATTAACGCTGGGATGATGATGATTAAATTTGATAGGAGTAATGCTGCATTGGTCAAAATCGCTTCAAAAATTAGCCAGAATTTGTTGTAAAAAGTAAATTAATGGCAAAAATATGTTATGGTGGGATATCCATAAGAGATAGACATACACCATAGCAGACTTTTTTGTAGGCCAGGGGCCCTAGCCAATGTAACATCGCTTCGTAGCGAAGCGAAATCGAATACCAAACCAACCAATAACGAAAACGATTGACCACGCGACGCGATGAATCACGTGGTCAATCGTTCCCGCCATTGGTTGGTTTGGTGTTCGATTTCGCTTCTTCGCTACGAAGCGATACATTGTCTACAGGCCCAGGTAATATTTAGTACATTACTTTGATATATCTTGTGGTTCAGCCTGCGTTTCACTACAAACGCAGAAAAAAAATACGACATCACATTAGAATCCTCAAAAATAATGGTATTTCTCCACTGTTTAATGGATGTTATTATATAAATAAACCTACTTCTTTAATTACTCTATCTATTAAAAAATAATGGTATTTCTCCACTGTTTAATGGATGTTATTATATAAATAAACCTACTTCTTTAATTACTCTATCTATTAAAAATAATGGTATTTCTCCACTGTTTAATGGATGTTATTATATAAATAAACCTACTTCATTAATCACTATCTATTAAAAAAATAATGGTATTTCTCCACTGTTTAATGGATGTTATTATACAAATAAACCTTCCTCTTTAATCACTCTATCTATTAAAAAAATCATGGTATTTCTCCACTGTTTAATGGATGTTATTATACAAATAAACCTTCCTCTTTAATCACTCTATCTATTAAAAAAATAATGGTATTTCTCCACTGTTAATGGATGTTATTATACAAATAAACCTTCCCCTTTAATAACTCTTATCTATTAAAAAGAATAAGTATTTCTCCACTGTTTAATGGATGTTATTATACAAATAAACCTTCCTCTTTAATCACTCTATCTATTAAAAAAACCTCATCAAAATCCATTGCGTATTTTTAAAGATTTAATCATACTAAGGGACATAGGGAAAGACAAAGCGATTTGTTTTATAATATGTAGTGATAAAAAAGCGGCGGACAAGATAAAGGAAGTGATCACTTTTTTAAATTTTTATTACAGGATATCCGAAATAATAGAGGCAGAGACAGAAAATTTCATGAAAAAGGATCCTGACCCTTTTGATGAGCGTCACCCGTCGCGCACTGACCCTGAATGCGCGCTGGGACACGCTCTCAAGGTCATGTTTAAGAAGGACAACTTTATGACTAAGGTAAATATAAAATCGATGGCACTTTGGAACTTCCTCTTATGTACTCATTTCTTATTTTATCCATTCGTGTAACACACATCCCTCTTAGCTTTCTCATCTCAGCTGCATGCAATTGCTTTTCAT
The DNA here is from genome assembly GCA_017933935.1 of Sesamia nonagrioides. Lineage (NCBI taxonomy): Eukaryota > Metazoa > Arthropoda > Insecta > Lepidoptera > Noctuidae > Sesamia > Sesamia nonagrioides. Next base: position 3,954 of record JADWQK010001039.1, on the reverse strand, counting down.
TCACCATTATCGTTATGTCGTGTTATGTTCTCGTTCGTGTTTCTCGGTGGTAGGCCATAACATCGGCTGGCAGAAGTTACCACCCACCAAACAAAGCCTTGCCGCCAAGCGATTCGTCGTGTTCCGGCATGATGTCTGGTGAAGCCGTACGAAGGACGGGTCTGAGCAGTTGTATTGCGATGTGTGCCGGGTATGATGCGCCAAATGTTGTTGTGTCAGGAGTTTGGTCGTGGAGGATCTCCATCAATCTCTCCTATGGCGCAGCATCGTTGGTCGTGTTGTTGGGTTTTATATTGGACCATCTCGCTCAACTGCCGTCTTCCTTCCTATTCACTAAGTGTTTTAAGTGATTGGGCTTAATACACTAGCGCTTTACCATCAAAGATTGCATCACTGCTTACCATCAGGCAGGATTGCAGTCAAGCGCTAGTGTATAATAAACAAAATGTTATTTCGTTATGTTATGGGAATTGATATCAATCCCGTGACCTGCCGCCATTTCATCCACCCAATGTTAATACCCGATGTTCCTGTTGTCCCTGTCGATGCCGATAATGAGCTCCGGCTTATACATCGTTACTTTTTGTTAATGAGAAACCAGAATATAGTTTGTTCAGAATAAACAACTGAGCCGATTCCAATCATTTTTACACCATGTTATATTTTTTCCAAATACATTTAGAAATTGCTGCAGTGTAGTTCTACCGAGCGCGCCACGCAGCTTACGGTAGATCATAGTACTTGCGCGCGCAACAGCTGACACCAGAGGTCAATGCACCGCTCATCCGGCCGTCCGAAGCGTGGATTATATTTTTGTTGGGAGCCAAGTACGATAACAAGCTCGTAACTGTGTGGTCTTTCACGATATCTTTTTGAAATTTTGTACATAGATTCTTTACTTAAAAATACTGGACACGTGTTTCGGATTTCGCATAAACAAAAAATAATGTTGCATAGGAGTCATGGTGGCCTAGTGGTTAAAACACCAGCCTCTCAAGTATGAGTGTGCGGGTTCGATTCCAGGTCAGGCAAGTATCAATGTAACTTTTCTAAGTTGTATGTACTTTCTAAGTATATCTTGGACACCAATGACTGAAGGTGAAGGAAAACATTTTGAGGAAACCTGGACTTTATAAGTCTGAAATCGCCAACCCGCATTGAGCAAGCGCGGTGATTACGCTCAATCCTTCTCTGTATGAGAGGAGACCTGTCCCCAGTAGTGGGATGATAAAAAGTTTTTTTTTTATAAATTACAAACTAGCGCTTGTCTGCAATCCTGCCTGATGGTAAGCATTGATGCAATCGTTGATGGTAAGGCGCGCTAGTTTATTAAACCTACTTACTCAAAGGAACTGAGTAAATAGGAAGGAAGACGGCAGTTGAGCGCGGTGATGCAATGTCCACAACCAAACTCTCGACACAACAACATTTCGCGCATCGATCCGGCACACATCGCAACACAACTGCTCAAGCCCGTCCTCCGTACGGCTTCACCAGACATCATGCCGGAACACGACGAATCGCTTGGCGACATGACTTTGTCTGGTGGGTGGTAACTCATGCCGGCGGCCGATGTTGTGGCCTACCACCGAGAACACTCATACACAGTACATCTGAATGTACGCCAATTTAGGTTGATGATGAATTTTGTATTGCGTACGGTCTATGACGATTCAATCATAATAATTAAACTGTTTTTTTTTTTTATGCTTCCAGTTAGTTAATGACTACGTTCGGGACACTTACTACTCCCGTCAGAACATGACTGGACGTGATGTACACAAACTGAACGTGGCCGCGTGCCGCCTGACTCTGGACCTCATGCCGGGCCTGGAGATGAGCGTCGTGTTCCAGGTGAGATATACAGGCTGTGACTAGGGTTGTAACGGAGGCTTTTTAGCGGAGGCGGAGGCGGATGCGGAGGCGACAAGGCGGAGGCGGAGGTGAAAGTACATATAGAAAAAAATTAGATTAATTAAAACAAAATGTTTATTTTAAATACATACATTAATAGTAGTATACTTGGTAAAAAAAAAAATATTACCTCCTTGTAATGAAAATTAAGGAGAAACAAATTGTGTTTGCCGCATTCCCGCCTCGCACTAGTTGATTCTTGACCATTTCGCGCTCAAACGCGGCCGGACGGTTGTCGAGCGTCGCAGCTTGCGCGTTATTTATTTTATAAATACGTAAATAAACCTCCGTTATAACTCCGCAAAATTGTGCGGAGGCGGAAACTGAGGATACGATTTCTTGCGGAACTTCCGCAGTAACGGAGAAGCAGGCGAAGCTCCGTTACAACTCTGCTGTGACAAAACCAGCCACACATTTCCACCCACTGCAACTCTTGAAAGCCAGGAGAATCAACAGTGGAGACCGCCAGAAAAACGCCGAGCAATGAAGCTCGAAGAGTTCCCGAAACGATTCGACTGTCTTAGGTCCGCAACGAAATAAATCAGAAAAGAATAGCGGGGGAGTAAGAAAAAAGATATCTTTTCCACTTCCCTCAAAAACAAGCAGGAGACAGAACAGAACTAGGCCAATCGGCACAAAGGGACGTTATTGCAACTGGGAGAAGCCCAGTTTACCAAGCACCACGGAATAAAATTTGATTAAGTTAATGGGTCCTAAGTAGGTATGTGCTGTTACAATTGATTCCAATAATAGTATCATAACGCAAACTTCGCGAAAAGGCTACAACACATGCCACTAATAAAATTATGATAGTTATTTATGTCTTTAATGAACGGTTACATAATTCACAGTCTTTAAAAAAAGTGTCGGCTCGGCCTTTGAACGTTGCAAGCGTGCCGCCGTGCGGATTTGTAGGTATGACGTTGATCCCTGATGCGAACTCTATTAAATCAGCAGATTCGAGTTTTGTTTGTATTGCGCTTTTTTGTGTAATTAGCGAATTAATTAATTTTTACTTTAAAATCTTATTGGGTTATAAAAGTATAGCAATTATGAACGGTCTAAAGTGAAAAAACTACATATATTTCTTTTTTAATTATGAAAAAGCCGACAAAAAATTCCACCACTGGCGGGTTCAGAATCATGTGTCATGGATCATGGATCCATAGTAGGTACTCGTTTGTGCGTCGATGTCAGATACACCCTTTATGAGGTCATAGCATTATAAGCAGTTTATCAAAGCGTTCGAATCAGAAATGAGGAGATCCACAGACGAACTGAAGTTACCGACATAGCTCTTCGAGTCGCTAAAATTTAAGTAGCAGTAGGCGGGGCAGATTGCTCGTAGAACCGATGGCCGATGGGGCAATAAGGTAGACGTAGCGTAGGGAGGATCGAAAAAGGTGGACCAATGACCTGGTGAAGGTCGCGGGAAGCCGATGGATGCAGGCTGCACAAGACTGGTCATCGTGGAAAGCCTTGAGGAGGCCTTTGTCCAGCAGTGGACCTCTATAGGCTGAATAAGAAGAATTATAAGCATATTCAACTTATAGTCTTTCCTCTGCTCTGGGACACAAGCCTCCTCTGTTCCAGAGGGAATGGAAGCTTTATTTGAAATTCTTTTTTCAAATTATTCCGAATCAACCTTGAGCCTTAATGCTTGTAGCCATAAAGTTGAAAAAGGAATTTCACAATTATAAATTAGTGTTTGATCGCAATCACGTCTGATGGTAAGCAGTGATGCAATCGTTGATGGTAAAGCGCGCTAGTTTATTAAGAGTCTATTCACTCAAAAACACTGAGTCATTGGGAAGGAAGACGGCCGTTGAGCGAGGTCATGCAATGTGAAACCCAACGATGCTGCGCCAGAGGGAGATTGATCTGGAGACCCTCCACGACCAATCTACCGACACAACAACATTTGGCGCATCGTACCCGGCACACATCGCAACACAACTGCTCAGATCCGTCCTCCGTACGGATTCACCAGACATCATGCCGGAACACGACGAATCGCTTGGCGTCAATACTTTGACATTA